>VZTE01005204.1:515476-551008 GCA_013397775.1 Eulacestoma nigropectus
CGGGGCGGGAGCGGCAGCCGCGGGCACCGCCGGCCGCGGGGAAAAGTTGCGGGGTCCCCCGGCCCCTCATTTCTTCCTCGGACGGCGCCGTCGCGCAGGGAACGAAGCCCCGCAAGCCTTCGGCTCCAGGCTCTGGCAGGCTGGTTTCGGACCATCTAGCTTTCGGAGCACCAGCAGCGGGTTCCGGCCCGACCGGCCGCATTAACGCGATCTCTGCCTTTGCCCGTCGTTCCCTTGCGCAAGGAAAGCCGTTCGGGAGCCTCGGCCCAGCGGCCGGGTCGCGGGCTCGCCCCGGTGCGCGCCATCCCGGCCGTGCGCCTGCCGGGATGCTCCATCCCCGGAGCGCCTCCCGCCAGCTTCCATCCCGACGGTCTGCGGCACCGCCTGGGAAGCCAGCGTAAATACTCAGAAGGACTGTGAATGCTAACCTGAAACAGAGCCTTCCTGTGCCTTTTATTCTGACAAAATCCATTCCTCAAGGCTTAGCTTGGACAGGACGCTATGAACAATCAGTATTTTTTTGTTAGGAGCTGGCTGGCGTGGGTTCCCAGGGTCCTTCTGTTGCCATCAGCCTCCCTGTTGCAGCACACACGCCTGGAGAGGCGATACCACCACAGCCCCTGCTCTCCCCTCATCCCCTCTCACCCGACCTGACCCCCTCGAGGGGCAAAACACCTTCAAGGCAGAGGGAGAGGGCATAATGCCAACCCAAACTCATCTCTCCTGTTCTGCTTCCAGCCTGGCGTACTGCATCCACCACCATCACAGTCCCTGAGCAGCACCTCTGTTAGGTCCTTCTGACCCAGAATCTCCTCCCAAACCACAGGCCAGCCCAGAAAGACAGAGGTGCATTTTGATTTGAGACAAGATAATCTATTTTCAACATTCAATCTCCTTCTAACCCATAATAGGTGCAGATTTTCTTACATTCTGACACTTTAGGTAGATACCTCTTCCAAAATTTGTCTTTCCTTTTGCTCCTTGTTTGGTCGAGGCGAGAGCAGCAGACTGGCCTCTGCCAGTATTAATACCCACCTGGACTCAAGCAGGATAGGATAAACAAGCACAGTGCACATAGCAATGGTCAGAAGGCATTTATTGCCTCAGCATCCCTAGCAGGGGTTCCCCAGTAGTTTCCCAAGCAAGGTAAGCAGCAAAAGGGGCCCTCCCCAGCACAGGCCCATGGTAGAAAACAGCGAGCATGAGTTTATGAAGCTTTTTATGTGAGAGATGTGATGAGTACATGAACAAGGTGAAAAGCACATGGCTGATTGCAGTAGAGATGATGTATGACATGGTCTGAGAAAACCCATCCAAAGGCAATGGAAATAACATATTACAATGCAGAATAGTGATCTTAACAAAGCATAAAGGGTTTAATTATAAGCAATATCTGGGTTATCACTGACTGACATCCATCACCTATCTCCTCACCTTTCTTCTGCACTTAACTGTACACCCTTCCATATTTATTTTGAGCAACAGCTTCCTATCCAATAATTTGCTAGCTATGAAGAACACAAACATGGCAATTCTTTGCCCTTGGAAAGCCGTGCAGATGGATTGTCTGGAGACTTTTGAAAGAAGCTTGACACAGGTCGGGAAACCGTTTCCAGATCTTTAAAGGAAAAAAATGGAAGTGCCCGAAAGATTTTGGAGCACACCACTCCCTTTCTGGCTTCCTTTCTTGTCAGATTTTCCCTTACAAGGTATTTACTGCAAAGCACCTGAACTCCCTGCACATCTCCTTTGTTTCATTCTTTCCTCCTGCATGCCCCAGTACTGTCCATTTATACCGCAAACTTGTAGGACAGACAGATTCTTTGCACCTGCACCATCCCGTGAGCGGAGCCCATGCCATGATGGGAGTTTTGAGGTAATACAAACAATAAAACATATAATTACTGCAAATCTGCACTCCTTCTTTATTTCACAATTAAAGATGTTCTGATTCTCTCATGTCCTGACTTTGGTCCCACTGTTGCTTCTAAATCATAAACTCATGACATCTTTATTCAAGTATCCATTTTGATTGTATTTAAATAATCTAAATTCTTTCTGAAGGCATCCGAGAGGGATGATTTTAACCACTTTCTTTCCGCAAAATATTTTAAATTTATGCAAAGCTGAAAAAGTAATTTTGGTACTGACTCTCATAACGAAAGAATAGATATGAAGCATGTAGGTAGGTCCAGGCCTTAAATCTCTTTACAGAAGCAAAAAGATTCTTATATTTTGGGGTGGAAGGGGTTCAGTTTAATAATATCTGGACCTCTTTGAACAAGAAAGAAAGCAATATTCTATGAAATACATCAGGAAGCTTTGGCAGAGATCTAGTAGATTTAACGTATCATTTTCTATAAATAAAGATTAAGCAGTTGACAATTTATATGGTCTTTTCCAAGCTTTTGTCATATTCTTATGAGAAGTTACTAAGGAAACCAGGTAGACATGAGGTGGAAGGTAAATTTCTGCGATGGATTAGCGAGTGGTTGAAAAACAAAACAGCAGGAATAAATTGCCAGTTTTCAATTTGACTAAAGAGTTACCAGTAGAAATACTTCCTCTATTCTGCACTATGAATTAACTGAACGACTCCAAAAGACAGTTGTACTTCTGTGGGTTTTATGAGTCTTTTATCCTGAGCAATTGGTTTTGGAGGAGGGAGAGCAGGAGAGGAAGGAAAGAGTAAAGGTAAAGAAAGCGACTCTTTCATTTTGGACTTTTTCCATTTTCCATTTTCAGCTGTTAATACCTTGTCTACCTGCCCCCAGGCAGCAAAGAGATGCTTTGGCCAGATACAAAATTCTGTTTTCCCTGTGCCAAACCAAGGTCAGGATTTCAATGTGGAGGTGACTAATTAATTATCAGTCCAGCTGGAACAGAAATTGCCTTGACAGTCTGTGATTGGCTATATAGGGGTCATACTGGATCAATTCCTGTGCTGGGGTTCCCATGCTACATGTGATTATCTGTGTAGTTTTAGCCTAGGGAGGTTTACATCTCTCTGTAGTAAAAGCCTCACCCCAACAAAGCATACTTCTGTGTTAAACTCAGAGATGTATTTCCATGTGTAGTTAAACCTACCTTTCAAAAGTATCTTGAGGCTTGCAGAGGAGCTGGTCTTTTGCAGTTCCTGAAACCAGCTATCACAAGTTCAGTATCACCACCTCTCTCAGCTGTTGATTGACTACCTGTCAGCTGAAGGTGTCAGTTAAAACCCACACACCAAAGATTGTGTTGGTGAAGTGGGGAGGGCAGATCAATGAGCTGCATGGTGCTGGCACAAGTGTCAACAAATCAAAAAAAACCCCCAAAACAACAGAGAGCAAATTATTTCATTATCTTGCAAGTCGCGAAGTATTTTAATAGGCAGATGCAAACTTTTTGGTCCTGAGAGGCCTGTCAATCAAGCATAAATAAATGAGTACCATACAGAGAGCAGCTAAAGTGCTGATGCAGAAACACAAATCCGGGACTCTGAGAGCAGGTGTTCCACCAAGGGTGACAGCAGCATGGTGCTTGGGGCTGCAGTGCTCAGCTCCAGGGCAGCATGATGGGTGCCCAGGCAGACTTGGGCCTCTCAAACAGGGATTACAGTATGCAGTGTGTTGAATACACCAACGTCCAAGCCATCCTCAAAAAGGTAAAAAAAGCAAAGAAAAAAGGTGCTTTTGGTGCTTTTAAACCTCCTTCTTTCATGGAAGCTGCAGGCACCTGCTGCGGAATTTGAGGGAAAACAGGGATGCTTAGCATCATTAGAGATTTTAGCCAGGAGAGATATGCCCCAGAAACCAAGTCCCTCATCTATTTTCCCTTATCACAGATCTCAAATCTCTCAAGCCTCTAGTGCACTTGCTCTACTGTCTTCTGTGCAAGTGCCTTTAGGGTCTACTCAAAAGCAGAAATACTGTCACCACGGCTTTAAGTCAATGCAGCCCATTGACACCATGCTCTGATTGAGCTCAGAGTCCAGGCTGCTGCCACGTCCTTGGCTATCTTAATCCTAGCAGCCAAACTTTTTGTTAGCATTTGCTTGATTTGACGAGGCAACTAAGACAATCCTGTGTTACAAGCTTTATCACAGTCACTCATGCTTTTGTAGCTTTTACCCTGGCTATGATCTTTAAGTGGAAATATACAGAGAGTCCTCTGGCAAGTCTGCGGTAGCCCAAAACGTAGCTCTGCTTCTGTACTCCCAAGAGCATCAATTCAAGAGCTGCCTTTGTCTTCTAAGTGCAGTTCAGGATAATGGCATTGATCCGCTACATTCTTTATACTTTCAGAAACCAGTAAGTGTCTCTGCTTTCGGCAGAGATGAATATAAAACGAAGGTCTTTGCCACGAAGGGCTTAGTCTAAATCACAGATGATGGAAGATGAAGGATAGACCTGAGAAAGGAAGAAATGAAGCAGGACAATAGGCAGCAGCGCAGTCACACTTAGGCTCTCTCCACGGGAAGAAACCTATTTTAATTGCCATTTCAAAAGTTTTATTAACATTTAATGAGGACTGAGAAAGAAATGAAGGACAAAAATTAAACGGTGAGAAATCAAAATTAATAAAATGAATGAAAATGAATGAATTTAAACAAACAAAGAAAGGAGCTGAGATTCTCAGATGTTTCTAAACAAATGCATAATGAATGAACAATATTTTCCAAATTTTGCCCTGTATTTTGCTAGCATGAGTTGGAGTAAGTGCTTTTTTAATATTGCAGGCTGGACAGAAGCTAATCAGTGGTTCCCCTGTGGAAGGACTTGGGGGAGGGGTGTTGGCAGTGAGCTCCACCATTTCAGGCCAGACGCAGAGAAAGTTGTGTCCTGCAAGCTGAAATATCAGATGCAGATCCCAGCTGGTGGAAGCTGTCACAGCTCCCTTAAAGTTGATGGATCTATGACATTTTTAAACAGGAAGCTCAACAATTTGCAAAGAGCTCTGATCACAGGAGACTGACATGACCATCCATAAAAGAGGTGAATTGGATTCTAAATTGTATCTGATGAAGAATTTTGGGCAGACTAAAGGTAACAAAGAGTGTTACCAAGTCATTAGTAGAAACTCATTTGAAGTACAGCACAGAAACTTGGAAACTTGTTCTCTGGAAAAACTAAATTACATGGCAACAGAGACGTTAGAAGACTGACAGTGATCTTATGGGAACTCGGCTTGTTTGCCCTGGTGAAACAAAGCCTGAGAAAGGGTACAGAAGGGCCGTCTATAAATACACCAGTGGGTAAATATCACAGATAGGCATGCAGCTATTTAAGGTTCAGGACAATGCAAGCACAAGAGCAAATGGATATAAACAGGTCCTGAATAAATTTATGCTGGAAATCACAAAAATATATTTGATTCTTCTGGCCATAAAAATTTTCAATGCTGCTAAGAAAGAGCAGGGCAAATAACCCAGCTGTTTTCAGAGGGGTGTATAATGTGCAGGTTAAAGTGATTCTATGGTTTGACTGCAGTAGCAGGGACCGGACATGGTCCAGGCTCCGTTCCCTGGCAGACTTTGCGTTATGGCCACCAGAATCAAAGTGGGCCAAGCATTCATCGTGATGGATAAGGTTTAGTGAGAGAAGTCAAATAAGCAGAACCGCAGTCAAAGCCGTTCTCTCACTCTGAGTGAATGCTAATGACACTCGTTCCTTGCCGCTTGGAAAACACACTCAGTAAACTAGGTTAATGGAAGAAAATCCTCTTCTCTGAGATACAGGCTCACAGAGTTGGAAGCTACACATAGTGACCCTTGGATGTATTTTGTAGAGCCCTTTTGTATTCAAATTTTTCAATCCTATGAAAGTCTGCTACAGATCTATGCGTCTTTTATTTTTAAACACACAGCGATTACCAGAGCGAAGTAGCATCCTGCTACTCCACTGCCTGTCCTCCACTTTACTCCAAAACCGTTGGCAGTGGACAGATAGTTTTGAAGACATTTTTGAAGTGTGGGAGGGCAGAAGGGCAGCACAGGGAATGAGAGAGAGGAAGAGAACACAGGTGATAGAAGCTCTTGGTCAATGCATTGAGCAAGAGCATCAAAATATACAGCTCTTCCATCAGTGTGTTTATGACAAGATTTCCACACTTTGCCCAGGTAAAGAGAAAGAGAACTGACTTTGATGGGATTGGTTAGCTGATGAGGTTTGCAAGAGGATTCTTATTCACGGTTGTATGAGTGGTCAACATGCTGGATACATTTGATAAAACTGTAAAACTGGATTAGTCCCCATTCACAGGGGAAATTGGTGTTTCTCTGTAGCACAGCAAGTGTCACCATCTGCTGGGTCACCCTCGCGCTTATTTGGGTGTGGGGGCTGCACTCGCTGTCATTGACAGCAGGGCATGCTCAGGGGAGGGTTTTGGGAACCTGTTCCCTTGGCACCTGGCCAGAGCCCCAGCCTGGCATGCAGCAGGGCTCGGCAGAACATCTGTGGCTCCATCAGGCTTTCAAGAGCTCTCTGGACTGCTTTTGCAAGAGACCACGTGAGCTGATGGAGCTGTTATTTTTAGTCCTACAGTACTATTTATTGACTCTGGCTGCTTCCTATGCAATAGGTACTGGAGGGCCAAGGCACTAGAAGCCTTCTAATGATCCATCAATGAATGTTACAGTCAATAAATGTAGCAATCTATAAATGTCACCCTCTGCCTTACAGTTAGCATCTGCACTCTTCCAGCCTGTATTTATATTATGCTATATTATATTATATTATATTAGTTTAGTTTAGTTTAGTTTAGTTTAGGTTATAGACCTTTGTATCATCACCAGTTCACTTCAGATTTATTTGTGACATTCTCAATCAGTACTGAGATGGTCTTCGAGTGCTCCTTTTGAAAGAAACCAAATACTAAGCCCTGCTGAAAGCTTACCTAGCTTATGGGAGCCTCACCTCCCCACACAGGGGTGCTGTCACCGGGTACCAAGAGGAGGGTGGAGGGCCAGTTGTGAAAGCTGCTCAGACAGAATACACAGAGAGGGCAATGTTGCCACATCTCTCTGTTCCTGGCTCTAAAGTGACATGGCAACAGCTGAAAGCTTGTGCTTTGCCTCAGAATCTCTGGGCACCTCTGGCTGCTTTCTTTTTTGCTGATTAAAACTATAGCTACCCAAGAAATATGGATTATGATTATTTGGCTCAGCTCTCTACCATTTTCTCTTTAAGCTCCCAGTGTTTAAGGACACTCATCTTATGTATTTTTCCTTGGATTTTATAGTCCTGTTGTCAGTGATTATAACTTTCAGTGCTCTTAATTTTGGCCAAGTAAAACTAATAAGTATGCTCTGATAAATTAGTAGTCACTTGACAAGCATCTTACCAAACAAAGTCTTCCAGAGGCCTTGAATCCTAAAGATCTACAATGTTATAAAAGCCAAGGTACACATACAGTTACCCTAGAGCTGATTAGAAAGGAGAAATAAGCGTCACAGACATGCTGAATTTCCTAGAGTTCTCAAGCTCAGGTGACATCACCATTTAGCAAACAAACTCTCTGTAGGGTCTGGGTCTGCCCTCATAGGCCATATTCTCCCATGCCATATTCTCCTTGCAATCCTTCCTATTTGAATTGGAACAGGCTACCTGGGGAAGTGGTGGAGTCACCATCCCTGGAAGTGTTCAAAAAACTAGTAATGGCGCTTCACAATATGGTTTACTGGGCATGGTGGTATTCAGTCCAAGGTTGGACTTGATGATCTTGGAGGTCTTTTCCAACCTTAATGATTTAATGATTCTAGGATTTTAGGTGTAATCCCACTGAAGTTATTACCCCATATAAAAATGCCCTTTATAAGGAGAGCATCAGGCTTTCATAACTTGATGGCCTCGTGTTAAATCTTATGTTTCCAACCAAGTAATGGAGTATTCCTGCTTTTAAACACAGGAACTGGACTATGAAACATTGAAAGAACCCTGGGGTGAATAGTGCCCAAAATTTTTGTCTCCTTTTTCTTTGTCCATGTTTTCTATGCTCCCAATGGAGAGTTTCTATATTCATGTAAAGCCTGCTTTGAAGACAGCTCTGCAGCCATTCAGCTGATTTCCAGAAGGCATGTTCCAGCTGCTTTTTGGATATAGCTACAGAAAGGAACAACATTGCATAGGTAAGAAAAAGTATTTTTTTTAATTAAACAAAGTAAGTTTTTCAGTGTTTACCTTGAATTTTCTAGGGCACCTTCAAAGCACTGCAGATCTATTTTCAGCTTGTTACATGTGATGTCTTGATGTGATATTTATAAACCTGTACTAGATTAATCAGTAATCGATATAATGGATTGACTCTATACCTAGTTATCTTTCAACCTGAAGAGTATTCAGTCCCATCTCTGTTAAGAATCTCTGCCTGATCAGTGAAACAAACCACGATAAAAGCTGTGTAAAAAAGCTTCCTTCTTTACTAATTGAACTGGACTTGGAAACCAGAGGCTTTCCTGGGAGCATTGCCTATTTTCCTCATAATTATTTGCATATTCAGTTCAACAGCAAAACAAGTCTATAATTGTTCAGTTCAGAAATGAAAATCTCCTTACCATGTACGTCAGTCAGAAGAAAATGTGCAATCACTGCATCAATGCCAAATAGTACTAAATCAGTACTACCTGCACTAATTTAGGATTAGGAAGTGTATTAAACAATAACTTAAGAAGCAAAGGATGTTAAGGGAAGGAAATTTGCTGGAGAGATTGTTTAATGTATCCTTGTTAGCACAAGGAAGAATTTTTCTACTGCTCAACATGTAAATTACATTCACCGTCTAATTGCACCAATTGAGGCAATCTGAGGTAGTTTAACATTAAGAAATGTTTTGTAACCAATTTATATTTGATGTTTAACTCACAACAGTATCGACATAATCTTAAAATTTAATAATATGGGTGGGATCAGACCTAAATGTGAGTCTTCTGCTTTGATGTCTGACATAAGTAATATACACAGAGATGTTCAAATACTCCTTTGCTGTGCTACTGTGGCTCAAATGTCACAGCTTAATGCTACTGGGAAGAAATAGCACCACCAAAATAGCTTGATCCACCTATTTAACCTTCCAAATATATACTAGGAAATGAGATAAAGCCTAAAAAAAATGCTGGTGTGGGGGTAAAAAGAAAAGCGCTTGAAATAGAGCTCAGTTCTCACAATTCAAACCTGCACTGTTTTCTCATCATTTTGTTCTACCCAATCTCACAAGATTGTCTGGACCAGTAATGATTAGTTTTACACCACTACATTACATCACAAACATTTGTGTCTACTGGTCAAGTCCTTCTTGAAAATAGGATTATTTAATTAACTAACATGGAAGTCAAAACACCAAAGTTCATTCTCAAGCAAATTTGCACAAAGTAACTAGAGGTTTTACATGAGGAAGAAGTAACAAAAAAATCAAAGCCCACTTCTGGCTTTTTTTCTACCCTAAATTTCAGTATGAAACAAAGGAAAAATACTGTTCTAAACATGAAGTATAAAATCTCATATTATTGTTTATTCAAAAGGCATCACTGCAGCAGTCAAATTTAATCTGTGGCAACTTCTGTGGATGAGAATGCACCATTCTATAAAACTTTTAGCTGAATAATATTTAAAAAGTAATTTTCTTGGGTGCAGTTTCCCAGGCTGAGGAGTTGATCATATAAACCTGTATGGAATGAGCAGAACACATGGGAGACAAACTTTCATCAACTCTACTCCACCTTTGATTTCAAGCTCAGACAACTCAACTGATATAGCACAGATGAGGCTGAGGCACCAGAAAGCAGGTCTTGCACAAATGGGTTCCCCTGTGCCAGTTTCAACATCTTGTTCTTCACAAGAAATCTGTTCACAAGTTAACTTCAAGCTTGGGCTGTTTCCTGAACCAGCAGGGAGAAAAACGCCATTGGCTGCTGTCGTGCCTGTACAACTGTACCATTTTTGCTGAAATGAACATAAAAATAGTCTTTCAAACAAAACTTTCATACATATATGAAAGGAAAAGGCAAGCATTGCTGTTTCCTGCCATTCATAATGTTCTGAAATGGCAAATGGGAAGTTAGAGACACCATTCACTGCTGCTATTGCCTGAAAAGAGGAACTGGACTGTTTACCATCTCCAGTGAGGACATTCCCCTCTGAATCTGCACTTGACATCCTTCCAGGAAGGATGCTTCTTGGTTGCTATCATACATCACCAAACACCACTGCACTATCCTGCAGCGTAGAAGAACTGCACAAGAATGAGATAAACACTGATACAGGAAGACTGCACATTTCCCAAGTTCATAGCTCATTATGTCGAATACCAAGTTTCATTTTTGCCAAATTAAAAGGCAATGGAGAGAACTGTGACAGGACCTTTATAGGAATTTTCTTTCCTTACTCTCTCCTATTGTTTTTAATGCATGAAGAAATAATTCATGTCCAGGGAAAATTGTTCTGAATTTCTCTGGATTTTGAATATTGATGTAAACAAAGGCTGATCTTTATGCAGAAGTCACAACAAATTTTTAATTCATAAATGCAACATGGTGTTTGGACCATGGCTAAAGATTTTGCATATGCAAAAAATAAGAAGTGAAAGTAATAAAGTGATGAATTCTGCAACTACTTGAGGTCTTTATCTATGCTCTTTCAGCTAGTATCCAAGTTGATTCAAAGGAAAGGTGTAAGCCTTTGAAGACTCCAACTGGAGAGAATTATGGACCAAGTAGCTCAACACCATATATACTTACTTAAACATTACACAAAACCAGACTGTAATGTATTTGACTTAAACAATAGCAGCCACGAAGTGATCCCAGAGTTTTTATTCAGTCCCTGATAAACACACTGAGATCTTTGCCTAAACAACTGTAAGAGCAGATCTTCTATAGTAGTAATGAAACATAACCAAATATTGTGTGAAAATGTTGGGATAGTCTTATTCACATGGAGATGGGCTTTACTCCTTGAAGAGACACAGTACTATTCCACAAAAGAGATCAAAATTTGAGCCCAAGACACTTTTATTTAAGACTTGGTTTGTACCTTTTAATTTGCAAAGCACAAGACAGAGAATTTGCTTTATTTTAAGGTACATTTTAGGAGTGTATTTATTAAACAGTCTAGGTTATCTGAAATATACATGTATATAATTTACAGCCAAATAACCTAATGAAATGAGAAAGAGAAGCAACGGCACAACATGCCTGCAGGGCTACAAAGCTGGATATAATTTAGCTTCCTCTTCTAAAACCAAAATAAAAACTAAGCAAACAAACTTTGAAAGATTTCCACTTTTTGTAGTCTAATATTGTTCTTTTACTAGGTTTGTAAACACTAGAATCTCACATAAGCAAATTGGCTTCCATAAAGGCATTTAATTGTTTACTTCCAATTACAGCTGCATATATTTTTGATCACCATTCAAGCCAGGAGAAATCCTGTTTCACGTTAAGAGACCTAAAAATAAGACGACTGTCACAAAATATTCACTTATAGCCCATGAACTTTGACACTGCCCTTTAGTCATAAGTCTAAGAATAAATTAAAAGAAACAAATGTGCTACAACTGTACTTCCTGTAACATATGTTCATGATTGAGTTATCTCACTTGCACAGGATGTGCTCAGATGAAATAGAAACTGCCCCTCCATAACAGCCAGTTGAGCTCCCAAAATAAGGGTGCTTGCTGACCACAGCGCAATTAAGCCTCAGCCTTCTACTCAGGCAGAGAGGTATAAATACACTAACAGCAGGAATCCTGCAAATAATCTGAATATTTAGTTAATAATATTGAAACTTCTTCTAGAAGCAAATGAGATATGTAGAGAGCTTTTCCTTTAAAGGCTTTGGACAATGCAAGCCCACAAATGGATCCATGTCCCACCTGGTCATTAGGTACCATGATCTGTTTAAAGACACAGGAAGCGTGGCCACTGGTAGCAAGAGGAAGTGGAAAAGACATTTTGAGAGAGGCATTCAAATTGATGCTGAACTCTAAATACAAGCTACACACACGAGGACTAAGCAAAAATATTGTTTTGAAGAAAACTCATATAAGCAGCCTGAAGCAAAAGGGAAAAAAAATGAAACTGTTAAATCCATACAAAAATTTTATCTCAGCTACATCAACCCCTTGTTGCCTCGAGCACCCAGAGAGTAGCCAGTTGGCCAAGAGAAGTGGTTTTCTTCCTCTCTTGCTTGTAAGGTCATTATTCCCACTTGAAGGGCTACTCTGGACCTGTTCTGGGCACCCCAGTACTAGAGACTTGCTGACAGTCTGGAGCCAGTCCAGCAAAGGGCCACAAAGATGGTCCAGGGGTTGAAGCACACTGTCCAAAAGAAGAGGCTGGGAAAACTGGGCTTGCTCCATTTGGGAAACAGCTGGCTCTGTGCTATCTCATGTAGAGGAGACCAGACCAGATGCTTGTATTTACCCAAAACCCAACTAGAAAAAGTCCTCTATAAGCCTGGCTGGACTAGAGGCTGGACTAGAGACCTCCAGGGGTTCCTTCTGACCTAAGTTATTCCATGATGCTGTTCCAGGATTATGTGAGGTGAAACGATCCAGCTTCATCTTGAAGGGAGCACAGATATTTCATGGTGGGAAGCTGGGCATGGAAGGCAAGTACTATTGCACAACAAGAGCTGTCTTCTAGGGGCAGACTACTCAGACTCTCCACCAGCTGGTAGCACAGACCATCTAGCTAATTCAAAGTTAAAGCTTTCTGAGGGGCAAGATACATAGACCTGCTGCACAAAGCTGTTTCCATTGAAGGAATGGCAGCTGCATGAAATCATCCGGTCTGACATCCTGAAAACAGAGGCAAATGCAAGGGATATCTGTACTTACTTGCTTTTCATTCTGGAGAGTTGAAAATGGAAATCAGTCTTTTAAAAATACCAAAATAAAACATTTACGTTCCAATGACTTAGCAAAATTTTTTTGTTGTACTGACCTTAGAAATCTTGTGTCTTTACCAGTGAATAAAATAATTTAGATAAAATATAAAAGCAAGTTTTGATGTTTCACTAAGAAGACATTACTCACTGTGAAGATTCTAACTCCAAGTACTTGAGGCAAAAATGAAAGAACAGTAAGAATAACAATAGATATATGTGCTAATGAAACTACAGATAATAGCAAGGGAAAAATGAGAATGCAAGGCAGGAACAACAGCACAATACACAAAATATACGACCTATGCAAAAAGTGTAACATATC
The DNA here is from genome assembly GCA_013397775.1 of Eulacestoma nigropectus. Lineage (NCBI taxonomy): Eukaryota > Metazoa > Chordata > Aves > Passeriformes > Eulacestoma > Eulacestoma nigropectus. Next base: position 528,662 of record VZTE01005204.1, read on the forward strand.
TTCAGATACATAGAAGGGCTATTGCAAACCATATGGAAATAATCTGTTTTTCATGTCTGTAGTGCATGCAGTGAAGAACTGCAGCAAGGCAAATTCAGATTGGACATGGGGAAATGTCCTTACAGCTTTTCTGGACAGGTGCCATAACCTTAGCATTCTTAGCAACCTTTAAAAAAACACTAGACCAGTATCTGTCAGAAGGGATATATCTACACATGTTCCTGCCTGGCAACAGAAAGATGCACTAGATGAACTTTGATGTCCTTTCAAGCTCAATGATTTCACACAGAAACTTCTATATATCAAACAATTAAAAAACCCACAAAAAATCCCCTAAATTTAAATTACAATCTAAAATACAATCTGAACTAGAATTACAGCTATAAATTAAAGATCAGTAATCACTGAGTTTTAGAGAAAAATAGCCAGTCTTTCTTTGTGATAGTATTTGCTTATGGGAATTCATAGTAATCACCTTGACATTAAAAAAAAAAACCCATATAGGAATAAGCTCGAGGCATTTTATTACTCAGTATTGAATAAGCAGATGAGACAGCATCCCCTTATCAAACAGAACCTCCATGACTCTGACTTAAGACGTGACCTGTGTTGTGGAGAATGTCAGGCTAAATAATCATCATTCTCACTTCTGATCTTAAAATGTATGCATAAAACAGGATTTCTCTTTGGTCACCAAAGACCAGAAAGACTGAAACATTTATGGTAATTGCATATGATTTTCCAGGATAAGAAGTTGCATTCACAAGAATGTCTCTGATCTACTCTTCAAGAATATGCAAGAAAAGAAAACAAAACAAAACAAATCCCAAAATTTTAACATATCCTTCACGATAAAGAAAACAGCAACTCAAAATGAACCTCTTGGTGTTAGGAAGAGACTATAGGATTTCTTTAGCAGGATGATGTTAGGCAACCAGCATCTTCTTTCCTTTCTCTTCCTCTCAGCTATTTCAAGAGGTTACCTCATCCAGATATCTAATAAAATCACAAAAGCTGAAAAGCATAGTATGCTGAGCTCACCGATGTTCTTAGCAGTGTCTCTTAATAGTTACTCTCACAGTGCTTCCCCTTACCAGCAAGATGAGCTCAATGAATGGGAATTAATTTCATCACGTGTCTCTGCCAGAAGCGGCTTCTCCTTCCTGTCACGTTCTGGCACTGAAAGGCTCTCCCCAACTGCAGGGTTCCGACTGCTCAATACATACAAATTTTTTTCAGGCAGTATGATTTTTGTCCACACTGATTTTACACATATGTGTGTGCAACAGTAGCTCAAAACAATACAGTCACTGCATGATTCTCTTAATTCTGTTGTAGTGTAATTCTCCTGTATTTTAGCAGTGGACAAAGGCATTTTTGCAAGCAGTTAAAAATAAGTGCATTTGAAGGCTAACCTGTAGTAAATAAATACTAATTAAACAAAACCTATTTATACAAAGATCTTAAAAAATATCCAAGCATAACTAACAATCAAATAAACCTGCTAATTTTGTAATTGTTGAAATACAATTGATAAAAAGAACAGTCTTTCTCAAGACTTACTGTCAGTGGTATATCAATAAATATTTGAAACTTCCAGATAAGAAACAAGTCCGTTCCACATTGACTTTTCCCTAGCCTTTAGCTATATATGTATCTGGCAATTCTGCTTGCACACATAAAGTAGTGCAAGCAGAAAATAATCCGTGCCTTTATTTGCATTTGCACAATCAGGAACAATTTTTGAAAATATAAAAGCCATAGAGTCATAGTAAACTCACTGAAAGAAAATGTATGGATGATGTCTTCCTTAAGAATATCCTATCTTATGTATAGCTATGAATTACTTTTATTTCACTGGAAAGTAGCATGGTATATATGGTATATATAAACTATCTTAGATGTCTTACCCAGCATCAGTGCTAGGCACCAAAATCAGTAACTGAAGAGAAGGCTCAAGCTCAAATCCCAAGACTGAGGATCAAACCCCAAGAACGATCATTCCCACTCTGACTCCAGTCACACAGTACACTATTTCCTAATCTCTTTCTTGGTGTCCTCTCCCTCCTTTGCATACACTTTACTTATCCTCTGTGGGTTTTTTCCTCTTTTTCTTTTGTCATTACTGGTAGTTACTGTTGAAACATAAGCTTTTTTGCCCAGAGGAATTTCACTGCACATGCACATAGAAATCAGTAGTTTGTACTGCCAAAACCACTTCTGTAACCAAAGTTCAGACAAACTCAGGATTTTAAGGGATACAGAATGCTAAACAGGCTCAAATGTCAATGAATGCCTTGGCCACTTTTAAAAAATACTTAAAATTTCTTTTTAAAAAGAAATTGGATGTTTTGGTCAGCAGAAAAACTTGTTATTTGGTCTGCTTTTGAAAACTGTCCAGTAAGATTGGTAGAACTATTTTCTGATGGAGAAGTGTGACATGACCATGTACAAATTTGCCTTGAAATCTCCTTTTTAACAAAAAATACTAGAAGTTTTTAAAATTTTCCTTGAGTTTTCAAATGAAAATACTTTGGCTTTCTCAACTTATAAGCTAGAACTCAAGGACATTTTTGAATCAAAAATTTTACTTTTGTGTAGTGGTCCATACCTTTTAGGGAAAAGATTTGCTCAGAGGCATTGTTCAGTTTACCCCTGTCCTTCCAGCTGTGTGATTTCTGCCAGGGATTGATAACTACCATCACATCAGTCCACAGGCCTGAACAGTCATTCAGACAATTTCCAAAGTGTAAAGGCTCTCTACCAACTAGAGAAAATAACCCCCAGCCACCTGTTCCAAATGTAAATGTTAGCTCACAGGTTACAAATCGGGAATCCAGCATGGACATGCTGAGTCAGCACTCCCCTCAGCTGCCCTGACCACATCCCCACATCTTGAGCACTTGCAGAGTCTTCATAGAAAGAGTGTGCCAAGTGGCTCCATGCCAGGCCAGCTCCTCTGCAGACAGGCTGCACATCCCTGGGACCTGTACCCAGGAGGGCTGCTACTGGTTATGCCTGAATCTGCCCCAAATTCTCCAAATAAGCAGCATAGCCAATGTGGGGTGGAGGACCGGAGGACACATTTCTGTGTAATGAAGCAATGACCAGCCAGAGAAGTGGGAACGGAGACAGCAACTGCAGTTTAAAAAAAGAAAGGTCTTGTGATTACTGCATGTGGGCTCCATATTCAGACAGGGATGCCTGAGTTTGATTCATCATTGAGGCTCTAGAGTGTCAGCATAAAATAGTATATGATCAACACAATCCAAGCAGGCAGCATATATGTTAAACAAATAGCTGAAAATAATAGCAAAAATTTGACAGTGTTGATAGCTGCCTATTTAACAGCTTAGAAGCATCATGAATGACTTCACAAATTGGTGCTCAGATATAGTGACAGCATTCAGCTGTCTAGGTCACTCAACTGGACATTTAGCACCATCCTTCAAGATAGTAATATAAGCCTGTTAATAAATATGATCCTAAAGTGTCACCATCCAAAAAATGCAGTAATCCTTTTGCTACACTTCAAGACCTTCACATTTGATTGGAAATATTATACAGATAAAAAAACATCTGCAAAGTGAAGATGCATAGGCACATGGTCAAACTTGAATTATTTGAAGCAACATATAAATCAGGACTTTTAGCAAGCTTGCTCTTCTTAATCTTCAAGCTTTCCAGTCATGTAACATGATGTAGAATAGCAGAGAACACAAAGCCCCCGTGTAGGCTAGTGACCCTTTCCAAGTGGCGTAATAAATCCTATACAACCTTATTACATCCACAGACCTGTTCAGAATTTTTTAATTTATGTATGCCTGTATCTCGGCATAAATCTACAAAGTGCAGCATTTGCCCTTTTCAGGACACAATTCTTTTATAAAACCTACCAAGATAAATTTTCCTATTTTGCAAAACACTATGGAAATAATATCAGCACCTCTGTGAACTGGCAGAATGTCATCCGTATTTGACCTAGATATAAGACTTAGCAGAACATAGAAACCCCAGCTCCCTGTCAGCAGATTAAGAGTAATGAAAGATATTTCTCTGGAGGAATGGTAGATGAGGAAATCCATAGTATTCACAAACCTTGCTTCAAATCTTCATTAGAAATGAAAAAAAAGCTTTAAAAAATCATGAAATTGGCTTCAAAATCGTGACATCTGATATACGAATAAATTTGGGGTAATTTATCTGCCGTTGAAATCTTGAGCCTCTAGAGTGTGCTCCAGCCATATTTTCAAGCATTTCCTCAGAAACTGAAATGTGTAGATACTTTATTTCCAATGAAAGCTGAGATGCATTCATAAAGGTAGCAATTCAGAATAGAGAAATGAGTTTTTGAAAAAAATCCAAACATTTGAAAAATATTTTTAAAATTTAATAAGATTACACAATTAGTAATACAGTAGAAAATAACAAACATGATAGAGGAGGAAATAATTAAACTGACAGCAGAAAGCCTGGAAACGCATAAGCATTTCTGAAGAAAGGAAGAAAAATTTCTTCTGGTGCCAAGGAACATAAACTCTAGAATTTAGGGGGTAGCAAGCCACTTGGGGTACCAGTTGAGTTATCCTCTCAACAAGCATTAATACCAACTGCACCAAAGAGAGACTTTTCACAACACTGAACACTCTATGCCTTTACAAATTCTGAACTGATTCTTCAAACATAAAGAGAGTTGGCTTGCAAAAAGTTTAAGATTTGCTTTACAACAATTCATTCTCAGCTCTTTTTATTTGCCCTCCAAGGCTTTTCTCACATTATTTTTAACATTTTAAGACACTCCAATATCTAGGCTAAAAAGTTTACTTTTATTTAAAAGAAAACAGGTTTTTAAACAATAATAGAATCACAAAACAGCCCACATTAGAAGTTACCTCAAAATATTGCCTGGCCCAGCCTTTCATGATGAAAGGGAGCCTTGACAAGATTATTTAGCACTCTGTCCAATGGCACCTTGAAAATTTCCAGTGGTGGAGGTTCCAACACAGGGGAAGTTGTTCCCATGAATGATTGTTATCACTGTAAAAAATTTCTTTCTTATACCTACATGAACCGCTCCTGGTGCAACTTTTACTGGAATACTGTGATGATGTGCCCCTCAAGCCTTCTTTTCTCCAGGGAGAAGACACCTGACTCCTTCAGTCTTTCCTTGCTGTGCAGGTTTTCCAGCCCTTTGATCAGCTTTGTGGTCCTCCTTTGGACCCTCTCCAGTCCGTCTGCCTCTTTCTGGAATCGTGGGGACAAAACGGAACACAGCACTCCAGGTGCGGCCAGATAAGAGCTAAGAGGAGTGGAATGATCACATCTCTGTCTCCGCCAGTCACAGCCCTGTGGATGCAGCCCGGGATCCAATATGCCTTGGCTGCTGCAGAGGCACACTGCTGACTGCTGTTCAGCTCGTGTCCGCCAGCAGCCCCAGGGGTCTCTCGGCAAGGCTGCTCCCCAGCCACATTTCACTAAACTTCATACTGTTCTTGCTTGGCCACTCTTCCAGCCTGGCCAGGTCCCTGTGTGAGATGGCTCTCCCTTCCGACCTGTCCATCCCAACCACCTGGTTTGGTGTCATCAGCAAATTTGGTGAGGCTGCTTTCAACCCCATCATCCAGATTGTTTATGAAGATGTTGAATAGCATGGAGCCCTGTATTCATCCCTGGGGAATTCTACTTGTGACAGGCTTTCAGCCTGAGCACAAACCATTGATCACTACCCTCTGAGTGCCACCTCTTACCCAATTTCATATCCATCTCACAGACCACCCATGCAGTCACTTGCCACTTTGTGCAGGAGAAGGCTAAAGGAAAACATGTTGAATGCTTTGCTGAAGTCCAACAAAAGGCTAAAGTTTTAAGGAAAATGCCAGATGTTGCACTAGAGCCACGAAGGCTAGCAACCCTGTATCCTCTGACTCAAGCATTTACTTGAGACCAAACTGACATGAGATGACAGCGCCTCTGGGCTCTATCAAGTCCATGCTAAGTCCCAACTGTTCTGTTCACTAACTAGAAAGCAAAATTCTGTATTATGCATTAGATGTAGAATACAAATCAACCATGCCAATAATCTCATTTTCTCAGCAGTTCTGCGATAAGGATGTAGAATTAACCATGGTAACAGGCATAAGTACATTCAATTAATATTTGTTCACTGACACGACACATTTGCTCACTGAATGTCTGAATGATAATTTGATAAGCTAGAAGCTTCTAAGTGGGGAAAAAAGGCAGGGCCCTGGTCCTAAATATTCAGACTCAGATGGCCAGTTTATTTTCTATGCAGAAGTCATGTAAATTTGAATCTAATATGGCCATTTTTCCTACTGTCCCGAAGTTGAAGATCTAGCACTTGAGATTCTCCTCAAGCTTCCCATGTCACACATCGGCCAAGCTTCAACCAGAGCAATGAATTCTTTTGCCCTGAACTTGTCCTATAGCCCAGTGGCTAAAGCACTACTATGGGAAGAAGATGGACATCAGACTTCTTGGCAGCTTGTGATGTGTGTGCTGTAACTACTAAAAATCAATAGTCCTTCTATTGACCTGCCAATAGTATGAATAGCTATCAGATTAATTTTTCTGAAACTTAAACCTACGAATTTCTCTACTAATGATGGTAGTATTTGTGTTAGATTGGTAAATGAGGATGAAAAGCTCTGACTTTCTGGCATAACAAGATAGAATAAAAATTTAACACACCTTAAAAACTGTATAAATTCAGATCTGGTAGCAGATAATTGTTGAATTGTGAAATATGGCTCCATAATAATCTGATTTGTCATTCAGCCCTCACCCAGGTAACACAAACATAAATTTATTCTGGAGATTTACTTAAGCACTCACTCTGGTATTCATGTGCACACACTTCACTCTGCAAAGCCACACTTCCAAGCAGGCTGGAACACAGCCAGATTTCCTCATAGAGTAGGGAGAGACAGATTTCCTGAGGGAGAAAAACTACTGTCCAGAGTCTGACAAACAGTTCCATATGCATAAAGAAGTTCAAAAGCACACAGGTGCAGCACATGGGCCGGGAGAGAATAATAAACAAAGGATGGTGAAAATATCTTTGCAGAGACACAGTCAGGAAACAAACCCACGTGACAGTAGGACTTCAGGGTGTGTGGCAAATCACTAACAGACTCTTGTACAGAAAAAAAATTAACAGAAACTGGCACTGGCTTCCATTTCCCCATTCATACCGTGTCCAGGACTCCATTAGAATAGCAAACACAATGCCTCAGCTCTAAACCAGTACACAATAGCCCCACGCCAGGCCTGTGGATCACAGAGAACCTTTAGCTTCTGCAGTTTCTTGATTAGGTCCCTGATTGGGCCTTTTTCCCAGTGCTGACACAAAGACGTACTTTTCTACCCAGAGAGTTAGGCTCTGTCCTCCCCTTTCTTACACCTGTCGTGTGTGCTTTAAATATTAGAAGGACAAGGCAAATACTTCAAGCAAGCACTGTAATTCAACACCATGGTGAATTTCATTATTTAAATAAAATGCTATTGCTAAGCAAATCTCATATTGCTCATGAGATTGTGCATCAGCTAGTATTTAATCACAGTAATTTTTAGCTGAGCTAGAAGAATAGAAAACAGGCTGGTAAATAAAAGAAAGCTGGTACTGAGTTCATGGGACACTTCAGTACAATGTACAAAGAACTGAAAAAACCCCTATGCTTTTATGAACCAACTAATGAGGAGTGCTATTGAATGCACACTGTTAGTGAGCTCACTCAGGGACTGACCTTACAATCACCAGCTATAGAAACGTGTATGCAGTCAAATAACACATCCATAGAGAATCAAGTTTAAAAAAAACCCCAAAGCATATGATTTTGGCCACTCTAAAAATGAAAGAATTTAAAACATCATGAATTACAACAAAAAGGTGTAAGGGGGAATCAATGTGAAAGCAGGATGCAATTGAACACAAAAAGTATGGGTGAATGACAATGAGATAGATTACTTGTTATCCCTCAGTCACCAAAACAGCCTTGATAGTGAGTGAAAATCATTATTACCTGATAGCTGTGTATTATGACTTTAAAGTGAACCATTCCAACAGTCTCTAGACAAGCCTCCACGGGAACATGCATACACTACCAAATTCTTGTTGCATTTAGTCTCATTTCTGCATGAACTCCCTAAAGACGAACCTTCCCCTTTTGCCACAACAAAGGCAACCTTCAGAAGCCTGGATGCACTGATGGTGAGGAGTGCAGACTGCCTGTTGCCTCTCTTTTGTTGTGGTTCATGCTCCAAGGCATGCAAGCACCTGTAACATTCTTCTCAGGGCACAGCAAACAAAAGCCAGCTCCTTCAGTTTCTCATCTGTGTCCCTCACAGTTCTTTAATATCCACCTCTGTTTTCCTTCAAAGCTAAAGTCAGTTCTTCCTGTAAAATCATGCAAGAAACATACAAATTCTGCAGCTAAGTTGCTTTGACTGGGGTAAATCTCCATTGATTTCTCAATTTTATCCAGTAAATTTTTTACCATGGTTTGCTATGCCTTCATCTGGCATGCCAGGCAACTGATTTAAACCCGCTCAATATTTAAGTTCAGCTGGGTAAGGATTCAACATATACAAGTAAAGACAAATTATGTGTAAAGTACAGTCTGTATATTAGCATTTCTAGTCGCAGGAAAATGTAAGGCAAAAGCCTTGACCTAATCATGAACATCTGTATTTGTTGCAATACACATTTCCTGGCCCAGCTACAGTAGCATAGGTCACTGCCTTTCCCCTAAAAAACTAAGAACCAGTCAAGTTCTTAAGCATGACTGTAAGAAGCCACACAAAATTCTCACTGATCCATGTGATAACTTCTGTATTTTGCAAGATGGTTTTGTGACATCAGAAACATCCCTGATTCTCAAAATTGTTGGCAAACGTGACAAAGCCATAAGAAAACAAGTCAGACTTCCTATTAAAACACGTGACATTCTGTTCTAAGGCTACCTAAGTTTATTTGAGCAACTGTACTACAGATTTTTCCAACTTCTGAAGTAATTCTGTGAAACTCAGCTGAACCAGAAGCACTGAGTTTTGGTCTCTATTACTATATATTCCAAATAGAAAGAAGCCATAAATGGAGCGACTCTTCTAATATGCTGATTACTTCATGATCTCCCTCTCCCAAATCCTCCTGTAACAATCAGCTGCTCTAAACACTGGAGCAGCCATATGTTGATGCAGAATGTTCTTTTGTTAAAAAGCTCTCCTTTTCTCTAGACTGGCTGCGGGCACAGAAGTTCAGACTAAAAAAGCTCGTTCAACATTTGTGTGTAGACATAAACTCTTCAACATATTCCACATTCATAGATGGGCTTTTGGCTCTCCACACTTCTGACCATCTGTTGGAGGGCAGGATGCCCACTGATGTTAGCCAAAATCTGTGCCAGTTGCCAAAAGAAAGGGATATATAGTCCTTCAAGCGACATCTGTTTCACCAGAAGCCCTTTTCTCCCTGAACAATGTTTCCCTGTAATCTCAGGCATACATATTAAGAAGAGCGTTAAAAAGACAAACTAATGAAAAACCCTGGAAAGTATTGAAAGGGAAGGGAAACATAACAATGGTCAGCGTAAGAGTACATTTCACAGATCTGTGAAGACTTCTTTTAGTATTAAGATGATGGGAATATTGGAAGAAAATTGTAGGTGCTCTGGCAAAATGGACAATCTCATGGCAGATGAAGTCACCAAGGGATAAGGGATAACCATCCTTACAATTTCCCAGCGAATTTACGGACTCATATTCCTATTTCAGTTAGCCTTTTCCCCAAAACTGAAAAGTTTAAATATACTTTCTTTTCATCCCAAGCACTACACATTTTGGAAAGTATGCAGACTCCCAGATAAGGTTCCAAATACACACGGTATATGGTAAACGGTACACGGATAACTTTAACTTCTGAGGTCACACATCTCAACACATATAGTCTAGCATATTTAAAAACACAAACAGTGGCAAGCATCCTCTTTTTTTCTTTTTTTTTTAGTCAAAACTGAAGGTAGAACAGACACTGACATTGAATCATAAAGATCTTGGTCTTTGGTCAAGGCTAAAAGAGATTGGCAGGGCTGTGATTTTCAACACTGTGGTTCTGCTGCTGCCTTTACCATTTCTCTTGTTCTACAAGGGGTGGACTGGATTCCTCAGTCTAGTACCATCGAAAACCTTACACACTTGTTCTACAAACTGATTTAGATGGAGCACTACAACATCTAACCTTGGATATTTTTACACCCAAATAGGTGTCTTGGCTTCTATATAAATGCAGCTTCGAATGGAGGGCAAATCCAAGTCAGAGTGAGCAGTTTAAAAGAGCAGATTTCTTCCTTGGCTTCTCCTGAGAATGGTTATGGATCCAGTATGCTGAATTTGGACTGCCTCAACGAGCATGGGGTAATGCTGGGACAAAGGGCATCACAGATGTCTTATGATATATGTACCTCTCAAATTGATGGGCCTTAACCTGCACTCCAGTGAGCTGAGTGCTAGTAATTAATCACCTACATTGCTCCCTTCAACAGACAGCAGAAATACTTCTAGAAGAGGCAAAAACATGCCAGTGCTTCCTGTCCTTTGGAAAATAGATATCATGCGGTGAGAGAGCAGGAATCCACAAGTTTAAGTTCACACATTCAAAAAAAAAAATCAGAAACATGATTTTTAAAAGTCAAAAATACTCCTTCTTGATTCTGACGTACAGGTGAACAAATAATTGTTTAGGCTGTGATTTATGCAATTTGAATACAAACCATACATGGTATTAAGCTAAGAAAATACATTAATAAATGTGTGAAATGTATGAAAAAAAAATCACGTAATGATACACACATAGAAAGCAAAGAACTACTGTTCTGTCTAACTGTATCACATCAGACTGGAATTCTTTCAATACTAATTTGCTTATAGCACCAAATTTTGGGGTTATTTGAGCCAAAAGGCTCTTATCCACACACAGGGCTTTATTTTCCTACCATTCACTCAGGAAAAAAAATCAAAGCATTTCCCAAAAGTTTTATAGCTTGTACTTTTGGGGTTTTGTTTGTTTTTTTTTTTTTTTTCCCAGTGGTAATATGTCTTTTGATAGGAATATATTATGGCTTTAGTATCAAAGATTTTTTCATGGGTGATATATTAGAGAAAATTGTAAGCTTTTGTTTATGTATTCTTATTTCCCTGTCCTTTGTAGCAGCTCAGCACTTTACATAAATTATACTCAGCCTCACAAACCTTGTGGAATGATGGAGTCCCAGCAGTTCTTCCAGACTATTTTCCCAATGAATATGGACCTAGGTGCAGATCCACAGAAGGTTTTAAGAAAGTAACTGCTATTTAAAGTGGGTTTCAGCTGCTACCAATGGGAGCAAGAAGTCTTTGTAGGTCTCGACCAGTATGTCTTAACTGGGACAACATAAGAAATGTCAAGCAGTGGATGAACCAAACTCATTCTACCACAATGCAGGCTGGTATCCAAACCACTTGGATATGTCTCAGCTTCTCAAATGCTTGAAAGTCAAGGCGGATTTGCAAGTTTGGTCATCTATTTCATTACTGTGATTAGCAGACAATTATTCCCCAAGCAGGAAGAAAATTATGTGCATTTCAAAAAAGAGAACACATTTTAGACATGGTACTATCCATCATTTCAAAACCTGGCATGGCTAAAATCTTCAGCATTAACTTCTATGCCAACGTGTGATATCAGACAGTCTCTCACGTCCTGTCTGATTGCTTAAAATAACACATTGCCATTCCTTTGGGGTTACACCACTACTTTATGGTGATATAAATAATGGATGTGGTTTAAGCTTTCTTGTAAGATGCTCCATAAAACTTGCTACGTCTAATTTCAGAAACTTCTTTTTCAGAATGGCAACACCATGACTTAGCAAGACATATCTTTTCTCACTGAAATGTCTGTATGTGTTAGTAAGATTGGTCAATAAAAGGAATATCTGCATGTTAGGATATTATGATACAAGAATGCTGCCACTACAGCAGGCTAGACAGCCTCTGATAGAATAAAAACTGTTACATAGAGAGGCTTCCAGGCTGCCGTGCTGGTTTGCTCTGCCTAAAGCTTTTGCTTTCAGTCCAGCATTTACTCTTGGTACTTCCTGCTGAGAACTGTGTTATTTCAGAAAATATTCTGATACGCCCAGCAGACCGAGGAAAATGTACTAAAATTGCACATAAGGCAAGGTCTTCGCAGTCACTTTCCACATAGCTGCACTTAGTCTATAATCATTTCTTCAGTCCAGCCAAATAGTTATCACTGGCACAGATTTATGCAGTAAAATTACCAATCTAATTAACAAAGCTAACAGTATAAAGCTGTGCTGTTATTCAAGTGAGTTCAGTGAAAATTAAGGTGATTCCAATGAGATCAGAACCTGGACTTAGATATTGCTGAAGAGATGACACTGGTGAAAGATGGGCCGGTGTCTGCAAGAACCAAGGGTGTGCAATAGGGCTTTACCAGCATTTAGCTGGTTTAAATGATGTCTAGCATCTATTGGATGTGGTAAAAATACGCTCTACTTCTCAAGATTAAATCTGAAGTCTTATAAAAAGGAACAAATATTCACTTGTTATAATATAATACCAAAGTAAACAACAAAAAGAGATAACATTCATCTGGATGTGAATTCACTGGAAACATCACTGATTAACTTCCACCAGACTCTCACACTGTATAATCAGTACCATGTATATGATATCTGTAAACTTTTCAGAGCACAAATAAAGCTTGTGTTCCTCTACAGATGTTTGAAATGTCTCTCTGTGCCAAAAGTATTTTATTTTTTAGCAAATCAGAAGTTTACTATCAAAGCAAAAGATTTCAATCAAGCAAATTAGACATTCATTCAATATGTCAAGGTGAAAAGAAATGCAGGGAGACAATTAGTTTCTTTTTTTGGATGCGTTTCCAGGTTGTAGCATTACAACATTCTCTTTCAGATTCTGCCATTTAATTATCTCACAAAACAGTTTAAAAATGCTTTCCTTATTGTTTTGAATAACACAATTTCTGATTGCCAACTCAGCGTAATACTAGTTAATAGAAACGAAAAAATCTGGACAAAGGTAACCTTAAGGCTGATCTGCTAAAAGCTTCCATAAACAGTGTATGGCAGTGATTTGGTCCTGGGGAAAATCTTACTCGACTTCCTGTTTATTAATATGGAAGTGCTGACCTAGGTAAGGAACGTATCTATGACTACAAATTCACTTAGCAACAAGAAATTTCTGGAAGCTGAATCCAGGTAATCCTAATCAACTCTGATCGGTCCTGTTAAATGAGTATATGCTGATACTTTTCAACAGCTTTCGTTGAGTTTAGCAATTAGAGGGAATGCAATACTTTACAAAGGTACTCTCTTCCAAGCAGTCCATTCTCACATTTGATCCCTTTTAACTTCTTCACATTCCACATTTCTTGGAATGTGTGTTTATTCTCCTCTGAATATGCTACAATTGCCAAATTTCTGGACTTTTATATGTCTTTTCATAAAAAAGCTCCACAACTACATCTGTCTGGGATCTATGAATCTGTGATTTCAGTTTGACCAAATACATGTTTTTGTTGAAACATACAAAAAATAAGTTTTTGCTTCCAGTACCACTCAAATATGTAGACACAGAGGTCAAGCTGTCGTTCTGGGTAACTGTGGCGGTTGTCTTCAGAGATGCACAGACTCAGTTTTTGAAAGGAGCCTTTCTGCATCCTAACAGCTACAGAAATGAAGCAGGTTAACCATTATTATTCTGTTATTCTAATCCATTATTTTCCAGAATCCTGTACATTGAAAGACTTACTTTCCTATATAGCCGCAGATTATTTGTGTGAAAAATAATCCCATATATATGTTGTCTCTCTTACTCCAGCACTCAGAATAATCATCACTGTCATACCAGCAACACTTCTGGAGGGAAGATACTTTAACTCACTTGCTTTTAACCTATTTGCTAGGCAAGAATCCTCTCCTACTTCTTTCATTCCAGAGATTATGTCTCCTTTACTAAATGTCAGACAGAAAGCAGTAACTAGAATAGAAAGTAAAGCTGTATGATTATGCATGAAAATTATTGTTGCTTACAGCAGAGCAAACACAATCTTACTGATAGATTATGCCCAAATCCTACATGGCAAGATACCTTTGATTTCCCTACTTATGTTCTCTACAACTGTGGTGCTTCATTCAATTAAGTCATTTTCTCAAACAGTGAGATGTCATTTTACTGTTTGATTTTATTTAGAGTGACACTGGAAATAATTTTTTCCTTCTCAAGAAAAATATAATCTTTTAAGTCTTCTCTTCAATTGAGGAGAAAAAGTAAAGATATCAGTAAGAGATTTTAAAAATGAAAAGAAACGTAAGCATTTTATTTAACAATTTAAAAACATTTCAATTTTAGTACAAAGTTTTGAACTATTTTAATTTTTTTTAAAATCAGATTTTCATAAAAAATATTATACTTAACAAAGAAAACATATTCTGAAGGAGCCCATACATATTTTCAGCAAAAAAACTAATTGATATTCTCTGATAGAAAATTTTATCAGGTCTAATTTTAATCCAATGTCTCAAATACTTTCCCAAAATATATATTTCTACAATGTCTTTCCTATCCAGATGCAGTAAAAACTATTAGTAATCCCATCTCTCCTTTTCTCAAAGTCTACCTTCCATTTCAGCAGGGGCAAGTATTAGTCTCACTTCAAACCCCAATTTAAGATTTGCATTTTCCTAGAACAATCTTTTCTTCAACTATGAGGAATACAATAAAACTCAAATGGCACATTCTAAAGTAAGACTTTGCTTATCTGTCAGTTGCAGTATGTGCACAAATACCAGAAACGATAGATTCCATATATTTTTGCCTTCCAAATCAATATCAAAAGGCAATCAAATCAAATCTGTAACATTTTTCTATATTTTCAGCGAGTTATGGTGATCCTTGGCCTGGATATTACATTTAGTTACCTACAACTGCAGTAGGCAGATGGTTACCCAAGCTGAATCATATATAACCTTATTCAAAGTTATTAAAGAAATTTAACTTTAAACATTATGACTTAAGCTTGTGTTTATATGGTTTAACTAAGGTTATTTGGTGGGGATTTTTAAAAATATATTTAAATAAACTGATACAAGCATCAGTGAGCTAATCTACATAAAATAAATTTGCTCATCTACTCAGGATTGTGTGGATTTATCAAACTCTAAAACCAGTAAGTGACATTGTGTATCAGCAAAGAGGTGGTGAAATCTGACTGATGTATCATCTAAATGTTGGCTCCCTAGGACAAGTTTGAAGTCCAGGAGCAAAGGATGGGGATGCCTCATGCCTGGAATGCACAGAGTTCCCAGGGAGTACATTTCAATGAAGATTTTATATATACTTATATACATATATATATATACATATATATATATATTTATATATGTAACTTAGCATCACAAACAGTTCTACTAAGAGTCGTATTTCAGAGGATATGCTGTTGATTGTAGTTTAAAGCAAAATTTGGAGTGCAGATTAAAGTCTGAACAGAGCTCAGAGGACTAGCAAATATTGAGATGGACTGACTAGCAGTGAAATCTGACTACAGACTGAACACATCTAGTTTATTCCTGCATGAACAGACAGATGTGCTATTTTAATTCGGAGGATTTGGTAGAAATGGAACCTGATAGAAAAAAAATTCTCAGAGTAAAAATGTTTGTAAGGTCAAATGTTACTTGGAAGGTTGCATTTCTAAACAGAAGAAAAATCATCACAGAGGTGTAGTGGTGTACACACGTTTTACTTCAGCTTTTCAAGGCAATCTTACAGCAACATTTTATTTGCAAAGGAGACAACCACAAGATGGCTCCTTTCATATGATGCAAGCTGAAATAGAAACCTTTTCTGATAACACAGGCTGTTTAGATTTTTTCAATCCCTTTCCTGAACAACTGAAACAACAGGCACCAATCTCCGATGAAAATGTGGTGCCACAATTGCTTTGTTAAATCATGGTTTGGGGAGGAGCATGCTCCTTTGGAGAAGTAAGAACTAAAACCCTCAAATACAAGCATTTAATCTCACTGAACAGGGTGCAGATTTCAAGAACACTTGCCAGGCTCAGACACAGATACTTCACATACTTCACCTTCCTCTGGAGTTTTGTTACCTCTCTTTGTACGTGGAAATGGCATTTTCACCTTTATTAAATACTTTCCCATGTGAAGGTTTCTAGATTATTACACGATTAATCCATCCTGTTTTTCAGATAGGAGTTACTAACTGAATCTAAGTATTCAGCAAGTCATATTTATATTCACCCTAAATGTCAACTTTTTTTTTTTTCATTTATTTTTATTTTTACTATCAGGACACAATTTGAAGATGAGGACATTGAAGAACCTTCTCGTTACTGTCGTTCAGGCTCAACATAAATAGAAAAAGGAAATAGTTTGGTATTGATTTCTTACAGTACTGTTTTTGACCACAACACTGGTATTTTGACACTGAAGAAATGTTAATTTTCAGTTAAAACTCGTAAGGAATGTGGGAAAAAGAAAGTTTCTCAAAAAGCCAACAACTATAATTAACTCCCTTATCTTTTGAGGACTAGACCTCTCAGCTGAGCAAGGCCCAGATGATTCACATGTATGAAGAAGAGAAGAGTTGCACAGAGGCAGAATTGACAAAGCCTTATGATGAAAAAGGTCACTCTTCCCAGGCTCATAAAAGATGTCAGCTTTACTACTACAGTGCAAAAAATCTGTTTTTATTTATTACCCACAAAATCGCATCGTTTCCTAAGCAGCAAAGTTTTTAAAAAGGGCTTCTTTACGCATGAGTAAATATTTTCCCAATGAACTCTTGGTTTGTCTTGCAACCCAATCCTAGTTTATTTAACAGTGAGATCGCTTTCTCCAGGGAAGGCAGTCAGAAATGGGGGATGGGAAAGGGAGAAGTTGGCTCTGTCTACAGGGCACAGCTGCTCTTTGCTACTAGCCTCCAACAGAGTAATACATCAGTAATTATTTGAAAGTCAGACAGATTCCTTGCTTTTCTTGCCAGACAAAACTCTGAGAACTGAGGACTGGAAAGGAGGATAAAGGACTCTCAGTTTACTGTTTTTCCACTCATGACTTTTTTTCCATGTCAGCAGCTACTGCTGCTATTAATTTTCTGATCTTTGTACCTCCAGAGGCCTCACATAATACACACAGTCAGCTTTAGCACTTGAGCATCAATGTTTCTAAGTTTATGTAATTAATTTTTACAAAATGTTTCAGCTGTTTTACCCAATAATTTCTATCTGAAAAAAAAAAAAGGTGTTTATTTCTAATTTTGTTTTAGGACTGATTTAAATAGAACACTTGGTCTTTGCTGAAGAAAGGTGAAGACAGCCAAAAATCTAGGTAAGAACAACATACTTCAAGTGGTGCACCACTCAGCTGTGGTTTAATTTAACCAAAAATAGGAAGTAAATCTAATCTTTGAACTCCCTGAAAATTATGAGTCAGTCTCTATTTACACTAGAAAAATGATGGAAAGTTACCACCATTGCTAAAAAAAAATCACAGCATCTAAAGAAATGTCACATTTTCATCACAGTTCACTGAGAGTTTTGGAAAAAAAAAAAAAGAGAGGAAAAAGGAAGATGAATAACATCTGAATGAGTTTGTCCTTTTGGAAAATCACCCTCGAAGATAGGAAAACAAAATGAAACACAAGTAGCTACTACAATGACCCACAGACCCAGAACTAGATTCAGGTATAATGTAGGATGTAAAGAGCGACTCTGTGACAACTTCCTCCAAAGACAAGAGGTTTTATGGGATTCAAGACCAGAAAAAATTTGAGGAACTCCTTATGTGACTGGGCACATCAATTCAAATAACATTTATGGAGAACTGTTAGCCTAAGAAGCCTTCAGACTCTCAAGATATCTGTCAGCTCTGTGCAGGCACGACAGAGAACTTGTGTAAACTGATCCTGTTCTGCAGCAGCAGCTGACAACAGGGACAAATACTCTTGGGCATCTCAAATGGCACTAGAAATGTATGTATGGGCAACTAAATAAAGCCCAAAGTGTTAACCAATGTAAGCTTGCTACAGCAAGAACAGAAGAAGATGAACGAATTCTGTATTTGATTAAATCCAACAGTATTTTACAAAAAAAGCCCAACAAAATCCTGACTTTGTTCAGCACAAGGTACTATAATATGCTCCATATTCAATATGTCTAAAAAGAAAAATGGGCAAATATAATTTATTTGTATCAGTGGCAGAGAAGACAAGTACATTACAGCTAAGTTACCCAGCAAGTCTTTTTTCACAAACCACGCGTTTAAAATAACATGTTTACTTTTTAAATATATACGTGTTAGACTAGTGAATATTCAAGAAGTCCTCATTTACAGACCATTTTATTTCTGTGCCATTAGCCAAAAGAGAACATAAAAGCAAACATAGCTAAAATAAACCCAATCTCTTCTTCCACTCCACTTTGCCTATAAGCTCTTCTGTGTCTTTTGCTGTTTCTCTCTCAGAAGAAATTTAATTCTGTTAAATGCCCCAACAAAACATGAAGTCTACCTCCTTGATCTGACAGAAACAGAAACAAAGCTTCTCACTCCCCTTAAAAGACCGAGAATAGAACTGAGGATGAAATTAACGCAAATAGGACTGCAAATAACTACTTTTTTTCAAATATACAAAAATGTGTTCTACTAAGTTTAGTAGGTGAACTCCTCGAGTAACTAAAAAAATCAATAATGTATTTTTTTAATACATAATACTGTAAGCATTTACAATACTATTTACTGCATTCCAATAAAGACTTCAGTTTAAAAAACATATTAAATGCTAAAATTTCTTTATAGAAAACAGAAAATATAAATGCCTTTATATAAAACAGAAAATGCAAAGAACCCGAAATGTTCTTTCTGTGTGTGTGGATTACTGTGCCCCTTTTTTCATGAAAGTTTGTAAATCACAATTTAACACGACTGTCAATTTCTTGAATTATGCCATGTGCAAACAGACCATCATAGCAGGTCAGGGAAACCAAATCTATCATCTAGAAAGAAGTTAGAATCACAAAACAGATTTATATTTTATGTATCAGATCTTTTGCACAGCAAGATTGTTGAAAATCTCTTTAAGATTTGTCTTATTCTGTACAGAATCTAGCCACAATAATGTTAGAGAAGTACAAAAGAATAAATTATAATGTAATTGAAATGAAATGTTAAAAACCCCAGAATTTCCATATCCTCAGTTTCACAAGATACGATAGTAGTTAAAGATTTTATTTCTATTAAATTGAATTAACTTTTAAAGTCCATTGCCAAAATATTTTAAGGAAGTCATAGGAAATCCGGAATATCAAAACATACATGTTTTTACACTTAATGATTCACATTTCAAAAAATAGAAACAAATGTAATTTCACAAGTCATATGCCAACTACAGACTGATTAAGGAATCAGTCTCGTATAGAGAACACTGTGCTTGTCTGTTTTGGAACTTTTGGCGTAGATCACTAGCATGGAAATAAAAAAGGTTGACCTCATAACAAAGAATTTAGTCACGACACAAGATATACCAGAGTTCAGTTCTACATGCAGAATTCCTGCACAGCATTGTTAAATCCTCTTCCCCTCTCTGCATTCTCCTTCCCCCTTTCCCAAAGATGCAGTGGTAGTTGTCTACCTTGTGGGGATTATTAGAAGGTAAATGAAGTCAGTGTCCATAAGGGAACTAGCCAGACCCCTGCCTTTGTCTAGTGTGGCAGTTTCTATATCCCTGTATGAGACAAAAACCACATGCAAATCTTGAATATTAATCTTCTCAAGTTCAGGAATCTTTAATTTTTGTTCATCTTCACTATAACCCACATTCTTTATATTTATTGCTATTTATGATAGTTATAAACAGTATGTGAACAACTATGTCAGTGCTTATACACAACACTATAAAAAACAGATTGCTTTTTTCAACCTGGGAAACTGTGTTCTTTAATACCAAACATTACGGTGAGACCCATTTTTATGACATAAGCTGTGGTATAGGTTGGGGGGTTTTGTTTTGGTTTGGATTTTTCCTTGTTTGTTTTTGGGTTTTGTGTGGTTTGTTTTGGGGTTGTTTTGGTTTGGTTTGGTTTGGTTGCGTTTTTTTTCTTTTTTTCTTTCAACTGCTCCATCATATAGGATCTGCATTATTTAATCCCCAAACAAGGCATGCAGATATAGAGTGTTAGCATCTGCCTAGCTGTACATGAGGAACAAATCCCCATAACCCAGGATCAGAAGTGCATATAGGATGATGAACTCTCAGAGCTTGTGAAAACAAAGGCCAGGTCCAACATAAAATGAACGTTTTTGTAAGGCAAAGGATAAGGGACCGAACTGAAAGTTGCTGCAGCTGAAAGTACTCCCTCCCCTGGCCAAAGCATTTAGCTTTCCCGTGCTTCAGTGCCATCATCTATAAAAGGGCTGGTTTGTAATCTATCCTCCTTGCACGTTATTCTGAGATCTATAACTTGGCAGCAATCTAGAAGCTGAAGCAATATTTTATTTTGGTGAATATATAATAACACATAGGGGATACAAATATTAGCTGCAGTAATGCTTTATGTTGAAATGCCTTATCTGTGTATTTGTATCACAGTGTTATGTTTTTCACCTCAAAGCACTTTGATTAATTGAGCTTCTTACCACCACCCAGGACAGGATTTTATTATTCCCATTGTGCAGATAAAAGAAAAATGAAATAAGCCTCTACAGTTTAAATAAAAAGACAGATAAGGTTAAAACAAAAGTTTCTGAAAGCAAGATTTCCATCTTCATATTCTGACTTGATACAGCTATAAAAATATAGTCACATTTCAAGTTAATTATTTTTATGAATTTAGAATTAAATTTCTTGATACCAGACTTGTGCTGCTAGTCCTAAGTACAGAGAGCTGTATGTTATTACTTGACTGTGCAGAACAAAACAAAACCTTGAGAACACAAAAAAGGTGTTTCATTTTGCTATGATTTTTACAGTCTAAATCCACTGTTTCTAGCTCAGGCCATCCTTGTGATATTTTAAGGAAAATCTTACGCCAGATCTCCAGTTTGCTGTTGCAACAGCTTTCTGGAAAGAACCTTCTCTACATGAGAGCAGTACAATCCAGCCAAACACCCACTCTGTATCCGTGCCTTTCCATAGTAAATGAATTCCTTAATCACTTTCTTGAAGGCTAAAAAATTGCCCCATATCATGACTGTTCAATCCCTTTTCTAAGATTTAACATATGTACAAAAAGAGTACTTGCTATGGGAAGCACACGTCAGAGGGGTGTTTCATGCTGGGCTATAAGCCGAGGTGCAGCTCTTTCTGCGTGCAGGTGTTTTTCTTTGTGCTGGAACCTTATCTCTGAGCACCGGATACTGTACACACACAGCTTTATATATGCCAAAACTCAAAGAAGCCAAATAAATGTAAGGAATGCCTATGGAATCACAATTTCTGAGAAGTCAGAAGTCCTGTATTAAGAAAAAGATATTTTGCAATACCTTAATGATCAATTTAACCTGATGTTAAAGAAAAGTTTTTTAAATGCCTTGGTTTCTTGATACTTTTAACAGAAATTTATTTGTACCTTCTTTGCTTCTGAACATAATTCCTGGCTTATATTGCTTAATAATGTATACTGAAAAAGGAATATCCCTTGATGCTCAGAGAAGTTGTGGATACCCCTAGAAGTGTTCAAGGCCGGGTTGGAAGGCAATCTGAGCAACCTGGTGTAGTAGGAGGTGTCCTTGCCCACTGCAGGGGGGTTGGAAGGTCCCTTCCAACCAAAACCATTCTATGCTTCTGTGATTCCATTATTTTCAGGGACAGATGAGTGTACTTAAACGATTTTACTCCTCATTACCATCAATAAAATTTTACTATGGTCAGAAAAAGTCGCTCAGAAATACTTTGGACAGAAAACAATTAGGAGCAACGAACAGCATTCTGTGGAGCCATTACTCAAGGAATGGTTTCTGGCTGCAATTTAAAATCTGGCATTGTCATTTTAACCAGATACTGACAGGGTTATCCTTTGGTTAGCAGCACTGAGCAGCACAAACCCATAGTGACCCCCGAGTGCTGAAGCTGGCTTGACAGCACGTCCGTGGTGTACAAGAACAAACACCACGGTGGCCGTTGCCCCGCGGCACAGCCGTGTCGCCGGCACCTTTTCCTTGCGGACACACGGGCCGGCCCTGTCACCCGCGGCGCCGCGGGAGCCCCGAGCGCTCCCGCCGGGCCCGG
>VZTE01005204.1:551382-632702 GCA_013397775.1 Eulacestoma nigropectus
GGTCTGGGCTCCCCGAGGGCCGCGCGGCCCCGCCCGACGGGGGGCGGAGCCTCGCGCGCGACCCCGCCCCGCTCCCTTTGTGCCGGGGCCGCGCGCACCAGCCGCAGTCGCCGCCGCTTCCCGCCAGGGCAGCGCCCGCCCGCCCGCTCCTTTTTCCTCTTCTCCCTCCCCCATTCCTTCCCATTCCCTTTCGCCGCTCTCCCGCTCGCCATGTCGCTGGGAGCCGGCCCCGAGGCGGGCTTCTCCAGCGAGGAGCTGCTGACCCTGCGCTTCCCCCTGCACCGCGCCTGCCGCGATGGGGACCTGCCCGCCCTGTGCGCGCTGCTCCAGAGCTCGCCCCGCTCCGACCTGGCGGCCGAGGATTCCTTCTATGGCTGGACGCCCATCCACTGGGCCGCGCACTTCGGCAAGGTGGGGCCTGGCCGGGCTCAGCCGGCGGCGGGAGCGGGGGTGGGTACGGGAAGGAGCAGGGGAAGGGGAAGGGGAAGGAGAACGCGAGTCCCGCTCGCGCGCAACGCGGCGCCATCTTTGCCCCTAGCGCGCGCTGTGCCGGGAGGCGCCGCCGCCCCCCCCTTCCCTCACCGCCTCCTGCCGCTCCTCAGGGAATCGGGCGGGACGGGAGCGGACAGCCGTGGCGCTTGGCTCCGCTCCTGTCCCCGCGGTCAGCGAGGCGTGGGTGGCGCAGATCACGGGGCTGGCGGCACCTGCCGTCTCCACATCTCTCATCCCATTCCCACCGCCGGCGGCAGCCGCCTCTCTCCCTCTCCGCTGCTTTCGCGGGTGACAGCGGCGGCCCCGCGCCTCGCACCCGAGCTGCCACGCAGGAGCAAATGACGAGGAGCCGCTGATCCCCTCCGGACATCCCCGGCGGGCGCCGGCCGTGCGGGCTGGAGGCACCCCCCGGCTGATTCTCCTTCCCTGCTGACCCTCCCTTCCCGGGGCGCTTCTGCTTTATCTGCGCGGTCTGGTCGCGATCCGTATCGTCCTCGGGCTCCCCACCTGGAGACCGCTGTGTTGTGGTGGCCGTGTTGTGACAACCGGCTCCTTAGGAGTTCGGCCAGAAGGTGCTGCTTGTGCCTGTAAGGCGCTCCTCTGCCTTCAGTAGGAAAAATAAATTGCGGTTCATACGTACGAAATTTTCTGCGCTGGCGTCGTTGTATTGCAGAAAAGACCGAAACATAAGAAGTAGCTACGCTAACTTCACATCTTAGAATTTCTGAGTGGTATTCTAATTTCTTGATTTTTATATATACGTTTCCTGTTTCTGATGCAGTGAGTATCTCAGACTATGCAGGGTTCCAGCCTAGAGGGTTGGGTTCTGGTTTTTTCCCTCATTGATTTGTCTGGGCTCAGAATTCGAGGGGGTTTGTTCTTGTTCTCCCTCCCATTTCCCATATACTTCTATTTGTTTATTGGTTGTGTGCCAGAAGAGGAAGATTGATGTACTTAGGCAGTTGTCATGGTTTATAAAGGGACATGAAGAGATGGTTTCTATATGTTATGTGATCTTATCTGCAGTTGCTTCTTTGAGAAGCTTTTAGAAGCATAGCTAAGTGGTCTTCTAGTCCTAAAACAAAGCAAAACAAAAAACCCTAAACCCACAAAATCCGAAATGTAGAACAGCCTTTTATCTGTTCAGAAAGAAGCTAATAATCTGCACTCTGAAAAAAGTGGAGTGCATTTATTTTCCTTGTGAAGTACACTCAGAAAATATGAAGACATTAATTGGCCTTAACTGTCTTCCATTTCCTTTCTCTGTCTTGTAAGAATTTCTTTTCAGTACGAGCTTCTGGTAGTCTTGCATTTGCAAGGTAGTGGATATTGGATTATTGGATATAGATTTTGGATACTGTATGTGTTGTTTTGTTTTTTCCTTTAAGCATCTTCAGCTTTCTGCTAACCATCCTAGGTTGTGTGAGCTTTTGCGTGCATTCCAGTTTCTGTTGAAGAGACTCTTGCAGAAACAGCAAACAAAGGGAACAAATCGGCCTGCAACATATTGTGCTTGTATTTGCTGTATTCAGTCTTAGGTATGGGCAGAATTTGATGGGAGGTATTGTTACATGGGGGGGGAAAAATCCGACAAATGAAGTGAGACTTGCCAAGGTGACATAGGCTATAAATGGGTTTTACAGAATTTTGCATATATATATTTTCCTAAAAACCATCAGATCTAGGCAACAATTTATGGAAGTTATCTGCATACTTTATAGTCTAGTTAAGTTGTGTTCCTTTCTCAGAGCCGAAGACTGCACAACAGAATGAAAAAGTTGTAGTGTAATTGGATCCCAAACCCGACTGCCTTTGTGTTTGTGTGGCATAGTTACACTTTTACCTTTCACCAGTCAACAGAGTATTGCCAGCAGTGACGCAAGAGCTGCTCAGATGCATGTCTTACGTTCATATTTATGGCTTTTTTGTTTCCCAAATTACTGTTCATTGAAACAAAATGGAGAATTCTTCTGTTTCTCAAAGTACCACAGTTTTCAAATGTTAATTTTTGAAGTGTTTGTTGACAGTTACTGAACAGGACTCTTCCTCTTCACTTCTTTGTTTTTCTAGATTTTGTGGGATTTTCACTTGTTTGGTTTTTTCTTTTCCTGAAAGAAATTATGTGATGTCAGAACTTCATGTCTGTCTGATACAGGACCATTTAGCAACATGGTCCACCAGACATGTTGGTTCTCACTGCAGCTCTGTAGGAGGCTGAAAAGACAAAACTGATTTAGTTCCTTTCTGGAACTACTCGTAAGCGGTGAAATCTA
The DNA here is from genome assembly GCA_013397775.1 of Eulacestoma nigropectus. Lineage (NCBI taxonomy): Eukaryota > Metazoa > Chordata > Aves > Passeriformes > Eulacestoma > Eulacestoma nigropectus. The sequence goes on from VZTE01005204.1 coordinate 554,148, forward strand.
AGCCAGTTCATACATGTACATGCGTGTGTGCCTGCGCACACAGCAAGAGTCCAGGTTTGGTGAACGTCAAAGATTGCTTTCTTTCCCTCTACCTGTGGCACAAGTTGAACGTGGAAGATGGCCCTCCCTGTATCAAAGGACAATAGAAAAGAATTTTACAGTAGAGCTGTGTAGAGCTACATTCTTGCATGCAGTTGTAGATACGCTTCAGTAAGGAAGTAGCAGCAGTGGTCGCGTTGGTTCTAAATGAATATGTGAAAGAGGAAAGGTGGCTTATGGGGGGGAAATACTGGTGTAACACCAGTACGAGTAAAAATGAAGTCTCTTATGACCAAAAGTGAAAACACAGTGTTCTTGAATAACTTACTCCAAAAATACTTCTATAGCTTGCAAGTAATACTTAAAATACCAGCAGAGTCAACTGGAGGTGGTAGACTTGGCAGCTCCTGTTTTTTGTTGTAATATCTGGGTGTTTAATGACAGCATGGACCTTCTTCTAGAGGTAGTAGCAAGTGCAAATTTACTTGCTGTGTTGGGTACCTGTGGTGGAGTTCACATTTTCAGGACATTCCCTGACTGCAGAAAAGTGCTTGTCTCCTGAGATGAGAATCAATACCCATTAGAGTTTCTGTATTTTAATTGGAGTTAATTTTATAGTGCCCTAAATTACCCTGCTATTACATAGATTTCTGAGAAGATGGGTCAGAATGTAAAAATGTTAACAGTCTAAAAAAGCTACCAGAGAGGTAGAAAGTACAGGGCTTGCATAAAAAAAATGATTATGATCTTAATTCTAATTCACTTTGTTTTGGACTGGCCTTAATTATCTTTCTAATCACTTGCATGTGAATTTTTATTTTCTCTGACCACATCTATTTGCTTGTGCTCTTCTCCGGCTTTTGTTTTTTTTGCCATTTGACTATTTATATTATAGGAAGCAAAATAGTAGTAAATATGTTCTGTTTCTTTTGGAACAAAAGTAGTAGAGATAAAAATGCCTCTTTCTTTCTTGGTATTTTGCCAGTGATGTGGCCAGTGTGGAGGCCTGTCTTTCTTCACTAAATCAATTTAACCTCTGCTTTAGGTGGAAAATATCCACTTTATTAAATTTAGGTTATTTGATGAAAGTGGACTTGTGTGTCCTGATCTCAAGCATAAATGATCAAATGAGGTATTGTTTTTTCTCATGTTGACTTTTCCTGTTCATGGATGTAATTTACCTCATTCTTCCATAATGTTGGAAGAAGCAGGTTTTTCTGACAGACATGATACGGAAGATCCATAGCTTTAGAGCTTTTAATGGGATGAACTTGTTAAAGCCCTATGAATCTAAATGTTATATTCATTATTAAAGCCCTATGACTCTAAAGTCAGAGTATGGAAGAAAAATTTTAAAAAAAGAAAAACTAATGTTTAAAAATGAAGTTGTATGGATAATCATAGTGTGTAGCCATCTTATTAAACAGATTTAAACAGTGCAGGATAGTGCTGGTGAATCAGTTTCTGTGTTTTTCACTTTTCAGTTGATGGGCTGTAATTCCTGTCTAATTACGGAATTCTTTCAGCCCGGTGCCTGTGCAGGAAATATTATTCTTTCCTGAAGTTGTAATCCTTGTCTGGAAGTGTTTTCAAATTAACTCTATTAAAAGTCTATTGTTCTAAAAACTGGCTGAAATTTATTTTTGCTTTCAGTTACCACAGATGAACTTCTTGGTGTAGCTGGAGGGCTGTTTTCCATCACATGGCTTCTTAATAATTACAGTGTTACAATTTAATGAATAATCACTAAGGATTAACAGCAATATTACGGGTGCTAACCTGTGAACATCAAGGCAAGTCTAATATTGGCAAATACAGAATGTAGTTCAGTAGTCTAGCATTGGAGTTTAAAATAAATTTTAAACTTACACATTTTCTTACACCAGTTATTTGATGTAATTTTTTTCCAACAAGTGTTTGTTTTCCTTTGAAATGGTACTTTGTCTTTGGCAATGTTGATGTTTATGATGTATAGATTCATTAATATCCGATATTCCAGTTATCCTCACCCTTACTTTGTACAGTTACTGAGTTCATGATACAACTGTCTCCAGCCTTAACTCCATTACAGTCCAAAAAAATTACTTCTGTATATCCTGAAGGATAGGGTTCATATGTGTTTGTTTGAATTATATGAGGGAAGGAAACAAATGAAGTTCACAATGAGTTTGCAAAACTAATATAAAATACTTCATTACAGTGGTTGGTACTTTTATCTCATGTATGTAATTCAGCAAGATCAGGAATTTACAGGTTAAGAGAGGGAGAAAGAAAGGCTGAAATACAGCAACAGAGAAGAATGTTATAATCCTGGTGTTGATGCTTCTATCTGAGTCAAGCTGGCAGCCCACATTCAGATGATTTTTAATTGTTCCTTTATGGACAGACTATTCCACAGCTGTGGTGCGGCTGATGTTTTCTTTAACTGTGAGACCCTGAGAGACCCACACATTTGTTTTGTATGAACCAATGCCTGAGCCAGTGTGAGGGTCTTTGTTTTGCTGTTGTATTTGTGTGCAATGATATTTGTTTTCTACCCACAATAAATGGATGCCTAGACTTAACTGTTTATTTCAGCATAGTGAGTTCCTTTTCCTATGAACAAGAAGACAATGTTACTGTGTGACAGGAAAGGAGTGTTGTTTTGACTATTTTTGGAAGTTGAGGTCATCGTAGCTGTGGTTTGCCTAGTTTCTACAAATGAGAAGTTACGAACATTTAAAAATAGTATCTGGTTATCTGACACTTCTGGTTAGTATGTTAGGAAAAAAAGGTAGAATATAGTTTGATGAAATACTGCAATTTTTTAAAACAAAAAGGGCTTTTATTGCCACAAACATGCAACCTGTTTTGTTTTTAACAGTTCCTCATCTGTAATAACAAGAAAGTGGTGAAATTAATTTATTCCTTTTATAGATTTAGCATATTATATATATTGTTAAGTATTACTTTTCTTTATCAATCTCCTGTCACTCCAGGAATACATTAAAGAAATGAAAAATCTTTTGTTTTTCTGATTTAGCTTTCTGTAAACTCTCCTGAGAGTATGAGTCCATCTATGCATCTGTGTCTCTCCTAACAACACTTTTGTTTTGGCAAACGTTATCTAATAATATCTGGCTAGTATCATGTTTGTTGGATCAAACTCCCCCTTTTTATCTTTTTCTTTCCTACCCTCCTAATAAAAGTGAACTGGATCTCTCTTAGGATTGAAGTATTTATGTCCTCTTTTCCTCTTTCCTGAAAATAAAGGTGAAATTCAGTTTTGGAGGTGAGAATTAAGTACTGTCCAGGTATAGTCTGTGATCAAATGAGGGAGAAGTGAAGGAGGAAGGAGGAAATCCTAAATTTCATATTCTGTCTTGTTTTTTATTCGTGTAGTCTTACTAGTAAGTTTAGCTTTTCTAGGTTTTATATATTTATTTAGCACATGCTAATTGTCATAGCACATCTGTGTAACATTTTTGGTTTTATTTTCCCTCGTGTCTTTAAAGCTGGAGTGCCTAATGCAGTTAGTAAGAGCTGGAGCTTCAGTAAATGCCAGTACAACACGTTTTGCTCAAACACCAGCCCACATTGCTGCTTTTGGAGGACATCCACAATGCCTGAATTGGTTGATTCAAGTGGGGGCCAACATAAACAAACAGGTATGGATTCATGTGTATTTCACGTATGCATATAGTTTTGGAACGAGTGTCTTGGTCCCTTTTTATGACATGTATGATCCTTACATTGACACACAGATACTGTATTTTTGACATCAGCTGAAGTCAAATGACTTAATGATCAATTATAGACATTTTACATGGCAGTAGAGATAGGACTAATAAATGTCCTCCAAACCCCTAGAGGCTTAAAGGACATTTGTTTTAGGAATTGACATCTTGCTACTTCTTGAACAAAATGGTAATGTTGCCTTGGTGTTGGCAGCATTAGCAAATACTCTGATATTGTAGTGCTGCTATAAGGGCAAGAAAAAAGACTAGTGAGGACCACAGTGCTTACTGAATATGCTAAGAATTGAAAGATTTACCATTACCCACAGAACCATGAGACCTTTGTGGTGCTTCATTATTTACTCATACATCTAACTAGTAAGGTCTGCCTTGATTTATTTTAAGGTGCATCTGGATTTATATTTTCCTTTTAGATTATTTGTAAAGCTTTTCTAGTAACTTTGTGAAAATAGATCAGAAACATGTGCTTTACTAACAAAGAATGGGTGTTTTAAAAAAACTTTTTTGCCTTTTTTTTACTATAATTTTCATTAGTTTTACTGCGTGTAATTTATTTGGTAGCAGAGAGTGCATTAATATAGCAAAATTCCTGCGAAGGACTGTTGTACTCTGGTACGGGAACAGAATCAATGCTTAAAAACGATCATGTTTTTGAAGAAAATGTTTGAACTACTGAATGAATCTGTTATGTATGCTGGGCATACATAACGTCCTTTTTAATGGTAATCAAAAGTATTTTTAATATTCTATTATAGTAATTAATACTACAGCCTATGCTGTTAATAAAAGCTGTGATACAGCACAGCATCCATAAAAAGTCTGGCCTGTTAAACCTTACATCATACTTTTCTTAAAATATTTAAGGGCCAGACTGTGTTTTATATGCAGTAGAGTTAAGCTAAGTCTGCTGAAGAACTTAAACATTTGCATTTCTAGAGTTTGGTTCTTTTTTTTTTTTAAGCTATGCAAAAATAAGAAATGGGGAAGTTTGTGTTGAGTTTTCAGAAAAGAAGTCTGGTGCATTGAGAACAGCTGTGAGACACCAGGAGAATTGTAGAAACAATGAAGGTGACTGGATGCAGAGGCTATAGATCGCATCTTCTCCTTGATACCTGACAAAAGTAACTTATGCAATAAGTTATTGCTGCATAGTGGTAGAATCTTCAGAAGAGAAAATACAAGAACTATAAATGCATCTGGAGACCAGGTAAGAATGTAAAGAAACGGTGATTAGAGAGGAAACATGGCATGCACAGAATAAAGATATACAAATAACTGCTAAATGAGAAGAGAAGAATGAATGAAAGTGAATGAATGAGAAGAATGAAAGTTTCCAGCTATGAGGATAAAGAGAAGAACTGACCAGTGAGGTTGAAATGGAGTTGAAGAACAAGCTTGATGTCCTGGAACATGATGAGGGGGAAAAAATCACATGTAGTGAGTGAGGTTGTAGCAAAGAAGAAAGTAGCAGCTAGCTCCCAGAAGAAGAGGAGAAGAGTGTGGAGGGATCTCTCCATGGGCTGAGGGCAACATGCAGATGACTGTAAAAGAAAGCAGAAGGCAGTGTAATATGCAGTTAAAAATGGGCAGGGAATTCATTCCAGCTTAAAGAAGTCACTAAGGCAAGCCAGTGACTCAGGAGTCTATATGGTGATGGCTTGTTGCCAGAGCAAATGGTCCTTCACTGTGTCAAGTTTTCAGATAGTGATGATAGTATCCTGTAGACTTCTAAGGGCAGGCTTAGGTAATGACAGACCGCAGACACAATATAGATGGGTACTGAGAGCTGACACTGTGGGTGCCTTGTATGTCTTTAATGGTAGGCTCAAGTTACACGTGAATGTAGTAACTTTTTTTTGCCTCCACAAAATGCTAATTGAACATATGACGAGGTATTTTAGACTCAGTTCAGTGATGAAATAAGATACCTCTGTTTAATTAAAATGATAGTAGAAACAAAAAAGTCTCTTAAGTTCTTAGGATGCAACTGTTCAGTCACACTGTTTTCACATGCACGAGCACTGAAAGCTAGGCAGTGTGCCTTGGTGTTAACTAAAGCAGAAAACTCATCCCACAGATAGCTGGAATGTTTCATACATGGCTATGTAAAGCACAGTGCATGCTTTGCTCTCCCCAGTTCCCTCAGCTGTTTATTGAACTGCAGTCAAATTCTGCTATTCTTGTTTGATTTGAACTCCTTAAATTATCTCGGTTCCTTATTTAACTTGCAAGCACTTTTAAATGATCATCTAGGGCTTCCACCCACACTTTTGAGCTTTTGGAGCACTATTTCCTGATGTGTATTTTGTTTATTCCTTCCAGCTCGCTGACTGATGCTGTACTCCAAACAGACATAGTCACTGGCTAATGCTTGTGTGAGGACAAGTGTTCCATGGACACTGGATACAAAACACATGCTGAGAAAGATCTGGGAATGCTTGATATTTAACTAGTAAACTTTTCCTTCCAAACTGACTTCTGGTCATTGGCTACAGACTAACCCTTCACTTCTGGAAAAAGAAAAGGATAGCTTCTGAAAAGGAATCCACTCGAGTCTCTCAGTTTTACCGTAAACCTCTGGTACTCAGTAGAATTTGCATGCATGCTTTCTCATATCTACCCTGAGGTATTGTATTGTAGCTCATGCTGCCTGCCCTGAAGTTTAGGAAGACTTAAAAATGTCTTATCTCGTTGCTGGTGACAGTTGCCCAGGACACTTCTCAGGCAGCAGCAATGAAGGACAAATGCTGAAAACTGCTAGTCCCAATTGTACTTTGCTCCCCAAATAAATTCTGAGTATATCCTGTGATGCCCAGCCCTCTTACATAACTGTATGTGCTGGCTAGAATCATATCTCTCTCTGATCAGTGGGCAGTTCTTTCCCCCCAGGATTGCCATATAGAAATGCACAGGAAGAAAGCTGAAGTGCCAAGCAATGGTCTGTTTCTACCCAGCAGTGGATTCAAGAGAATGTCATACTGTTTGTGATTTTTCTTTTTTTTTACCTCAGTGGGCAGTGCCTGCTAATAGTTCTTAGTAATGTGAATCAGGACCTGCATTTGGCTGCCTGCCTGCTCTAGTTCGCTGTAACAGTGCAAAGCAATTATCCTGCTACTTTTCCTGAGGATTTTTTTCTGATGTTTTATCCTTGTCACATCACAGATTGATTCTGGGCTGTTGTACATATTAACGTCAGATAATAACGAGTACTTTCTGATTTAGAAAACTATTAACTTCATTTAAATATATTTTCCCTCTAGCTGCAGCCTATTAAACATTTCTATTGTATGTTGCCTTTGTTGATAGGCCAAAGTAAGTGTTGTGTGGCCTGTCGTAAAGAGAAGGGAAAAGAAATACCGCACCCTTGCAGGGAATGCAACTTATATTCATGCAGTCAGTTATCACATGCCAGTGGTGGCAGATAGTTTTAGGAGGGTTAGACTGCCCATAGGAGCAAGAACTGTAAACAGGCTGATATCCTTGGTAGGGAGGAAGAAAACATACTTTTGGTATATTACAGTTTTTATTTTAAACAACAATTAGGACTAAATCCAGATCAAAAGATTCCATCAGTTCTCATGTGCACTCAACAGCCTTTTTAGCAAAGAAGGAAAAGTACTCTGTTCTTTAGTTTCTGCTTCCTAGCTTCAGAAAGGGTAGGATACTGGTTCTAAGAAATGTGAGAAATTAATAGTGTTTGGAAATGGTATCATCTAATAGAGCTTGAAATTCAGTCAGTTGAGTTAAGGAATGGAGTTAGTTTATATTTCTTATCAAGTAAAAATAAGGCTTTTGTGTCTTAGTCAGGTATCATTACTAGAAGTATTTCAGAAGTGCTTGCATAGTGTTGAGGTTTAACCCCAGTAGACACATAAATACCTCACAGCTGCTTCCTTGTTCCCCCTACCGAGCGAAGTGAGGAGGAGAATCAGAAGGGAAGTGTGAGAACTCATGGGTTGAAATAAAGACAGTTTAACAAGTGAAAAAGGAAACACCCTGGCAAACTTCTCCCCCTGCCCCAGTTTTACTTGCTGAGCATGGTGTCATATGGTATGGGATAATCCTCTGGTCCATTTGGGTCAGTGGTCCCATATGTGCCATGTCTCAGCACACTCCTAGCTAGAACACTGGTGTACTAAAAACACTTAGCTGGTCACAAATCTAAAATATCTTACCAGATCCTATGAAGAAAATTAACTCTATCCCAGCCAAAACAGTACACACAGTTGAAAGCTTTCAGTGTAAATGTGTGTGTGAGCTTTTTATTTTAAAAATAAATACCTGCAAGTAAGTTGGTTTTGGTTGGGTCTTTGGTTTTGTTGTTGTTTTGGGGGTTTTTTGTGGTTTGGTCTTTGGTTTTGTTTGGGGTTTTTTGTTTGTTTTGGTTTTTGGGGTTTTTGTTTTTGTGAGGTTTTGGGGTTTTTTGTGGTTTGGTTGTTGTGTGGGGTTTTTTTGCTCGTTTTGTTTTGGGGGGCTTTTGGTTTGAGGGGTTTTTGGTTTTTTGGGTTTTTTTTTTTTGGTTGGTTGTTTTTGATAAATGGAAAGAATGTAAAGGTACCAGTGAGTGAAATCAATTGAATCATATCCACGGACTTGGAAGTTGAAAGACAAAATAGGAAGTATGCTCTGAATTCAACTGGACTATCCTCAAACCAACAGAACTTTGGGTCCCAAAAAAACAGAAGGAGTAAAAAATTGCTTTAGACTGAATTGAAAAAATACCTGTACGTGAAAGAGGCCTGGGAAGAGAGTTTGAGCAAAGTATTTAATCAGTAGAGGAAATGTCTTTTGAGGTTAAGCAGCATAGTGAGGAACTGCAAACTGATTAATCAAGCTGAGATAGATGTACTGATTAAAGCCAAAAAAGCAAAAGACTCTTCAGCCACATAAAAAAAAAGAGAATAAGAAAGGAAGATGTTTATTCAGTAAAATGAAATAGAAGTCAAAAGTAACCTAGTCATGACCCCAAGAGAGGACTGCCCTTGTCTCTGTGAAAGGGTAGCCATTCTTTCCAAGGGGCAGGAGGAAGGCATTCAGCAGTGAGTTGCAAAAAGTAAATGTGTCTGTGATGGTTCATGAATTCTTTTTGCCATTTCTTCAAGAGCACTGAGCACAAAATATTTAGTAGCTGCAGAAGCAATCAAATGTATTATCTTGAATGCTAAATTAATGATACTTAATTTGAGTTTCTACTAATTTATTTATAATGCATCCTCTAGGTTGTGAGACAAGTTTGGGCTGTTGATGTAATGTTGCAACAGAGGGACGAGTTCTGCTCTAGTTGTGGAAGGCCAGTGCAAGTTATTGATACTTCCTTTCCCGGAATATTGCTACAAAAGGCACAAGCACAGATGGGAAGTGTGAACAATTTAAAGGATTATGAGGTGTTATCAGTGATAATCAGGAATTTTTAGAGCCTCTCAAAATAAAATAACTTCCTTTGCTCCACATAGCTAAAAAGAGATAGGGAAGAGGTGTTTTACACATGAAAATGTGCTGGCAGGCTAGACCCTGAACTGCTCTCAGAAGCTTCTTGGAAAAAACTGTTGCTTGTTTTCCTGTTTGGTCACATTCATTCCAGTTGTTGAATCAAAACAGAATTGTTCTGAGACTCATACAGAGTACTTTTGTTTTCTTCTGTATGCATGGTTTTGGATGCATTGAAAAATAAGTAAATTTAAAAGCCATCTTTCCATGGGATACATTTATTTTTCCTTTCAGTCTAGCTCGTAATCCGGAGAGAATTTCTGAGGAGAGCTAGGAAACTGTTTCAGTGCAAGTATATTTGGCCGCTTAGGAGAATTTCAAAGCAACATAATAGTAATGGTGACTGAAATTTAGGTGCTGTAATTAAAAGGAATGCCATAAAAATCTGCATCTGTGTATTCTGTCATTTTCTTAAGTATTTTCTGAGCTCCTTAGCTTTAGACACATGCTTTTTTGGGCCAGTGATTGAAAGCAGCCCTTCTCAAGACATGTATTCTCTTCTGAAATACTAATCTCTTCTGTTTGGTGATGGAAGTGGTAGCTGCTATAAGCTCAGCTCATTCTAGCACAGTGGTGAAGAGTCCTTTTGCAAAGGTCTTCTCTTATCCTTTTTGTGTTTCCCCACAGCAAGACATTATAATTTAGTTCTCTAGATCTTACTGTGGGCAGTGTGCCATGTTTATGGGGCTAGGGGAGATTTTATTATCTTTGTCATATGCACGGCCAGCTAACCCTAAACTGAACTTCATATTGAGTGATTATCTTTTAACTTAGGGTTGGCCTAGTCAGATACTAATGCTGACTGAGAGAGGCAAATCACTTACTTTCTATACTTTCACCACTTTAACAAAAGGCGGGAGGGGAGGAAACCATAACAGAATGATGAATCGAAGACAGCTTCTATGATTGGAAAATTTATTACACAAAGAAGAAATTTTTTCTGCGTAAATTAGTGTCAAATGAATTTCCGTGTATGATAGTTAACAAAATTGTATCTTCTCTTAAACTTCTCTCTCTTCCTGTTACTTCAGGGAAACTTATTAATAGGAAAAATTGCATAATCCTAATTGGAAAGCAGTCTTCTATCCATCAGCTGCAGACATCCACTTTGGAAGAAGGGCTGTGTAGCCCTTTTCTAATCTCTAAGGCATTTGCTGCTCTTTTCTGTCTCCAAACTTTGTCAATCTCAACGATTTTCCTTAGTTTATAAGAAAGTAAACTTTGTCTGGTGCCATTATTGTTCCCTCCTGGGTGTGCTAGGTAGTTCACTGTTTGGCTGAATATATGTCTTAAGCACTGGTAAGCTGGTTTACCCTCAGTGAATTTGCAACTTGTTACGAAGATACTTTACCATGAAATAAAATTGTCAAGTAGAAAATTGAGAGTACATACCTCATAATCCAAAATTCACTTTCAAGTTATACTTACATGGTCTAAAAGATAGGATTAAATTTCTCAAAAGCTTGGCAGACAATTGAAGACACTTAGTAGCTTCTAGGTAGTATGATAATATTTTGAATATATTCACATTTCAAGTAGAGCTAAAGTGTAACCAGTACTGTGGAGTTAGGTATGAACACAGTTGTGTGTAAACACTGGTGAATCAGTAAAGGTGCTGTGTTAATTTAATAGCTAGTGTTGTTATTTTAATAAAAGGAGCAGGGAAGCTAAACTGAGGCGCATACAGTTAGAACATGTTTAATATCTGGAACAGACTAGTGAAGCCCATCAAAAGTTTGGAGAGAAAGAGAAGGAGGAAGAAAACAAACCAAAACAAACCCCTTTGCTACACTGGATGTGTTGAGGACTGAATCACATTAACAAACCAGTAACAACACTTACTTATACTCCAAGGCAATGTTTCATTACAGATTCTTCTGTGATTCTTACTACTGATGGTTAATTGCAAGTACTGAATTTCCTGTACAGCCTGTAGATCATGATGCATGAATATACCTTGCTGCTTGCTTGGATTTGTAAAATAGTTGTAGATTCTCCCTGTGGTTACCTGTAAGACAGCTAGTGGGGAGGAGTTGCCTGAAAAGCAATACACTACCCCCAGTATGTTTGCACATTATGCAAAAAATTTAAATGATTGGATGTGCTGGTTAATAATAATGGAATATAAATAGACAAAGAAAATTTAAAAAGACAAGTATATAGGATGTGAATCAATGTGTAGGAGTTGGGAGAGATCTGGCCTGCCCTATGAACACTGGGCATACCTCTGTTACAGCAGAGCTCTGTGTATGTGCTCCTCTCCTGCAGAGTACTGATGGTGCAACACTCAAGGACTGAGTCAGTGTGTCAGCAAGATCTGAAAGCAGCACAGTCCCACAGATTCAGCCTTGCTGCTCCTGAGTTCAAGAGGGCTTGCTCAGTCCAATGTATTGGGGAACGAAAGTGCCAAGAAATAAAGGTGTTAGAATAAGTAACATGTTATGGTGGTATATGTTGGGAGGGTCAACCAGTTTTGCTGAATATGAGTCTGCTGATTGCCTAGTTATTGGATAAGGCTTGTCTTGTGAGTGAAATGCCTGTAGCGTTATTTCTTGCTAAATGTTTAATGTACCTGACAGCCAACCGCAGACTTTAAAGTAATGGTAAAGTACCTGATGTATTTGCTAGCTAATAATAAATGCTGCTTTTATATATCTGCTTTCCTAATTAAAGTGAGTAATATAAGATTTTAATTTTTAAAAAGATTATGCTTGACAAAATGTAGTTTGTCTTTACAGGATTATGTTGGTGAAACTCCTATTCATAAAGCAGCACGGTCTGGTAGTATGGATTCCATAAGTGCCCTTGTGGCTCATGGTGCGCAAATAGAGTAAGTGAGGTATTTTTTTGTTGTTGTTGATTGTTGTGTGTGTAGCTGACTAACTTAGATTGGTAAACATAGTTACTAATTTCAGAAAGAAAAGTCAAAACAGCAGACGTATGATCAAAATAATAATGACAGCTAGACATGTTCAATTGTAATGAAGCCTAAGATGCTTAGCGTGTCTAGTAATAAAGTTTATTTTCCCTAAATGATACCATTGTGCTGCATTAGTATTGCACTTATATCTGATGTATTAAAATATTTATCATGCTTCTGTCAGATGACCCCAAACTGTAGACTTTATTCGGCATGTAGTTATTCTTTACAAGAAGTCTACGCCTTGCACTGGTGAATAAATATAGAAAACAATGCAAAAGTAACATTATGTGCAAAACAGCAATTCACACACTCTTCACCATTAGTTTAATACTGTTTGTTAGTGTATTGTGTATTTGCCCTGTTAACTTTTTTCTTTAAAGGTTTATGTACTGCAAAAACATTCAGAAAAGCTCACAAACTTTTGCAACTTACAGCATGGACAAAATGGATGCAGTTTTCACCTAGAAATGTTGAGTATAAGCTCTATGGCTTATAAATAATATCAATACTTTAGCAGTTTGTTTTAATTAGAACTAGCTTTATTATCTTAAATGGTAACTAGTTACTGTATTTTAACCTGCAATATGAAACTTTGAAGTTGTAAGTGAAATAAGATCATGTAGTTAATTTCTTGTTTTACCCTTTGGTTTCCATCTTACTGTTTTTGTAATGCTGCCTTGATAAATCTACCATGGAATTTAACTCTTTTAGTGGTATCATAGAGTATTTGCGAAATATATTACCTTCTAAGTCAACAGTAGTGAACAAATTGCTCTGTATGAAGAGATTGCTCCGTAGAAAAAAGAAATAAGCTGTCTCAATTATTGACAATCCCATTAAATCAGACATAAATGTATAACTTAAACATTTTTTCACTCACTTTCGGATATTTTTAAGATAAACTTGGAATTAAATTTACTGTGGAATTGAGCAAACCTTAATTATCATCATCAATTAGTGTGTAATCTTGTGGTTTTTGCAAAGTAGCCAACCAAAACAGAAGTTGTGGAACTGCATAAACCATGTGAAATGGGTGATATCTGTCTTTGACCAAAGCTATTTGCAGTAGTAGCAATTTAGGTTTATAGCCATTTTAGTGAACAGGAAATACTTCTAATTCTAAGTTTTCTAACTTTGAATTTCATGTTTGTTTCAGTAGACTTGTCACAAGTTTTGTAGGTAATTAAACATCAGGTCCTATCATGGGAATGGTAAAATCAGGGATGCAAACGCAATAGGCTTGTGGAGCAACCCATGTTTAATCATTTAGAGGATAAGGACTTGGCCCTGTCACCTGGGGGAGTTAGCTATTGACTGATAGGAGTGAGGATTTTTTTCCTTAGAATCCAGCTTCCAGGTTCAGTATATTAAATTAGGCCAAATCCATGTATATGATTTTGACGCTGGTTAATTTTGGGTCATCTGGTTTTGAAAGCTGGCCCCTATTAATGGTTACATTGATTTCCTGATCTTTGTAAAAACTTGAAAATGTAGATGCTGTGAAAGTTTGGACTCCTTTATTTTATGGCTTCAGTTAGAAGAAAAGGAGAGGGATTTTAGCCATATTATTTGAGTTCTAATTTGTATATATTAACTGAAGTGGTAATTTACTGTATAAGACCAGGGCAAGAATTTCATGATACACAGAACTAAGCACTAACTAGAACTAAAGTGCTGATCTGTACTGATGATGAATAAGTGCTTTTTATTTTTGCTGGGATTAGGTCTTCTAATCCAGTTTTTTCTTTATTTCTTCATATAGTTAATGTTATTGAAGTCTAGTTTCATATGGATGAATGGAGTACCCTTTGTGACTGCAATACTACTTTTACATGATATTTATCATATACATCCAGAATGGTATCATCCCTAGTTTTTTATAGCAAGTAGAACAGGGATGCTAAGATTTCATTATTACACAAACACTAGTAACCAGTAATGTAATATTGCAAGAAATGTATTTTTGTTAATGAGTGATTATTGAGATATTGCTGTTAAAATGAAGTAACTTGGGCTAGTGTAATCTTGTTATTAGTGTTTACCACATTTATACTTTATTCCCTCCTGTGGTTATATTGGAAGCCAAAGAATATTGATAATAGTCAAGGATCAAAGTTTAGTTTTAATAAAACAGCCTCACTTGGATTTTTCTAGTTTACTATATTTCAGGCTTGTTAGTGTATTGCTTTTACAGAGAAAAACAGTATGTTTCAGTCTATATCATTAAGGTGTTGCATTGTTTACCTAATTGATGAGAGAATTTGGGTCTCTATTCCTGTGTAAATTTTTTAATAATATTAAAAAATAATAATTGTACCCTAGTGAAAATATTTTGATTTTTTTTGTGGTATTTACCTTCTCATTTTAGCTGAAGCATATTCTGTGCACAGTATGTCCTACAGCCATAAAAATGGTTGCTCCACTAACTATGGTATTCATGGACCCTTGAAGAGGGGGAAGCAGGTGGTCACAATGTCCTCATATGAGTGAAAAGGTTTGCTGTGTAACTGACTTTTTAATGTGGATAGTACCTTTTAAAGTATCCATAATAACTGCTGGATTTTCACTAAAAGGCATATTTATGCAATTTCTGTATGGTTAATTGTGTATTATTTATCTTGGTGACAGACAAGTGTCCACAGCTCTTTATGGAGGAAAAGCCTTCTTGGTGCCATGTTTTGTTTTGCTCTTTTGCACTGTTACGTAAATGCTGTGTATTAATGTAGTTATATAGATTGTATCACAGCACATATAAAAACACAAAATTAATCTGTAAACACAGGACACTGTTGAATCAAAAAAAAGAAGCTGCAGATGCAAGTGTTGATTATCCTGACTTGAACCTCTTTGTTTCATGTCCGTTTGCATGTGGTGCACTTGTGCATTGTGTCCACTTATTTCTGAATAAAAATTCTTCTGCAACTGTCATTTAAGCAGTTGTATATTCCTTAGTGTCTTGATTTAGAGCTAAGAGGGAAGTTTCAAACACTGAATTATCCTGGCATAGAGAGAGGTGTGACTTGTGGAATGGGGTGTGTGTGGCTTCGTCTGCACCCATCCAATTGAACATAAGTTCTTGCTTGCTTAAGAGTTTTATTGATCATGATACTTGAATAGTATTGTAGAAAAGCTTTTTATTTGCCTGCCAGAAATATTCAGGTTTTGGGTAAAATTGGGTTGTATACCATGATGGAATGTTATGAGACCCCAAAGAGATCATTTCCTTTATAGTTTAATATACTCTGGTCTCGAGGTTTGAGTAAAAGCACTGACATGCTGGGATAAATATACCAGTACATCTGTTTATACCAGATGACAGAGTCATGCTGTGACGTTGATCTAGTTTAGGCAGACACTTCAGCCACTTTCTCATTAAAGCTGTCTGGCATTCATCTGAGTGTGTAAATTCAATGCCAGAAATGCCCTATCGCTGATACTAAGTTTTTCAGCAAGACCTTTATTCTCATTCTTTGACAGGGGCTTAATTTTATTTCTTCTTTTCAAATTCAGGTGTCACAAACTGCTTTGTATTCTTTAAAAAGGCAACATTAATTTCTTCTTTCTTCTTCACAACTGCTCTCCATCCTTCATAACAGAAATCTGTACATTGTGATTTTTTTTAGTGCTGCTAGATTAGCCCTTTGTGAAATTCTTGTAATAAATTTCTGTTTCAAGTGACCATTCTTGTGCTATCTCAGCTTTTACTCTTCTCATTTGTACTTTTGAGATTTCTTGACTTTCTGAAAATCAGTCACCTCTAGTGAAGAGGCAGAAGAGTAGTGATGTGTTATTTTCTTGACAACACAGAAATGGGCCATTCCTTTGTGATGCGACCCCTCAGCTGCTTTTCAGTCTGGAGGGGAAGCTTACATGGCCTGTTCTCTTAAAGGATCTCAGGATTCAGAAAACTCCTGCTTTAGTTTCTGGATATCATCCTGATTTCTTAGGGTCTACTTCCAGGTTTTTAATGTGTGCTTATTTTTCTTGCCTAGCAAACTTAACTACCAAGCTTTTAATATTGAACTGCAGTCCATTTCTGGTGTTAGCATACTTGTGAAGTACCATGGCTATGTCATCTTTTTACTTCAGAAGCTGTATTTACAGCATGGATTCAGTGTAGAAGAACCAACATCCTACTTTCCTACAGTCATTAAATTAACCTCATCTTGAGAGTAATGCTTCAGGTTCTTCTAAATTGCTTCTGATGTTTGGATTTAGGTGCTTTTTCAACAGAGGGGCTCTTATCTGTTAATTAGTATATTAATGCTTGTATAATCAGTTTCCAAGCTCAGACTACTTCGTACACATTCTTTTTATAAACCTCATTGCCTCCAGATAACAGTTAAACTGCTGGGTTAATTGCTATTGTCGCATTATTAGACATTGCTGTATAGTTAAGGAAAAAAATGTGGCAGTTCTTGTTTAATTGTACGTAACAAGCGTTTTAAGGGCCATCACTGTAGTATTCTTGTATTGACCATTTTTCAGTGTAGAGGATACACTGCCTTTCTTATTCTGCCTTTCTCATATAGTATAAACTCTTATGGAAAGGTAAATTCAAAGTGACGTGTACATTTCAGTGGTGAAACACTAAATCTCCTTCAAAAAAACCTGCAAGTAAAGCTTGGTAATTTCTTCCATGTTTGGTTTCCTGTTTGGTTGCTATGGTTGTAGAAGTACTTGAGGTGGTTTGTAGGAGCTTGTGATTATGAAGTAAGGCAGTAATTTGGACTTAGTCTGAAGAAAAGATCTGGAAATACCAAAACAGAATGTATATGCATGGGTAACTGATAAAAAATGAGAGAGGCTCAGTCTTAAAGTAAACCAGTGTGGAAAAGGGTAGTTTTCACAGTTACAGTCATTCCAAATAATTGCAGGTAGTTGAGGCAAACACGTACCATTGGATTCATGTTCAGTTTGAATGCAGGTTGTTATTAGTGGAGGTGGAATAACAACAGTGATTACTGACATCAGTTGGAAAATAGCACAGAATATGAGAGGTTCTGCTTTTTATGAATAAAGTAAAATCCATCATTAAAGCAGTGATACTTATGACCTTTCTAGAACATAAAGAGGAAGTTCACAAGATAAATGTGAGCTTGATAAGGTGGCTTATTCATTAGTGAGAAGCCTTAAGCACTGGTTTCTTGGCTTTTCTTCAGTCCAAGAGAGCTGTGTAAAGAATATGGAAGTATTACCAAGACTTTAATGCACAGATAGCTCAGATTTCTGACAGAAATGTTTGGGGTTTTTTGTTGGCATTGATCTGCCTTCACTTAAGATACTGTGCTAATGTTCACATTAATGTATGCATTTTCCCTTCAGACAGATTTTTTTTTTTTTTCTGCAAGATAAGCTATTCTGTTGCTATTCCGGCAACTGAAGCCTGGGTACAGTTAAGTCAGGTGGAGAAACCAAAGTGCTGTGAAGTGGAGCTCGGCCAGAGTTAAATACAGTGAAAGAAACAATTATATCCCAAATGTAATAGTCTGATTAGTTCTGATGGTTAGTCCAGATGTCAGTGGTGGTGATCTGTAGGGGTGCTGTGCTTGATCTGGCAATAGTTTTTGACTAGATATGTAATGAGAGGATTGTTAATTGCAGTGATTTGGTTTTGTTTGCTTATCTAGTTTTTGTCTTTACAGTAAAGTTGTTCATAGATCAACTAGTACCTGGTAACATCTGGACAAAAAAACCCAGGAGGTAGTTGTGGCATGGCCCAGAACATGTTCAGGTTGGTCAGAAGAGTTTTCTAATGTGTGTCAAGCACTACTAGTTACAAGATGTATCTCATTGCATGGAGGCTTAACAAACATGGAAGAGCTTTGGTAATTATAGCTTAGGGAAAATATTACTCTTCAGCTTCATTCTGTTTTTTCTTGATTATGCTTGTATGAGATAAATTTTCTTATAGAGGGAGAAAAATCTGTCTTAAGTTGGAAAAGCTTTTTTGTGAAGCGCATTTAAACTGGTTTTATGCACTTCAGCAGTTCCTTAGTCCAAAAGATTTTATGTCTGCTTGAGTAAACACATCAAGTTATTTTTGACACAAAAAAAAAAGTGTAGTTTGATAGTGTCCTTCTCTGTGCCTATTATGGGAAAATAATGAAACCATCTAATAATACCTATAGTCCTTTCATTCTTGATTTTTTTTCCCTGCTTTTGGCACAAAAATACCTTAAAATTAATTTATCTCTTCAGTTTTATTTTCAAACTTTCATTGTCCATGCTTTTTGTACTGAATTGCTTGAACTTTCTTCCAAATTTGGCACATTTGAGAGAAGCTTTCTTCCTTCATTTCTCTAATTCTAAGCTATCTTTGGGTTTCACTTGCTATGTTGAGGAGAAGTAATGTCATTTCATTTGCTACTAGAGTCATGTTGGTAGAAATCTGTGTTGCAAGGTTGTTTTATCTTTTCCAGCCAGAGTTTGCACTGAACCTGTCCTCAGTAGTTATCCATTACACTTCATTGTTAGCAACTTTGTTTGCGATTCTTGCTCTGTTTCTAGAAACATGAAAGCAACAGCAGTGGTAGTTCTCCTTGTCATAAGGTTGGCTAAGTAACTTTTACATTCTCTTTGTGTTTAAAGTGGCTGCAGTACTATAAAGATGCTTATTCAGAATTTAATTTTGCTAGTAATCTAGGAAATACTTCCATTTTAATAGGAAAGGTCTTTTCTGTTGTGCTGTACTGCAATCAGACTGCTGTTCCAAGAGTTACCATGGTCTTTCATACCTTCCCCTTGTGAATTGTTTTTAGGAATCACTTCTTAAATAATGAAATACGAATTTAAAAATATTGTTGCTGGTAACAGGCCAAGTCAGGCCTATATTGTTCAGGGAAAAGTTTACTTGGAAATGCAAATGTTTTTTTACAAAAGGTACTGAAAATGAAGTGCACTGTTTGAAGTCTTTAGTAAAGCATATAAAAAGGAATACAGATACAACAAAAAATCCTGATGGTGATGTTTGTGGTAATTGCAACATTGCCTGCCATGGTTAATGAATTCTTTCTTCTGCCAATGTTTGCTCAGTCAGCAGTTGAAGTATCTAGGAGCTAATTACAGCTGCATAATTCATAGTGAACCTTAATCTTTTATGTGGAAAAAGTGGCTTCACAAAGCAGAGTCCTTCTGTCCAGTATGTTCCTCTTGTTATGATTTTGGATGATGTTCACAGGAGCTCTACCACTGTTTTTAAAAGTGTAAAATAATTTCAGCTGCCAAATGCTTTGTTGTGAAATAAAAACTTGGCACCAACTTGTGCTTTTGTAGATGCCCAGTATGTAATTCTAGCATGAGTTTGTATAGCTGTCCCCAGCAGTGACACGCATCTGTTCAGTTTTTCTCTTGGTATCTGGAAAAAAAAAGTTTGAAACAATTTTATAACTTCCGTATTTGGACACCAAAGGGTTAAAACACTTAAAGTTTAGTATTTTAAAATAATTTTGCTTTAGAAATTTTAGACTAGTATACTACTGTTTATGTAGGAAACAGTTTTTCTCACTGTGGGCATTTTAGTGTTCTGATTTTTTTTTTTCTCTTTCTTCTTTTGTTTTGTTTTAATCCTTGTATCTGCTAATTTTTGTATAGGAATAGCTACTAATTCTTTTGAGATACAGCCTACTAAATTTAAAGTAATTGAAGCCATGAGTTGACCGGTAACTTTAATCCATTCTATATAAATTTCAGTGAAAAACTGAAAAATTGGTTTCAGGATGAAAGTTATAATGCTTTTAAAGGCATAAAAGGCTTAGTTTCTTGTTGTTAAGGTGGTCACATGATAATGGCTTACATATTGAATAACGTGCTACAGCACTTTATGTATGTTAATGTACTTTTAGTCTTAATGTTGCCTGCAAATATGTGATCCCTTATGATATAAGTTTCCTGTTTATGCACCATTGCCCGTTTAAATCAAACAGAAGATTCTGAAACTGTAAAAACTACACATGTCAATGTTTTACAGCTACGTAATTCGAATTGACTTGATTTTTTCAAGTAATCCTAGAAAGGGGGAGCATTCCATATAGAAACTGCTGAAACTGCCACAGGTGCTTCTCCGAAAACCTTACAGTTGTGGCATTGAATGTTCAGTATCGCTTCCTTTCTGCACACAAGGCATACTGTTGAGGTATTTGTTGCGGTGATTGGTTTTAATGCTAATCTAGGAATTCAGATATAGAATCTATAGATTTGCATGCTTTGCTTACCCTAATTTACAATTATCTACATTTTTATTTGTAAACTAACAATAGATAAGTTGAGATCAGTAATTTTTAACAGATTTTACATTGATATACGAAAACTGTGGTTTATTTTCTTAGATTGTCGCATGGCATTAACAAAAACACAGTAAGCTGTAGGTGCTGTAATCACTATTTCAAATTAAACATTTAGGAAATTTTTTTTTTCTACATATATGATTTTCAAAAAGATTTATTGTTGACTTTTTGTAGCAAATGTTTGTTTTGTTTTTCAAGGTATGTGACATTATAAGTTGAAGATAGAAATACACTATGTTAAAAAGACATAGAAATCTACTTGCTTTTTTCCCACCAATGAATATGAAAAATGAACAACTAAAGCAACTTAGAAGCAATTTTTTTTAAAGTAAATTCAATAGCATTTATGATTCAATGTGAGAAGCACAAGTCTTTGTTTTCTTTCCACAGATCTTTCAAAGAGTAAATCTTGTAAGTCACACTGATGTAAAACTTCCTTGCACTGTCATTTTAAAACAATTCTAAATTTTGAGGTTTGTTTTTGGTTGTTTTTTTTTACTTTCTATGGCTTTAGCCATAGTGGAAACGTCTTGAGTATTTTTTAAAAGCTTACCTCAAATTTTTTCCTTCCTTTAATAAACTTATTAAATTTGATTGAAATAATAAAAATTTCCTCCTAATTAAAGCTAAACTGAAAGTTAACTTCGTGTTTCTGTACATCAATCCTGTTTGGCCAGCTAACGCACTTGCCTCTTGGTTTTGGGCAACAATTGAATTACACTCGCAGCCAACATTTTTGAAAAAGCATTTCAGAAGAAGGAAATACCTAAATTCATGCTTCATCAGTGTCCTCTTTATAGCTGCTTTAATTTGATACCAGGACTCTCAGATGAACTGGGCATTTAGAATGGGAGTTCAGATGATGTCAACCAGAGGGAGAAAAATGGATACTAAAAAAAAGTCCTCTTCATGCCAAGATTAGTCAGTTTTGAAGACTGCCTGTGGACATCACCTGATGGAAGAAGAAAAACATGTGTTATAAGTGTTGTTTTAAGCACTGTAGGTCTGTGAATAAATGTATATACAAGAGTCAGAGCGTTAACTCAATAAATCAGTGTGCATTTTGAGTTTATTTATGAAACACTTGTCACTACAGAACAATGCAAGTGTCATATGTCAAGAAACTTCAAGATCACCTGCTGATCCATACTCAGACTTTCACCAACTTCTCTCATGGTTTTTTTTCTATTTAGAATAACTTTATGATACGAAAATATACCCTTCCTTACGTTTGGCTTTCTTCTTTTGTGTTGGAGTTAGCATCTTATACTTCTGTACTTTGAAGAAAACAAGATGTTTTTATTCCTAGCTCCTGGATATTAGCCTACAGGAAGGCTGAGGATAAATGATCATGCTTCATGATTTTAGTTCATTTCTAGTAATAAGAATTATGTGGAAACAGTGGATAAACGATATAGCAAAAAAATGCTGCTAAGTGAAAAAACCCAGTCATTTTTCAAATACTTGAATTGCCTTGGAAAGGATGCAAGGTATGTGTTTTCTAAACATGAAGTGAATTGACTTTCTGACTACTGCCTTTAGCCCTGGGCAATGTTAAAGTAAGGAATTTTTCTCCTGTGTTCATGCCTTCATGTATGTTCCTGTCTGGAGCAGGAACAAAAAGGAATTATATTTTCAGAGGTTTTGTTTTCAGTGTCCTTTCTTCAGTTTTTCTGCCTGTTCCTGTAGCTGGGCTGACCTTCAGAGTTGTCTTTAGTTTTTGACTCTTTTCTTTTTTACTGGAGAGAAAAGGAATTAAGTTTTTGGAGCACTGCTGTCTGATTTGACAATAACTAGGCCAACCTTTAGAAAATTCTGCACCAAGTCAATGCATACTGTTTAATAAAGGCTGACTAAACATAAAACACGTCACTTTTCAGGACTTGCTCTGCTTTTCTTATTTATGTCTTCATTCCATCTTTCCACACCTTCCTTGCTGCTGGCTTCTTCCTTCATAAGGAATTCATTTGAAAAATGCAGTGTTTGTAACTTGCTCTTAGGCTTGTTTCAGTTAGAGGCCTAGCCTAGAGACAAACCTTGAATAGAAACATAAGTTTGTCCTTAAGTTTGGCATCTTTGTTATGAAATGACGTTTTTAAAAAAGAGCCAACAACAACAAAAACTCCTACAAAACAAAATGTAAAACCTGCTAGAAATTTCTGTACTAATTTTTTAATTCTGAGTAATGCAGTTGCAGAAATGGAGCTGTCATATTTGCTGTATGATTAGCAGTAACAAAATGACAGTTTGCCTGAAGATTTAATATCAGTGTGTTCTGAGATTCTTTGGAGCTTCCGCTCTTTCAAGGTGTTTAGGATAAAAGATCAAAGCTGGTACCAAAGGTATTTTTAACTTACTAAAAAAGTGGAGGATGGGTGGAAAAGAAGATTTTTTTTTTTCAAAACACATGACATCGAAGTACTTCTGTCCATGTTGTCCACTGGTTTACTTTTTTTTCCAGTGTTTTTTTTTCACAGCCCAGGTCTTGAAGTTACTTTCAGTTATAATATCCTTTACCAATCTTTTTTCTTTATGTCAGCAGCTACGATAAAAGAAGTACCTTTCAAGGGACACTTAATAAATGAAATAGCTGAAAATTTACTTGAATAGTGATTATCTCTGAGTTTTCTCCTTGTTGATTTTTCTTTCATTTTTTTTCATATCACATAGCTACTACACCTTGTAGCCAAATTAATCACATGCTATTTCTCCTTTTCACTTGATAGTCAGTTTACATATAATTGCAGTTCATAACCAAGGGCTGATATAGGGGTTGCACATAAGAAGTTGAATTCCTCTTAAGTCTAATGTCTGGTTGGAACAGTGAACCATTTCTATTTTCATCCGTATAATCTAGTCTGTCTACAGTGATGACACTTAAATTCTTAGCTCCTGGGATAAGCTGAGGCAGATGCTTCACTGTCAGACATGGGCAGCATTTGAGGTAGACCATACACTGCAGATTTAGTATTAGATGTATTCCCAGTTCCTTGTAGTTACAGCTATAACAGAGTGGTTCCACTCCAAGTCCAGATTAACACTTTTAAAGAACGGTCTAGTAGATATCCTAGCTTTTTAATTTATTCAAGTACTCCAGGGTTTCTGGAAGGACTGTATTACACTCTGTTTCTGTTACAGACTCAGAATCTTTACAGTAATGACAATATTTCTAAATTATTTTGAAAATACATAAAACTATTCCAGTCTGGTAAAACTGTGATATCTCTTAAAAGCATTTTCTTTCCTATTTTGTTCCTTTTTACATTAGCCTTTTTTTTTGATTGCTTGCATTTTGTTATGATAGGCTAATATAGCACAGCTAGCTGTTGCTGCCTTTTGTGTTCCCACTGATAGATTTTTTTCCTCCTAGAAAAAGCTAGGAAAATCAGCTAAAGGTGTAGGACTTTTTTATCTTTCTACCCTGCTTTTGAGAAAGTGACAGAAGGTTTCTGCAAAATTTGTCAGCTTTTCCTTTTCTCCTTCCTGTTAATATTGGAATGCAAGCCAGTTTAACAGAAATTTGAAAGTATATGAAAGTCCAAGAATAATCAAGCTTTGATTAAAATCATGGACATTGACAAATGGATATAGAAAAGATACTCAAATTAGTGTTCCCTAAAAAAAAGTGAGCAGGGGGAATTTAGCAGCTGTATTATCTTCCATTATATTTGTGCAAACAGTTTCTAGTCATCTAGAGCCTATAATCTTCTTTTATTTTATTAAACTTTTTTTTCTTTTTTTTTTCATTACAAA
Source organism: Eulacestoma nigropectus (assembly GCA_013397775.1). NCBI lineage: Eukaryota > Metazoa > Chordata > Aves > Passeriformes > Eulacestoma > Eulacestoma nigropectus. The sequence continues at coordinate 578,372 of VZTE01005204.1, forward strand.
CTTGATAGGCTAAATTCAGATTCACACATTTAAGAGGGATGTTCCTAAACTCACAGAAGCAAGAATGTTATATCCAATAGGCTTGAGTCCCTTGAAAACCTATGCAGTGCTTCCAGAATATTTCTGTAGAACAAGCACATCTTTACCTGTTTACCATCATTACCTGTTAAGAGTAATTTGTTTAGGAAGAGGTAGGAATGGGACAGATCTTTTAATATCGAAGAGCATTACATTTTAAAATTTGGCAAACTCTTAACTCTTACATGTTTCATTTCTGGGAAATTTAATTTTTCTTTCCCAGAGTTTGGTCCTGTAGCTGTACACGCTTTTATCTTAGTTTATACATCTCCAAATGCCTCTGGCATCTTACATTGACGTTCCTTTGGAAAATAGTGACTTAATTGTTATCTTTTACAGTCAATTTTTTGAAGCAGACAGTAGTACTTGCTGAGTAATAGAATTACTCACTCTTTGAACTTCTATTAAATTAGGTGGCCATTCAATACCGTATTGGTTTTGTCATTTTTGTCTTTGCATAACTTTATTTATTTTGCTCTTACTTAGATTTCTTTTACTGTTCTTTTGGGGCTTGCAAATTTAAAAAAGGTATCAAAGGACTAAGCTTTTCTTTTTGACCAGAACAGATCTGTTAAAATTTCTGTTTTCTAAGCTGTAGTTTCATTGTTCTACATCCTTATGCTGCACAAGTAAATCAGAATTACTAAAGGAGTATCAAATGTTGCTTAGCAGCAACTTCAACAGGTCATCCAGTTCAGCAGGGGAAAGATTTGACTGTAGAATTTCTGATATCACCGGCCACTCTTAAAAGGAGGGGAAGAGACCCCTCTCAAGATTCAGCAACTTTTATACTCTGAAACTTTCTCCTGATGCTAACTTCAATTATCCGTTGTTCATATTAATCCCATTCATATACTGCCTGCACTGGATGCACAGAACGGATTATTCGCTTTGCAGATCTCCTGATTAATACCACTACCTCGAAGTTTCATTTCTTTTGACTAACTAGGTTTTTCAGTGTTCTGAAGTCTTACTTTCTAGACCACTCTTGACTGCTGTTCTGTGGATTTTCAATAGTAGTCCAAGTGAATAGTGTAGTATAGAATGAAATTAACCCTGGTTTAGATTATGAGTTTTGTGACTCTGTAGTATTTTGACTTAGCAATGTATGGAAATAGTCTTGCTGTAATAGTTTCTAAAGGTTTTCTTACAGCAAATGAGTTACAGTGATCTAAGAAGCAAATCTGGGCTTTGTTCTTTGATTTCTTCTCATGAGCTGGAGTTTCAAGAGAATCAAGTCTATCAATCTTCTGAATTCTTATTCTGTTAGCTGGTCTGTTTCTGGATTTTTAAGTAATGGACTTGTCTAAACGACGAAGCCAAGAAACAAAAATTCCATTTTTCTGACTAGTTATGTCTGTCTGGAAAAACGTTAGGAAAGATTAATCGGCATCTTTTGCTTCACCATTGAGTTTCGTCCTTCCTGGCCCTCTTGTCTCCACTTTTATGCTATTCCTTATGAAGTTAGCCTAAATTGCTAAGCAAAAGACATCTTGTATGTTTCTGTAAGTGCATGTGATACAGCACATTTTCAAATTAAACCTCTACATCTCTACATGTCCTCCCTGATTTCATTCCTAACCTCCGTGATGCACTAGAATATCCAAAATCCAGTGCCATTCTCTTGTACACAGAACAATCTTGGTTAAAATTACCAAAGCAGGTCCCAATACTTATGATGTCACACACTTTGAAATGAGAAACAAACCAGAAACAAAATATAAGCAAAGCATAACTAAGTATAGCATCTTTATCTATCTATCTTTTACTATATATGTATATATCTTGTTGTTAGGAAGAATAGTGATGTTGTTGTTAACTTAGAAACCAGAATGCCATGGACAATTGCCGAGTCATGTTAAGTTTGTTTTGAGTATTTGATCTTTTGCTCAAGTTAAAGCAATAGATTTCAGAATAAACTGCAGAAGATGGTAAAATTCAACACTTAAATTAGTCTGAAGTTTATGTAAAGATCAGCTACTTCAGACTGTTTTAGAATAAAGCGTTTTGAGAAGTTTAAATAGGAAGATGGTTTAAGGTACATAGTATATTGATTTTATTTAAAAGTGTATTGTCTCCCAAATTTTGCTTAGAAGTGAGATATATGTGCAAAAAGTTAAGTTAGTTATAAAACTTAAGATTGATAACTAATTTCTTAATGGAAAATTTGCTAAGTGTATGTTTTCTCTCATCACCAGCAGATAGATAGTAAGGGCAGCAGCAGCAGCCAGCTAGCCTGATGAATGAGTGTAATCCAGTTTCTTTGTATTGTACAGCTTGAGAAATGCCAGTGGCCTGACAGCAGCAGACCTTGCACATACCCAGGGCTTCCAAGAATGTGCCCAGTTTCTCTTGAACCTCCAGAACTGTCACCTGAATCGTTTCTATAGCAATGGCTCCTTAAATGAGGTTCATCAGAATGCGGGTCCCAATCCATTCAGTGGTGGGACAAGTCGAAAGAGATCCTTTGAAGATACGGAGTCTGCTGGAGTAAAGAAGGCTAGAACAGAAGGTGAGACCCGAGAGGTGAAAGGGATGGGTTGATACTGTTGCTGAGAAAGGAAAATAAACATTTTAAAGCCTTTTGGAGTGGATGTTGAGTATTATTGACAAACGCATATCTAAATGACATATTAATACAAGAAGCAGATTAATAAAATTACCCCATGCTGCAAGATCCCAGTTCTCCCTATCATCATCTTGGCGTGTTCAGAAATTTCTGTTTCCAGAAATTGCTAAAGCTGCATGATACCAAGAATAATTATGCAGAGGAGTAGGAGCTGAAATTAGCTTCTACTCCTTCCTCAGTTTCTTCAGCTTTAGGAGAGCCAAATAACATTCCATTGATTCACAGAGATGCCCGGATGTTCTGATGATAATTTTCCATTGAGGGGTTAATTCACAGTTCAGGAACTGCTAGGTAGGGTGGATGGAAGAAATTGAATGCAGAAAGGTTTCTCAAATCTAGAGGGGTTATGTCTGTAAGTTAACACACCTTAAGTTTCCAGGATTGTATTCCAAGGGGAACTGCTGTCTTACAGAAGGGTGTAAGGCTAGAATGAACCTTAAGATTTCCTATCCAGCCTTGTGCATTGAGGATACTGCTTCTTTGCCAGGAATAAGGGAATAGTACAACCTAAAGATACTTTTTGGTAGCTCTACGAAGAAATCTTTTTTTACAACTTAGGAACACCTTGAGTAACATGATTAAGGAGAATTATCTTCTTCCTTTCTATTAGTCATCCCACTAAATTCTTACTAAAAACAAGAGAGTAATTCTGAACTCAAACCTCCTTTTTCCTAATGATGCTAAAGGATGCTTTACTGTCAGGAAAGGGACTTCGTTGGTCGTCATTGAAGACACTTTCTAACGTACGTGACTTTCAGTGAGCTGTATAGAATGGGCTTAAACAGTGCAACAGTGCTATCTATATTCCAGATAGCAAGGGGGAATTGAGACCTAAACCATGTTTCTAAATATGACCTGGGCAACATAAATCACATCAATATCTACACTAATACTTGTTCAGTACTTGCTATCCAGACACCCCCTATACCAGGATCAGAAACCTTAACTGGGTACTCCACTGCCAGTCATAAACAGGATATGTTGCTTCATGTAACTGGTCTAAATGATAAATTTCATTATGGAGAAGAGTCTCTGTGCAATTAAATACAAGACTTCAGGAATAAGTATTTCCCAAGTAGCTACACAGAATAAGAAAACTTGCCCAGTATACAAGTGCCCATAACAACTACAGAAAGATGTTTTCAGTCCATTGATCTGCTACCAGGAGGCACTGCTTGAAGGCAAATTAATTTGCCTTGCATTTTGAAGAGCTGCTCCATCTGAACGTTCTTAAGCAGCTATCTCTTTCAGTCGATAGGCAGCGTTTCCCCACAATCTGGGGGCGTGGCACTGGGCTACACATGTTCTCTCTTTTGCCATGAAGTAGCAGTATCTGCATTACCTTTCACTGTATAGAGTTGGTCCAGTACCTAAGTTAGATTGAGCAAATGGACAGTGCTTGAAGTGAGCGAGTACTCCTGAGAAATTACAGAAATACTGGAAAAGCAATTGGAGTAGGTAATTTTTGAAATTGTTCCCAGTATGAGTTTAAGACCTTCACAAACAAATGCAAAAGCTTTGCTGCTTTTGCTTGAAGGTTTTTGGAGTAACTAAGAGATGCATCCCAGCTGCAGAAGCTGCAGTTTCTAATCTGATGTGTTTGCCCTCAAAGACATCAGCATCCATCAGTAATAGCTATTGCATCCATGTAAAAAGTCTGTTGCACTGAGAATGAGTCACTGTTCCTGAGGCATTTTGGTAAACAACAGAGCTGAGCAATGAGGAGTTATCAGTACATCTTTGTGCTTAGCTGGCCATTTTAAGGAACAAGCCCAATTTGTGTTAATTTTAAACCCTTACTGAAATCACACTGGTGTGTTGTCCCTTAAAGATTATTTGCACGGGAGATGCCAGGTGTTCAGAGAGTGAAGGCAACCTGTCTTTGCAGGGAAGAATCAGGTTTTGATGGTCATACCCCGAATCAGAACAATGACTGCTTTGAAAAAAACTACTTGCTGCGACAGCATGTCCCTTACAAGAACCTGTAAGCAGTAGAGAGTTGAGGGAACTCTTGATGCTTAAGATGTGCTTTGCCCTGGAATAACTAAACTGGGCAGTGGATAAACATTACTTGTAATTGTTTACATGCACACAAGTGTATCTCCTGACATAGTATTAAAAAAAGCCTTAAACCTCAAAATTAGGCAACACTGATACATGATACACTGTGATAGAAACGAACTACTGAGGTGTAATTAACGGAATTAAATTGGTGACCACTTCCAGAATATATGCCAAATAGTTTTTAATTTTGACTTAGAAACATAAACTGGATTTTATGTCCATTTTTCTGAAATCAATCCCAGAAATTTCATCCTGCTTCCTGGGCAGGTTAGCAGAGGGTGGTGCACAGGTTCAAAGATGATGATGATGCACACTGGGCCAGCTGGTCACATGGCTGTGTCCGTGTCAGTCCTAATCCTGGCCCCTCTAGTCCACCCCTCAGCAGGTTGACTTGTGCTGTGTGCTGTGTGTGCTGCTCACAACCAGTGTCTCGGTGTCATGAGCCTCAGCACAGATGGTTTGGGTGTTCTGTGTGAGGTGTGATGGAGGGCATTCCTGGAATTGCACCCTGGAGCTGGCCAACAACTATGAAACTGCACTTCTGTGTTTCTCTAGGTAACAAAAAAAAAAAAGTCTTTCCCTTCCTGGTTTAGGGTAATTTGAAGCCTGCTGATCCAAGGGCCGTGACTCCATTTAAGCCCTCAGAGATCTCTTTGGCCCTGGAACACTTCAGGGCTTAAGGTTCTTTAAAAATGAGTAGTTTATGAAAATTCTGGTTGTGCCCAGGTTAAGGGGGGTTGTATTGCAGTCCATCAAAGCAGGCATTCATAACATAGCGTTAAGAGTGTGTGCAGTGTGTGTAGAAAAGCATGTTAATGTCAGTGTGAGAGCCGGGCAGAGCCTGCTGGGATAGTGCTGGAGCAGTGCTCTGGGAAGATACAAGAAGCAGTAGTGAAGTCAAGCCCATCTTGCTTATTAAAGCATTCCCCCCAGCAGCCTAAGCACTTGTCAGCTTCTCTCAGAAGACAGATCTGCTTGTTCAGCTCTTGAAGAGATCTCTGGAGCAGTCTGGTGTGGATACAGGTGGGTTACTGGGACCTGGCCCTTGGGAGAGAAAAAGGGAGCAGTCTGGACTGACAATAGACAAATATGAGTTGGGCACATCACCTCTAAAGCCTAAATATGAGTAACTTAAATTTCTCTTTATTCAACCTATTTGTACATCAGACCAGTAACTTTGATATGTAGGTGCAAAGTCTAAGAGGTACCCTGGTAGTTCTCTGTTTTGCTTTAGTAATCAAAGTACTCATCTTTTTATTGGCTGGATTTTGAAGTGGGCACTAATGACTAAACATGCCTCTTTTTTTTGTCAGCTTACAGCTTTGATGGCTTAATACCCATGCTGAATGGAGGAGTTGAGGACGATGCTGACAATATGCACGTTGATAGAGAGTTTGCTGTTGTATCAGGTGGGAGTGGACAGTTTCCTGTTAACTACAACAACATTCAAATGGTTGAAGACACCAAACAACAGGAGAGTACTTCTGTTGGACCAAAAGAAATTGAAATATACACTGTTTCTGCAATGCAAACTCCTTGTCGTTGCAAGAATCAATATGTGTTTTATTTTTAATTTAAGTACAAAACTTAGCCCTTTATTTTTGCACATTGTTGTCTGGAGTCTTGAAAACTATTGTATTGCTGTTAACACCCATTATATTGGGGTTTAGTAGGTATCGAAAATTAGCTGTTTCATGCAATGTATTGTAATGGTGAAAGAGAAGTTTCTTAGTCATTTCTTAACATTTCAGATAAACAGAAGTCCATGATGGCTGTTCACTTTTAACCTGAGGCTTGTAATAAGTTGTGCCTTGCTTCTAGTTGCTTTAATTTTGAGTTAAAGGAAGTTCCGAAATAAGTTAAATTATTAATTTAATTTTGGTTGAGTAGATAGTAAGAAGACTTGATAGGGAAACATCCTATCTTTGAAAATAACATGTTGTGACAAAACTATATCCAAAATAGTGCAACAAATGCTACAGAGAATAGTCTAGACATATATCCTGTGTTCAGAATTTGTTCAGACACAACAACATAAATGCAGGATCCTGCTATGGGATTTTTTTATGTAAATAGAAGATTAGACATCACAGTTTTAATTTACTATTTGGAACTAGTGTCCCTTGGAAAACAGATTTTGTATTTTGTACCAATCATCATGAAGCAGTCAAAATGTTGCTAGGATTGGTCAATATTAATGCTCTAGATTTTTTAAGGGCTGCTTAATCAAGATGCTTTTGGTAACCCCAGGATGTGTATAGAGTTTGATTTAAACTGTCTTGGGTCAGCTTTTTTTGCACTTTGTAGGTTAAGACATGGAGTTACTATAATAGTGCATTATTAAATTCAGAAATTAATTTCCTGTTTATCAATTTTTTCTGCCAGAAATACGTTTATGCTTTGTACCACAGATCCAGTTCAACAAAGGGAATGATAATTAATAGATATTTTAATATATTAGGAATAAATATATATACATATATATAATCAATACTTTAAAAGTAGACTATGGTATTTTCCAGTGATAATTACTAAGTGTTCTTATTTATGGAAAAATTATTTTCTTTCATAAATATAGTGTATTATTCTATTACTATAGGTGCTCTTTTTTAACCAATAATAACATTCTATAATTATCACTAGAACTATTCATTACCTACTTTTGCATATTAACTAACAGAAGTGCCAGATTTATTAAATTTGATTTGGCAAAACCAGCCTATAAGCGTTTATTTTTAAACAGTTAAAATTTTGCACTTTTCAGTTAATAAACACTATATGAAACTCCTTCTGTGCGTTTTCATCACTGTAGTATTAACTTTGAAGTCTTGATGGGTTTGTGGGGGTTTTTTTCCACTTGTAATGAGAATTCATGGTTAGTGAGTTTGGCTGATGTGGTTATTTTAACTGATGGAGGGTCTAAACAGGAAACTCCAGTTAGGACATCCAGGGAGTTACAAATTGGACACATTTCTTGTGTTACGTATTGGTGTCTGTGAAGTATCACTGTTGTAATTTGTATTTCAAATAATAGCCATGCAAAAGACAGAGAGAACCAAAACTCCTGATTTTTCCTTGTCAGTGGTACTCATTATGTGTCACTTAAATGGGAACCCAGTGTTTTACAAATGTGGGAAGTTGCCAACAGACTAAATTAGCTGAATTAATTTGCATACACGCAGTAAATGCAATCCTGTTTTGCACATGGGTTTATGCGTTCCTGGAGACATAAACATATGTGCATGTATCCACCGATAATCACAGAATGTAAAATCTTTAAATGTCACCACATAGCTCTATAGTTGCTATGTTTGCCTTGCTCATCTTTACCAATATAGACATAAGTTATATTTTTAAGGCAGAACATATCATGCATTTTTTGTGCTAGTACTTTTGAGTACCACTGCAAAAACATGCATTTCAGACAGACTGTTGAAATCTGTTAATGGAAACAAAACCTATTGTACTAATTACTAACTTCAAAGGGGGAAATTGCTTCAAAACAGTTGTCAGTGATTTTTGCATGCACATTTTTAGAATTTTGTTTCCTACTACTAATATTTTTTAGTCTTCTGTGCACTCTGTAGTTGCTATTGTATGGCATTTTGCATGTGAATTGTACACATGCTGTTATATATGTAGCATTAGATACAAACCTGCCCAGTATGTTATCTAGCAAGCTGCTAGGTACATTGAAGTACTTTCTGAATAAAGGAACTTGGAAACATTTTATATTAGCACCCCAATGTAACATTTCTCTATTAGACTTGCCTCTGTGCATACTGTACTGTGCAAGTGACAACTAAAAAGAAAAAAAAAAGCCACAGTTAAATTACAGCTGAAAAATAAAAAAACCCAACCCTTCACCCTCTCACAGATACTCACTTCTTGTATGTACATAACCTTCCATCCCAAGAGGGCATTACAGTTAAGGTGGAAAGATGCCTTTTATTCCACCCTTGAAAACACTGCCCAGAATGTTGTCTGCTGCACTTATTTCATGCAGTTAAATGAAAAAAAAATCTGAGAAGTTCACATTGTCTTTGCAAAGATTAATATAGGCATAATTTCAAAACAAATGTAGATAGATAGTTTCATTTTCAACATAAGAATCCATCCACAAACTTACTGGTCAGATCTCATTACTTGGAACTACCTACATTGTTATAAAGAAAGGATAGATTTATTTCCAAAGCTGTGTATGGAAACATTTTTTAAGTAAGTGAAGTATAGTGGAGATATTTTGATGTATTTCAATTTATTCTTAATTGTTGGTGACAGGTGTATTTCTTAATGCAGATATGAATAGCAGTAGCTCCATATTGAATGCACTGACAAATGGATGTGCCATCAATGGACATTTGGATTTCACCGCCACACAGCAGCTCAGTGGGATGGATGCCAGGCGTGAGGAGTGCTTAGCATTAACACCTAACGGAGTAATTCCCGGAGTAACTTCTCCCAGTAGGCATCGAATTCATGCCAGTAACGGCACCGAGGAACCGGAAAAAGCCATGAGTAATTCCACTGATATGTGTGGATCTCTCCACCTGAATGGAAGCCCGAGTAGCTGTGTTTCTAACCGGCCCTCATGGGTGGAAGACCCTGGAGATACTTTGCACTATGGACACTATCATGGTTTTGGGGATACTGCTGAGAGCATCCCCGAACTCAGTAGTGTTGTTGAGCATTCCAACTCTGTCAAGGTCGAACAGAGATACGACAATACTGTCCTAGGCACGATGTATTTGTACCACGGTTCCTAGGTGAATGACATTTATATCAAACGCATATTGAAATTGCTACCAAATGAAACTGGGGGGACAGAATCCTCACATAGCATTAAATTTGAAGATTGCAACTTGTTGCTCTTTTTACACTTTGTTTATATGAAAAGTAAACCTTTAATTTGACAGCCTTATACAATAGTTGTAGTTTGTTGCATGTATGGGGCTTATTTAGTGATAAAATAGGTGCTGTCAAGATGGAATGTTTATTGTTTTCATTTTTTTATTATGGAATGTTCTGGTTTCGTATTTTTTTTCTAAGCTTGTGAACACTATCTTTCCCTTTTTAGAGCTGTTTTCTCTTTTATTAAAAAAATGTTTAACTGAATTTTGTGAAGAAAATGTTACATATGTGCATCACTTAGAGGTGAAGATTTTTCTTTTCCGTATCTTCTGCTGAAGCTATGGTAGCAATATCAATGCCGGCTCTCACTATGCAAGGTTGAAAGTGGCAATCTTCTGGAGCTTCTCTGACTTTATAGTTTGTACATTTGTTTGGTATAATTAGATGTTCATCTTTAAAATTTTCAAACAAATTTGTTTAAAAATGCAGAGACAAATTTGGAAGAAGTTGCTGTCTCACTTTCTGTAGCGTAGAAGTGCTTTTTGTTGTTGTTGGGCTCTTTGCATTACAGAGTGGGAAAGTGGGCTGCCTTTGTTTGGTCGCAGTTGGGTGTGCCTCAGGTTAGCTCTGTGGTGGGTTTCTTTGGCTTCTCTCCCTTATGTGTGTGCTTGATATTTTACCATAGCTCACAGACTGGAGGCATGTTGGCACTGTTCTGCTTTGTATGCAGTTTAAAATTGCTGTTACTTGTTACAGAATTTGCCAAGTCAAAATATTTGAGTTTGACTGTCTTGAATATACATTTATTGTCTTTTTTTTAACATACGCTTTGAAAATGTAATGTTGTGTACTCTTTGGGCTATGCTCACGGAAAATACATTGTATTTAATGCTTAATACACAAATCAAAATTCATATAAGTGCACTATATGAGCACTAATACTATAAGTTGCTGCTTGTGTTATAAGTGAAGAGTGAGGAAGAATATGGTAAATGAGATAAGCCCTCTGAATTGTGTTGATTTTTTTGTTCTTGTTTTGTTTAAAAAGGGACCTTTACAAATTGGATTTAAAAAAAAAATAAACCTATTACGTTGTATCTGAATATTTTGTTTAGATGTTATTATTTTAGCGGCAAGTCGAGAAAGCGTTAAAGAGTTTGTATGTCACAATTCTCATAATCTTTCTCAGTGCTGCTGTGGATTTCTCTTTGTCAATATATGAAAGCAAATGGTAACAGCCTAACAAGTTGTCCTTGACTGAATTACAGAAACACAAACTGGGTATTTGGTGTATGACAGTCGCATCAGCCTTCAGCTTAAAAAAATACTGGGTTAAAATATTGCCTGTCTATAAATAATTAAAAAAAAATAAAGCCTCATTCAAACATTTTTAAGCAAAATGCTACTGAGTGCAGAGAAGTCAGTGTTTGAAATAGCCTTTACACTCTGCGTGGTTCACTGCACAAAAGGTGCTCACAGTATTCAGATTGAAAGTAGCACTGACAGGAAAATTGTCCAATTCTTTTGCAGATAGTTGGCCCGACCAGCAAGACTCCTCAGTGCCTTCTGGAGACGAAATAAAAAAGACCGTTAGTGAAAGCTGAGTGTCGCCTGAGATGAGATCTCTGGCATGCACGTTAACCACTTGCTTGTGCTTGGACAACTGCACCCAGGCCCTGTTTTTAGATGGTTTAATTTGCTGGTGTAGTGCCCAGAGGAGCACGTGCCATTGCTGTCGTACTGACATGAGACAGTGACTCTGATTTGCTGTAGCATTTGAGTTTGGGGATCTTCTTAGTATTTGCCGAGTTTGCTCCACATGCTTTCTTGTACTTCTTCAAATAAATCAAAGCAACTCATAATAAGCACTGCCATCTTTACCTTCATGGCTGTAAACTGATCCCTAGAGGGCTTGATTTGGGTACAACTGAATTGGCATATGAGGGTGTAATGTTAGGTACATAATTTTAGCGTGATAAGATTTATGCTCTGTTCATAAGGCAAGATTTTTAAAATCTTTGTACCTTTGGTGTTCATTCCCTTGCTCTTCACGTGTTTTCACCTAGAAATACCTTGGAAGACATTGTACTTCAATTTCAAAGGGAGACCTTAGAGCTTTGTTTTAAAAAGCACTTCTGTGCCTGCGTGTTCAGCCATGTGCTGATAGATTTCAAGGTCTGTGTCTGTTGTCAGGCCCCATTGGAGCCAACTGTTAAATGATGATTAAGTGGAGAAGACCAGTGAGGGCCATGTGATGTAGATGCACTGTGTGTGTCCCCTGGGTGTCTTTGTCTACAGTTAATGTTGCAAAGGTAGAACTCTGTGGGCAGAGTATGACTCGGGCAAGAGGTGAGGTGAATGTATTTTAAAACATCAAATAAGGATAAGAATTCCAAGATGGCATTTTTGTAGGGGCTCTTTAAGACAATATGTTTACTTACTGCAAAGGCCATCTGAAGTCTTATTTTTAAATTATCCAATAAATTTTCAATAGAACATGAAATAGGGAATCACAGAATCCCCATGTGGTTGAGGTTGGCGAATACATACCCAAGTGTATGCTGCTGTTGTGAGCCCATACCACACTCACAGGAAAAAATTTTCTCATGCTTACTTGGAATTTTCTGTTTTTCAGTTTGTCTTGTAATTTGAGATACATGTGAGCAATAAAGTTAGAAAAGTAATGAGCTCAGTGGATCCAGCTGCACTTCTGTGCTGAACTGGTAAGTAAAGAATTGTGAAACGCAGAATGAGTTCTGCCAGGTACAGCTGTGTCTTTCCATATCACAGAATCATAGAATGGCCTGGATTAGAAGTGACCTTAAAGGTCATTATTTCCAACCCCCTGCTGTGGGCAGGGGCATGTAACTACTGATGATGCAGAGGCCTTGTTTTTAAATACCTTGCTGTTAAAATACAGAAGACTTCCCTGAGGTTGCTATGCTAGACTAGCTGAGGTAGTCCGAGAAGCCTGGCAGAGCTCACAAACCCTCTTCAGGCCTGAGTTACCAAGTCTCAGATTCTGCTGACAGCAGTGCTGAGCCATCTGAATTGAGCTGTGCTTTGCAATTCCTGAAAAGACTGCTGGGTTTTAAACACCTGGAGTTAAAGTCTCACAAGCTTTTTGCCTGGCAAGGGCGGTAGTATTGAAGGGCTGTTCATACTTGGGCCTTTTGTCCAAGTCTAGAATTCTCAAGGCTTTCATCAAGTGAACATTGTTTTAGGTGTTCCTTTGTCTTGCTGTTACCTAGGTTCTGGAAATGGCTGTCCAAAAGCAAAGTTTTCTTTCCATCTGCCAGATGTAACTCGATAGCACCACTGCGAATGTCATATGGAATTCACTAACCAGTTATTCTCACCATCTTCCTCATTATCTCTTTGACTGTCAATTTTGTGTGAAATTTCAGTTTATTTCTTTCTGGCTGATGCAGATGTTTTTGCCCTAATTCCCCCTCAGTGTAGCTCCTTTCCTATTTTGTTTTTCAAAACCATTTGCAGAGTTTTGGCAGAAATACAAGTCAGTACAGATTCAGTGAGTATTTTGATACAGAATATTTCTGACTGAGTAGTTAAAATTAGCAGCATTGGAGGAGGGAAAGGGAAGTGTTACACTACTTCTTACGTAGTTACAGTCTTTAATATTTTTAACAATCCCTTGATTCCAAATAAAATCTAGTCTAAACTTGTAACAGTGATGAAAGAAGGCTTTCATTTGAGATAAGCATTAGATTAGGATGAGATGCTGCTTGGCTTCAAGAGCCAAATACTTTCACAGCCTGTGAACTTTCCTGATTGCTGGTCTTGTATCTTACTGATCAAATTCTGATTCTTGTTCAGGCTCTCGTTCTGTAAGCTAGCAAAAGACACTCTGTAAGTGTATTTCACTGCTTTAACAAACTATCATCCTCCTGCAGTCTGAAATTGAACCGCACCTTCGTCTTTATATCCAAGTTACAAATCACTACGGAGCTTCTGCCATTCCGATTTACAAATGTAATACATCCAAAAGAGCTGCCTCACAACACATGGAAATAAGTGCTGAGCACAAAACACACCTAGATGGAAAAGGATTCCTTGCTGTCCCCCACACTAGAGCCAACCTACAGTACAGCTGTTACCAGCGACACACATTCTGAACTGCAGCCTTGCACACATCTCCACCTATTTTGTGTACTGCCACTTTCTCCCAGTCAGTGAAAAACCACCTTCCCCCAGCACAGAAATGCCCAGTTTGTGTTTCCACGCTGACACAGCCCATGCAGTACGTCCTTTGTGTCCCCTGGTCTGGGAATGTGGGGCAGCAGTAGCGGAGGGTGAGGTAGCTGGACCACTCCTCGCTTTACTGTGCCATTACAGTGATATACGCTGCAGTTTCCCACATATTCAAACTCTGATATGTTTTCTCCAGACTGGTTACTAACCCAGTGAAATTATTTTAAATTGTGCTTTTAGGGGCCTTTGTGACAAAAACCCCCACACCTTCTCTGGGACTCTAATAAGTGATTTTTGGGTTTAGTGGGGGGGGGGGGGGGGGGGTGGCTGTGTTTGNGTTTGTTGTTTGGTAGTTTGTTTGTTGTGGTTTTTTTGGTTATTTGCTCCTAAATCCCAAGTATGGCTTCATGTCAAGGTACAGCTAAAATTAATTTCTTGATGTTGCAGGGTGGAAGTCCTGGATGCCATGTTTGGGGTCAGGTAGCCTGGGGATGGAGCAGTGTTGTGGGTGTCCTAAGGGACAAAAAGGAATGGAAGTGGCATCTTCCTGTGCTGGACAGTGCTGTGCAGCAAGTAGGCTGAAGCATAAAAGGCAGGAGTGGAAGATGGTACCCTGGGAGCATCCCATTTTGCTGCTGCTGCTGGACTGGGGAATGCCGATTGACAGAGCAGGAAATCCTTGAGACCCAGCTGAATCAGAGAAAGGGAAAAAAAAAGAGTCTTGTGTAAGCAGGATTTACTATTCCTGGCAACTGGTAACTACATTTCTGCTGCACTGCTTAATGACTCCCAGACATTTCACACCTCTCCTTCCTTTCCCAGAGTTTCCTGTCTCATACTGGTGCCTGGTTGTTCACAGGCAAGGATCAAAAGAACTCTGATTTAAGGCAGATGGTTTGTTTTAAAAGCATATCTGGCTGTAATTTTTTTTTAATACACTGCAATGAATTATAAAAGAGCTATCTACTTGGCTCTGTTATGAACATTATTAATGTCCAATTTAAAAGCTTTGCCACACTCAAGTCGTACCCCACCCCCAAAAAGGGTAATGAATGTTACCTGTGGTATGAGAATGAAAGCTGGGCATCATCTCTCTCACCAAAAAGTGTAAGTGTTAACGAGTAACTTCTCTTTGCTTCCTTGAGATGGAGCTGCACATACAGGACTTGATAACCATTTCCAAATCAGTGGGAATTAGCCTCAACTGACTGAAGTGCAATCAGGGGAGATACACATTTGACACTGAAGACAAGTGGCCTGGCTCGATCACTGGTCTGAGCAGTGTTCCACAAGGGAAATAACCAAGTACTTGAAGTGGAACACAAAACTAAGTTGCATGGTCTTAATTATATTTCTTCTTGACAGCTAAAACTGTAAGTTAAAGGAGAAAAATAAGTTTGTCTGAGTTTCTTTCGCTGCAAAGGCAGGATGTAATCTTACTACAGAGGAAATACGATGTATTAGTAGAGTTCTCCTTTTGATGTTACTGAAAGGTCAAGCGCTGTTTGTAAGTGCTAACTGGCAGCTCAATCTCACCAAAGATACTTGTGCTTTCCTGTGGCAACCACAAACTTCATAGCGTCTGCAGTTTTTGCCAGGTTTTGTATGGGGGAGGAGAAGTGGACGTTTGCTTCTTTTATTTTATTCTTATTGTTTCTAAGAGGTGTTGCGAGTTGGATCAAGTGTCAGTGATATTAGCTATGTAGCTTAGAACCTGAGTTTATTCTGCTTTATATTTGATATACAGTATAATACAAATATTTTCTTAAAATCAGTACCAAAAAGACAAATTAGAAAAATAAGGTAGGTACACAATGTAAGAAGAACCAAGCAAAAAGTATATACATGATGTAGAGAAGCACTTACTTAAGTGGTAGTTTAAGTAAGATCAAGCAATTCTTCCTACTCTAAGATGTCCAACCAGAAAATTCTATAAATTCTAGGAAGTGTAAAATTCTTAGGATTTTTTTACATACAGCACACCTGATAAAATGCCTAGGGATTTATTTATTGGACTACATTCATAATTAATATTTCAAATCTGCATTTTCAGTTGAAATTCTAGTCTTGATAAATCACAGATGTGTTTTCCATTAGCTGATAGGTTGGCCACTGTTACACTAAAACTGTCACCATTTGCCAGATAGGTCTTCTCTCTTCATCTTGGAGCATCATCCTACAGGTACAGGTTAGCATTGCTGACAGTAATCAAGTACAACGTTGTTGATCACCCCTTTTTTGAACTCAGAGCAATTCTCTACATGAGCAGTGCTGCCTCCATCAGCAGGGGCAGTTGTCCTGTCCATCTGGTAGATGGCAGTTGTACAGGAGGCAGGAGTATTCCAGCTGCTGTTTTAAAGCTAAAGAATCACCATTATCCATGCTGATGTGAAAAGGAGCAAGGATCTGAACTGCAGTGACGGCACCCACCTTCACATTTTCAAGGTGCCTGCAAAGCCAGCTTTTCCCAACACGGGCAGCCCCTGCCCATCAGCAGGGCAGAGTTGTTGTGCCAGACCTGTCGTGTGGCCTGCAGGGGCAAAGGGGTGGAGGACGCAAGGTTCCAGATGGAAGTAAAGCAACAGTGGCAGAATGGCCCTCACCCCTGGCAGATCTCTCTCCACACCAGGACCAGCAGCCCTCCCAGTCCCTAGTGCCATGCCTCCCCTGCTGGGAATGGCACAGACTGGGTGGGCACATTGGCAACAGCCCTGTATCCCTCAAGTTGTTGATAAGCTGCTCTGACAAGCTCTGCACAGCCCCAGCCAGATGTGTGCCAGCTGGATGCTCTGTAACCAGGTTAGCGTGGCACCAAGCCCTAAATAACAAGCCCTATTTATTAGGTCTTTGGTACTCTGCCTGAGGTTAAGCCTGTCATGACCCCAATAGTAAAAGGCAGAACAGCTGAGGGAATAATCCTGCTGAATCCAGAGACCGGAGAGTAAGATCATCCCTTGGACTCAATTTGCAGAGTGAAAGAACCGAGTTATGCACAGCTGACCTCTTGGACAGGTCAGCTGGCTAGTGTGAGACTGAAGACAGCAAACATGAACATGATTGCCTCTTTTCATCCTGAAAGAAGTTCAGAAAAGAGCACTTCCAACATGGAGTGGCAGGAGCACTGGGATGTTGTCTTTTCTCGTCTTCTTCGACATGTTCTCCCATAGGAACCTATTTGAAAATATCAGACACTCTGAATGTTACGGATTGTGTTCCACTGTGATTATTTGCTAGAAAAGCTTGGTTTATTATACATTTAAGAACAGTCTTCCTCCACTTCCTGCTCCTGTAATATGTCAGTCTGAAAAAAAAATCCTCTTTACCTCAGATTTCGTTTTAAGACCTGCTTCTGTCTTCTCAGTCAACACAAATGTGTAGGATCCCCCATCCATCATTACACTATATCTTGTCTGCAGCCCTGAGTGCAGCTCTGCTCTCACCCCACCCTGGATTCTCTGCTACTCCCTGAGGGTGTGCAGAGCTTGGGCAATACCCTAAAACTGAAAGTGAAGAGGCACCAGCAAAGTGAGGGAGAGACAGAAACCAAAACTGATTATTCGAAATCTGCTAGGAAAAAGAAACCAAACCAAAACAAGGAAAAACAATACTTAGGATATCAAACCTCAGCGATGGAGGTGCATAGCTCACAGGAGGAGGGAGGATGAGAAGGAGGTCTCAGTCCTGGAGAGGGCTTTCTTGCTTTGTGGAAGCCTAAATGCTGCAGGAAGACTCTGGAGCAAGAAGTAGATACCACATCCAATTTCCCACCTGAAAAGGATTAACTGGATCAAACAGGACTGAAATAGAGGGCAACCAGCTAAGAGGTTGGAAGAACCCTTCCAACAGCTACTTTGTTCCCCTGTCCCTTCCCAGTGTCTGAACCCAAAGGTGAGCAGAACTGGCTCTTCCTAGCAAGATGCAGCACAGCTCCTTTGTCACTGTTGCCTGCAGCAAGCAGATGTTCCCTCACCCTGCCTGGGGCTGCTAACAAGGGGCAGCTCCCCTACTCAGCAGAAGCCACGGCTGCCAAGAGAGAGTAGGTGGTTTTTTGCAGCAGAACAAAAGCAAGCTCCAGTCACTCCCATAATTTTCGCTACTGAGGGTTTCAAGGAGGTGTGCTGGTGCAGTGAAAACAAAGTCCCCTCTCAAATGGTGAGGGGAGTAAATTGGGAGACAGTTGTGAGAACAGATGTTTGACACAGAATAAAAATGGGAAAGGACAAAAGCAAAGTGGGGCAGCCATTTAATGAAGCCCCAGCAAACATTTTGTGCGCTCCCACACAATCCCTTGTCTGCTCCAAATGGCTAGAGGTGGGTTTCAGTGTACTTAGGAACCTCTGAAGGAGTCTAATCATTGCACATTGCAGCAAGGGGAGCTCAGCATGTGCCTTGTGTAGCACTTAAAATGTGGGAGGTTTCTATCTTGCACATTATTACATGTTGAGTGTACTGGCTGAGTTTGTCTCTGGTTGCACCATTTGTGCTGTGCACATCAGCTCTGGTGCCCTCTTGAGAACCTTCTCCCTGAGACTGCTTTATACTGTAAATGGGAATGGCATCGTGCCAAGGAGTGTGTTTTGGCTTGCACAGGGGACTGCAGAGCATTTTTTCTAAATAGTGATTTGCTATGCTTTAGAGCACATGGGCTATGGAAACATATGGGCCTCTCTGCGCAATTTAGATGTTAGGAAAACAAGCCTTTGTAAGGAAAGAAATGGTATTGTATAGGCAAAGAGACAGAGTACTGTGCCAGATGCCGGGTCAGAGCTATAGAACTAGGAAGCTACTGAATGAACTGAAACCACAGCGAAATGGGGAGAGACTATCAATAAAAACCTAAACAAGCAAACAAACAAACAAACGAAAAACAAAAATAACAAAAAAAAAAGACAGAATCTCATCAAATACAGACTCAATAGATAAAAACAGCAAGTGTCAATTGGGGTGCACAATAAAAGCCAAATCCAGAGAGAAATAAACCAGTATTAGCTGAGGAATCTGAAGATAGAAGCCATGGGCATTGAGGTTGACCTGCCCAGTGCCATGGAGGAGCGATCCTGCCCGCTCGGTGACCTGCCAGGGATGGGGTGGGCAGGACAGCGAAAACACCACAGCAGCTCGGCCCCCACATGCGAGCTGCAGAGATCAGATCACTGGAGCTCAGAAGAGCTGACTCAGGAGAGCCGTCTCTCACTTTCATAACCCTCATACGGCTCTAATGAAAGCCTGAATCATCGTTACTCGCTGCCGTGATTAAGCGAACAAAGGCAGCAGAAAGCTCCTTGGGGATCTCTGTGGATTACTGACTGCTCTACCCATCCTCTGACAGGTGGCTGTAGTAAAGCATCAGAGAAATATTCTTGCCTGATCAGTAAGCTACTGACTCAACTGGCTGAATTAACAAATATCCAGAGTCCAACCACATTTTTCTGCTACGCTAAGTGAGGGCCATGCACCACCTCACTCCCTGAACCCCTTATTGTTACATGGGCAGTTTAAATTAGTGCTTGTTGTAATGAATTTATGTGCATTTTTCACCACCTTTCCCCTTTTGAATATATAGTGTCGCACATGTGGAACACTACAGCTAAATGGTCACCTCAGTCCTGTGTTTATTCTCAGTAGGGATGGAGTGCACATACTGGCAGATTGCTTTGTCCTCCAGTCTTTCATGACACCCCTCCTAGAGCAACCAGAGACTGTACAGATCATCCCAGTCTCAGCTCCAAGGAAGTCACTGACCTGCAGTTCCTTCAGCCCTCTGTCCATACCTCATGTGCATTGTAAGCCCTGTCCTTTTCCACATCTTCTATTACTCGGTGAAGATGAGATGGAGATAAATATCAGCCTACAGCAGCTAATGATGAGGCCTTCTTGGGTTTCACTATCACACCAGCTATTGCTGCAAATTAAAATGAGCAAATTTTTATTGAAATAAGGTTCTGAACTCTGGCATTCAGCAGTCCAGTTCCTCCTGTGGCTGGACTGGGGCAGCTGCTGGAACCAAAGGAGATGACCCAAACAAAAGCCCACTTGTGTAGCTTTCAGGTGTTATGAGTAAGTATCTCTTGCTGAACTGCCTTAGTCAATTCAAAAGTAATGGAGACAAGACCCAGCTTCTAAAGCCTCCATAGAAAAATAGAACCTGGAATGCACTTCTGTTACCAGGTATATACATTTGCTGGAGAGAAAGTTGGATGTGAATAGAAGACTTGAATGAAATTAAATTACTTGAGAGGGTACTGTAATTGAAAAGAAGAGAAACGTATCTGTTTGAAACAAATTTATTTTCTACCATGGGAGAACTGTAATTGAAAAGAAGAGAAACTTGTTGAGTGAAGCATTTGGAACCGATTTGAGAGGGAAAGAAGGTACAGGGCTCTTGTACTCTGAAATTAATTTCTTGCTTGATTTGTAGTATCAAACTTTGGAAACATCTATATCAAGTAATTTGAAAGTGTGATGTCTTGCCCTAGGAAATCAGGCATTGCTGTTCAGGGACAGAAAAATATGATGCTTTAAGCCTGTTCCTCAGCTCTTACACAAAGTGGAACAAGGCATTGATTAAAATAAAACCAACGGTGTCCCGGTCTGGGCTCCTCAGTACAAAGGAGACATTGGACTCCTGGAGTGGGTCCAGTGGAGGACTACAGAGATGATTAAGGGACTAGAGTATCTCTCTTATGAGGAAAGGCTGAGGGAGCTGGGCCTGTTCAGCCTTAAGAAGAGGAAACTGAGAGGGGATCTCATCAATCTCTGTCAGTATCTGAGGGAGGGTATCAGAGGATGGACCATGCTCTGCTCATCAGTGCCAAGCAAGAGGCAATGGGCAGAAACTGAGGCACAGGAAGTTATACCCAAACATGAGGAAGAGCTTCTTTACATGCAGGTGATGATGCACTGGAACAGGTTGCCCAGAGAGGCTGTGGAGTCTCCCTCACTGGAGATATTCAAGAACTGTCTGGATGCATTTCTGTGCCATGTGCTCGGGGATGACCCTGCTTGAGCAGGGAGGTTGGATGAGATGACCCCCTGTGGTCCCTTCTAACCTGACCTGTTCTGTGACTCTGTGATTCTGTGATGGCAGTGCTAGGTCTAGATTTCAGATGCAATGTCACCAAGGTTTTCTTCTCTGCATGGGAAAAATTTACCTGAGGGTAAAATGAATATGCATCACCATGAAATGACTCGTGAACACACATCTATCTCAGAGAGTCCTATTGCATGAGCAAAACAACGCTGTTTGCTAGCATCTGTCTAGTACTTGATGGAGGAGTTAGTTTGTCCTTCTTATAAAAAGCTAAAAAGATATAAAGATAAAAAGATAAAAAGATGGATGTTTCTGAACACCATAGAGATCTCTCTGTAACCGAGAAATGGTTGGGAATGTCTCTCACACTGTTCCACCCTGCAGTCCATACAGCAACTGTTCTGCACCAGTAGGTGAGCTGCAGCCTCCCAGCACCATGGACATTTATGAAACATCACCCTGGGACTTCCAAGAGACCAACAGCTCTCTCACTGTAGTTTCCACTTGCAACTCTTTCAGGAATTCACTCAGTACCACAACATGGGCTGAAATCAGGTGAAAAACAGCCTTGAGTGAAATTAAGTGAAAAACACCTCTGCGTTTTCTGCACTACAGATCCAGTAGCTCGAGTCACTCTGGAAAACCTGTCCTAGGTCTTCTCGGCCACAAAACCTGCACACTCAGCCTGGGAACGTAGGTCTGAGCTTGTTTTTATCTCTGCCTGACACACCACTGAGTGCATTCAGGACCTTGCAGGGTACTGAAGGCTTTCATTGACACCTCTGCAGCCACAGGGCAGGAATGATTGATTGGCTGAGTAATAGGAACTTGCAAAAGGAACCAGCTGAAGATGTACAAGACACGGTGGATGCCTTAAACTACTTTCTCTTCCTTGAAATAGCTCCTTAGGGTAGGCATGAATCAACTGCAGTTACAGTTTCATACTGTCATAAGGTTCAGGTCACTCTTAGGCTTCAGGGTTTCTTCTCATATGCTCTATTATGCCCAGAATTGTGCTCAATTTTTTATAAAATTGACTTTTTTTCTTACTGTCTACATTTATTTTTTCGTAAGAACATATTAAAAATAAACAGATGCATTGAGCTCGAATCAGGGGAATCTTGTTCAATATAATATTTTCCCCCATATGTCTTTCTGACATCTGACAATTTCTCCCTGAAGGAATTAGGATTAGAGAATCAGAGGATAAGAGGATAGAATCACTGAGAAATTCAGGCTGGAGGGGACCTCATGCACCACTGCTCCAAGCAGGGCCAGCTGTGAGGTCAGACCAGGTTGCTCGGGGCTTTGCCCAGCCAGGTTTTGTAATTCCCCAAGGATGGAACCTGCCCAACCTCCCCATGCCTGTCCTCATGGAAAAGGTTTCAGTGCCCAGCCTGAAGCCCTCTCTTTCCAGTTCCTGCTGCTGTACCTTGTCCACACGGGCTGTGAAGGGCCCGGCTGCCTCCTCTCCCTCTCCTCCCCTCCCCACGGGCTCCAGGTGTCTGTGAGGTGCCCCCAAAGCCGTCTCTGCCCAGGCTGGACCAGCCCCAGCCTCTGCTCAGCAGCCAGGCTCCAGCCCTGAGCACTGCAGGGGTGACCTCTCTCCAGGTTATCGGCATCTTTCTGCCTGGGGCACCAAACTGCTGGTGCCCAGATGTGCTCTGACAACGAGTGCTGGGCACAGGGGACCCGCCCCGAGCCCCTTGTTGTGCTCCTGCTGTTGCAGCCCCAGATGCTGCTGCCTGGCTTTGCTACCAGCTCCTGCCCAGCTTGCTGCCCCAGTCAGAGTGTGTATCTGCACATTAGTTTTCCATATCCCTTGACTGCCTCCTCTCCATCAGCTTTTGAACCTTCTCATAATTTTGTCTACTAGAACGTCCTTTGCCAATGAGCTCCAAAAAATCAGTATTTTGTGAAAATTCAATTTTCATGAAAAAGTGTTCCTTTTCATTTGCTCTCTGGCGGTTTCATTTGGTGACCCACAGTTCTATGAGAAGCAGTGAATAAATTTTCTTATGCAGCACACAATTTTGTAGAGCTACATCATATTTCTCCTCAATCATCTGTTTCCCAAGCAGAAGAATCACATTCTGTTCAGTACTTTTTTGAAGTGGATATATACAGCAAATTCTTGCTATTTCCTGTACCTCTTTTCCATTTCCATGATAACCTTTTGAGATGAGATAACAGTATATGAAAAGAGGATGCATCATAAATTTACAGTGTAATGATGCATGCTGTTTTGTGCTCCCTTCTTTTCCTAGTATTTACCAAGAGTCTCTCTACTACTTAACACTGAAATGGTGTTCTCAAGGCACTACCAGGTATTTCTTACACATTTAGAGGAAATAGAGAGCCCATCAATACTCGTGTGTACATAGTTAAGATTGTTTTCCTTATGTGACCTATCGTGAATGCAGTAATACCAGCTTTCACCTCTGCCTTTATTTCCAGATAATTGGTACCATGAGCTCTTCTGCAGCTGTCTGCAGCTGGTCACAGTTCAGATACCTCTGGATAATTTTGCAGATGTGGCCTTAGGGACATGGTTTAGAGGTGGACATGGCGTGCTGCTTTAACTGGTGGGTTCAATGATCTGAGAGGTCTTTTCCAACCTGAACAATCCTATAATTGTCTGACCAACAAACCGTGCCACCTCGTGATGGATGCTTTTCTTCCTACATCACTTATAAGTATTTTGAATAATGTAGGTCACAACATAAATTTCTCTCAGATTTCACCCATATCCTCTTTTCAGCTGCTTATTTATCTCTACTTCTATATCCCTACATCTAAAGCTACTGTTAAAGCTTTTCTTTGTCCTTGTTTCTTCAAAGATCTTGGATAAAGCGACCTCGGGGAAGAACCAAAGGGCAGCACTCTCCACTGGCCTGAACTGACTTTTCAGGAAATGGTCAGTCTGCACCAGAAGGTGCCCACAACCTAAAAATCTGCATCATTTGTTAGAGACTGCATGGAACTGGCCTTTCTCAAATAACTCGGGGTCTAAACAAATATTTAGTACAAGGTCACTTTTACCAGGACAGATAAATGGTATCACATCAGTGCAGCCCTGGTAGGAGGTGAGCTGGGCGTTTCCCTTCTGGCAGGACAAAGCCTTCTTTAAGAAAGCTGTGCCTGAATGAGCTACAGGCTGTGCTGCCACACGGTTATCACAGCGGAGAAGGGGAGGTTCCTGCTCACTGGGTCTGCAAGGGGAAACAGTCTCACCCCTGAGAGAGGAGGACCATTCGAACTGCCTTGTGGAGACTCTGGGCTGCCCAGTTCTGTGCTGGGAGGCACCACAGCCAGTCTCACCACATGCCTCTTTGCAGGCAATTAGAGTTACGGCTTTGATAGGGAAGTGGAAGAGTAGCCTCTGCCTGGAGCAAACCCAGCATTTTTCCGTCATCTTCCTGAAATGAAGTGGATCTGGTGTAAAAGTGTCACCTGTATGCCTTTTACTCTAACATTTGAGAAATGCTTTTACACCTGGAGAGACTCTCTTAACAGGGAGAAGGTGCATGTTTTAATGGAAAGCCATCAGGAGAACTCGCCCAGAAAAGCCCTGAAAGCCCGAAGCAGACAGGAGACAGCTGCTCACTAACATGGGCTGGGACTGTATGGTTATCACCCTGTGGGTCACCAGCCTGACAGGTGATTCCTCTTTATGAGCAGAGCAGAAGGACTGGGGGGTCAAGGGAGGTGGAGAGTTGGAAATGCTGGAGCTGAGGCCAAACCCATTAGAGCCACAAGACCCCTACACCGTCAGCCCCAATAACCTGTGGTGGCCTTGCCACTCTTCTGCTGTGAAACCCCAGAGGTGGCACCCGAGGGAGGACAGTGCACTGGTTCCAGGGCAGCACTGCGCACTCTGTGAGGGAGGACATGCCGCAGAAGCTCGTGTTTGTGCACACACGAGATCAGTCAGACCCCCATCCTTTCTCCAGCTGTGGCCTAAGAAAGGCCTGAGACACCTGAGACAGGGACCTGGGAGAGGACTGCTCAGAAATGTCTGCCACAATTTCACAGTGTCATTGGTCCAAGGGCAGCCTGGTCTGAGATGGGGTGGAACCTGAGGAAGCACATTACCCACTAAATGGACTCTCCTGCAAGCCCACCTCTCTCATATGCCTCCTGGGCTGTCGGGATAAGGGGAGGAACCCCTTGCTTCTTCATGCAGGATGTGCAGGACACAGGTACCAATGGTCCTGCTCCTCCAGCTCTTCACTCATCACAGGGCATGGAGACCAGCTCTCCATTAGGCAAGACTTCCAGATGTTTCCAGCCCAGAGCAAATACGGCATCTCCATCCTGTACATATCACACATTGCTTGCTCCTGGACCTGGCTGGTGTGCAGCACTGAGACAGAAAACGTGTCTGTGGCCCATACCTGGTCTTGCATGTCCACTGCTGGGGGAAGACTTGAAGCATGAGGCATTTCTTGAGCTACTCTCCACTTGGATGAAGCTACCAAGTGAGTAAGGAAACTGCTCTTAACCCTGTGTCTGTCACAACACAGACCAGCTAGCCCACTCCTGGGTTTTTTTGCCTGTTGTTTCTCCTACAGCCTAATCTGAGGGCTACAGATCTTAATTCTGAACTCAGTACTCAATATAAGACAGAGGTCTGCAGATCCTTCAATTTTTATTACTTTAGCGGGAATGATTACTGTGCAAGAGGGACAAAAATCCCTTTAAATAAAAAATAGTTTTACTTTTTTTGTTCACTAGCCTCAAACCATGTTAGCATTGAATTTTAAAGGTCAGGGCTGGAGTAATACAACTCACCATTTAGGTCTTCACCAGCCTATTATTGCACCGATTTCAGAAGGAGAAATCTGAAAAAATTGCCAAGGGAGATCAAGATCAGGATGGTGACAAAAAAGCTGGAATGAAACAATGAGGCTCATTGTGCTGGTGACTTAATCAGTTTTTCTACTTTCTTCTGAAGTGTGCTTCTCTCACGAAACTTAAACGCCAATGCTCTGCCAGAGAATCCCCTGCCACTTGGCCTGTTGGGTCAGACATCCATGATACCGCAGTCATGTGCAGCCCCTGCAGATACTGGGGGCACCACATGAACTACACAAATAGAAGTATGTCAAAGTCAGGCATTTTAGACTCTGTAAGTGGCAAATTTCCATGCAGCTCACGAAAAGGTTCCCATCGTTTCTGAAAAGACAAAAAAGTGCTGTCCCCCAGGGCCCCTTCTGTATGTGTGATTTCTAAAATGTTGGGAAGTCAGCTGATGGTTGCAAATTGCTTGACACTTGAGAGAAGGGGTAAATAGATGAGGAAAAACCGGGAGATCAAGGACTCTCTACTCAAAGAGCTCACATTTAAAAGATACTTCATTAGTATCAACATATCAACACAACATGGAGGTACTCTACTTTTGTAAAGCCATATGCTTTGGCACTTCAAGAGAATACATAAAATGTCCACGTGCAAACAGGAATTAAAAAGTTAAGAAAAGGAATCCTTGCTAAAAATATATTGTTTGAAGTAAAGCTGTGCCAAGCAGGGAGAACAGTTAAAGAGAAAAGAACAGCTAAAACACAGGATGGGCAGCAGGTACAGTCTTTTGTAAGTGGGCTAGCACTTTACGCTTGTTTAACATTTTACTTTAAAATAAATAATAATGAACCTGGTTTATTTAAATTTTGAGTCTTTTCTAGCAATAAAGTGATCTCAAAGTAAGCCAGGAGGTGATGATGTTCCTTACAGAGATAGCAAACTGCTGAATGGGATGCCTTGGGACAAGCTAACAGTGCATACAGTTCAGCACGTGTGTTGGAGGATGCCAGGCACAGAGATGTTTCTGTCATAAGTCATCTGGCAAGTGTAAGAGCAAGTAATATCAAGGGATAGCCAAAGGACAAATATTTTCTCTAGCAGTGTCTTTGGCAAAAATCTGAAACTTTTCCATAGAGCATACCATACTGAGAAGAGTATAGCATTCCCAAGTGAGTAATAAATAAGTGAGGAGCACATGAAATGGGTGTCCTGATACCCATGGAAGACTTCAATGCCTGAACCTGTGAGTGCAGTGCCTTCACCCAAATTCTGTTCACCCTCTGCTCAGGCATTGCCTAGCAAAAAAGTCCTGGCAGCCAGCCCATGGCTCTTGCAAATGCCTCTGATGGAGAGTGACTTGCCAGGGAGACTTTTGTGATTTAAGGGGACCATTTATTACCTCCTTGACTCTAATCAGGTTGATTTATACCACTGAAGGAAAAGAGTTTGCAATACCTCTGATTTGATGATGGTTATTAGCCTGACCTTGCTGACCTTGATATCCACACTATGAGCTGTGATACACTCAAAGAGCTTGAGCACTTTGGGGGATTTGGGGTAGTTATTTTAGAAGCCCTGGTAGATTGCTGAAATATCACAGCTTTGGATTTTCCTACCTTATGTCAGATAGCTTTTGCACTCCAGTGCTAACAAATTACTGCACTGTCCCTTCCGAACCTCAGCTTTACTACTACAATGTATTAGAGAAAATCAGAGCTGTGCAACATCTCCTGAAGGTGGGTTCATGTTGCAATATTAGTGTCATGTAATTCTTTCTAGGTCAACTTTGAATGGCATTTGTGCATTTGTAATGAAGGAACAGCAGGCTAAAGATGAAGCCCTGGACTTTCAAATGACTTGGCATAGCCTTCTGGGCCTGAATGTCAAGTCTAGCTAAGTACGTCTTCAGGGGTCAGATTTGAGTTTTCAGTCTTCAAAGACATGTTGTGGTATCAATATCCCTTATGCTTTTGCTTCCTGGGGAACTTGGAATGATCATGCTTTGCCAGTGTGATATTTTACCTCCTAAAAGTTTTTTAAGGGGTGATTCCATCAAAAGAAATGTTGTTGTTGTTGGGGAGGTTTAAACTTTTTTTGTTCGATTACCTCTGAGCCTTACACTGTACTTGTTCACCATGTGTGGGTCACCCCGCGAAGTGACACAGAATCCACTTAATATATGGTTCAAATGCTAACTTTGAAACTCCATCCAATCTTTCCAGACCCAAATATCTTATTAATTAATTTTCATTTTCAAATCCTAAATACATTTGTGTGTATTTTAGCAGACCACATGCTTGCTGACATTGGGATGAATTAAATTATCTGATTTACTGTTTGGGAATTGCGAACATACCCTATGATACGTCTGAATGTCAGCATTCATTTTAAAATGCTCTAAAGTAATGGCACTGTGAGGACTAATTACTGTGCTGTGATTCTAGGTGTGTTACATCAGTCTTAATAATTACATGCTTGATTTAAGATTAACATATTGTGAGACATGCTTGTATTAAGATACTGTTTGTGGCAAATGGGGCATCAAATACAACAACAGTTCTCTCCACAGTGTTAGAAGAATCTTTTCTCCTTTTCCTACAGGGCATACTACATCACCGTTTTCCTCATTTCAGTGCTGAGGTTTTCTGACATTGTTGGGAAGTCGGAGGGCAGCAGGGTTGCATGAAGAAATGTGTAGATTGAATGGAATAGATAGAAATGGTATGAGTTAATCCAGTGAGGATGAATCTTCATATGAGAAAGGATATGCCAGTGCCTTCACAGGTTTAACCCGGATTAAAAAGAAAACAGCTGGGTTGGTCTCTCTTTTCCCTGAAGAGAAAGTTTTTTTGCTTATGAGAACTAAAATGAAACATACTTCAGGGTCCAGACATAAGATAAGTAGTTTTCAAAGCTTCAGCACTCTGCTTGTGTGCCAGTTTTGTCTGGAGAAGCTTTCCTGTTTTTGCATGACTGAGTTTATAATAGCAAATAGCACCATCCTGCCAAAAGGGAGGGCTTGAAATTCTCTCTTGCATTTCTCCTGCGAGCATGGGCACCTGACACCCTCATACAGCACACAGCATGTGTCTGCCTGAACCTGAGGCCTCTTCCCTTCTGCCTGGAGAGAGCTGGCACCTGGGAAGCATTTGCAGAAAGAAAGCTGAGCTGCTGCTTGCAGCTGAAGCTGGATGCCCAGCTGAGACAGCAGACCTGCCCATGGCTGAGAAAAGAGAGTCAGTCCCACTTCTGCTGCTGCTGGCCCCACTACTCCACCACCTCCCTTGCATGCCTAGCACCTACTTAGACCCTCTCCTGTGCCCATTCACCTGCCAGAATGGCAAAACCTGGCCACTGCTATTGCTCAGAGAGGAACCTGGCTCATGACATCCCTGGCAGAGGTGGTGGTAGGAACTTTGGCCAGGGGCTGGAATGAGAACCACCCCCTTCTGGCAGCTGGTGCCCGTTATGTTGCCTCATGCCATCTTATGAAACCTTACCACAAGACAGCTGCAAAAGGAATAGCACAAACAGGAACCTGGACAGGAGGCAAAGCAGCTTCTTCCACCTCAGCCTGACTTTTGCCCTGTGGCAGTTGGCTTTAAGAAGCTGGCAAGGGGGCAGGAGTAGAAAGACCACAAGTAGTGGACACAGGTGCCCAATAAAGGTGTAGCATGGAGGCAAAGAGCAGATGGAAGCCCCGTGTGCCATCTCTAGTGGTGTGTCTTTTTAGAAAGAAGCCATTCATATCCAGGAGTAAAATATAACTTCCCATAAGGAGAGGAAAGCTAAAAGATAAGTTCTCTGGGAGACCAAGAACTCATGAGACTGCCAAGGGCAGCATCCCTGCTGCAAGGGCCATGTGTGGATGCGTGGTCTTCTTCTTCCCCCTTCATAAACTGCAGACTTTGGTACCCCAGAAAACAGCCCATGAGACATCCATGAGTATAAGGGCAGTGTGCAGGTCTGCAGCTGGTTCCCAAACTGCTCCACAAAAGTTAAGGGACAAAATCTCAAGACAGATTTAAAAATCCCTTGAGACACAAGGGATACTGATGGTAGCTTTACTCCTACTCCTTTACTCTCCCTCTCCATCCCCCTGATATTTCTTCAGTTGATATTGATCCATTTAAGATGTATAAAGCAAATAACTGTATTTAACAGCCCTAGTTGTGAGCAATCAAAGAGCTCTTAGAAAATCTCAGAATGTGAATCTACAATGTTTACCCTCAGGCAGGAATTCCATTAATAATTTAGGATGTCTGTGTGCAATTGAACAGTAATGGTAATTTTCAGCTATAAGGGATCAATTTAACAGCGTATTCCAGATGTCTGTATGTTGCGGAAACAGTTCTTCTCTGGGTAAATGTCATCTTTATATCCAGTGAGCTCTGAAAAATTACAGCCATTTTTCTCTATGGTTCATTTACAAAGCTTTCCTGAATCCCAGGAAAAGCCTTTACAATACGACCCTCAGCTTGCACGTGTATCATTGCCTTGCACAGCCAGCAGAGCTGCTGCTGCCTTGCCCTGTAAGTCCAATGCTTTTTAAGTGTCCAAAGCCTCAGAAGCGAATCACAGAATCATAAAATACACTGAGCTCGAAGGGGCCCACAAGGATCATCTAAATCCTGTCCTTGCACAGGACAGCATGAAGAACCACACCATGTGCCTGAGAGCATTCAGTGGGGGGCACTGGCTTCAGCGTGCCTTCCTGGATCCACCTGGAGCTGGATCAGCTGCTGGCTCAACCCAGGCCACAATCACACATTGGACACGTAAGGTCAAAGGGTGCAGTTATGTATCAGACAACGTGCTGTTTCTGCAAGAAAACATCTGTCAGTAGGATGCCTGGCTATCAGCCCGGTTTCTCAGTGGGATCCAAGGGTCAGCAGCTCTGTGCCAGCCTGGTATGGGCTCCTCGCTCATGGGGAGGACTGGTTGCGTAGGTACGGAAAAGGCTCCATCAAGATCAGGGCATAAACCTCTGCAAAAAGTATTTTCAGGAAGGGCAACAACTGAGAAACCAAGTAAGGAATATATCAGTGCAAATAAATTCCACGTGAAAGTAATAGGTGTAAGAATATCCAGCCTAGGCATCTCTTTGTCTGGAGGCTCCTAAAATCTCTGGTGACATGGTTTCCCACAGGTGGGCAGTGCAACCCTTGAGGTACTGTAAATAAAATGCCTTAACACCACTCTGGAAGGAGTACACCATGAACTAAGCTTTGGTCCAAGGTCTCTGCTGGCTTCCTCCAGCTGGAGGATGGTGCCCAAGCATGTCTTCATCCTTCTTCAGAAGCTGCCAAGTGCTTTCCATGCTGGCTGTCCTTACTGATGGCCTTTGAGCTATGGAAATTTTACCAGCTGTGGTTGGCACTGTAACAACAAAAAACAGTGTGACAGTCAAGGCTAATGGTGGGGGAGGGGGGAAACACTCAGTTTTTACTGGACTTTTCTGAATTCAGCCTCCCTCAACAAGGATGATTATAACTAATTAGGCAGAACATGGTAACACTCACATTTGGATGTGTGGTGTCTCGATGGAAGAGGAAATTAAATAGGATGTGATCAGAGATCTGCAGACAAAGAGAAAATGAGGCCAGTCCAAACAAGTAGCTTTTCATCAGAGAATAGATGAATAGATTAGTCAATTTATTTTGTTGTACCTAGAACATTAATAAGCATTACATGGTATTGTAATTTGCAATTCAAGGAAGCATCTGACATGCCATCCTTGACGACATTTTTTCCCTCCTGCCCTGAGCAGACACACACACACACACACACACACACAGAGACCCTCTTCACCAAGTGTCCTAAGCAAATGTAGTTGTTAAGTGCCCAGGATTGTCATGCTGAAAGGATGCCAGGGGTCAGCAAACTGAGGAACAAAATAAGGGTTACAGAATCATTAAGGCTGGAAAAGCCCCTTGAGATGAAGTCCGCCGAGGAGGTGCAAGGTGGACCAGGTGACTGGGTCCAGTGAAGGTACTGGCAGCTTTGGCACAACTCAGAGACACCTGGCAAAATTTCTGGATGTCTTCTGATATAGTAAAGGAACTTCAAATGTGAGCAGAGATTTGTTCTGCTTGGTTGCTAGAAAGAGACCCCAGCTCTGCGATGCACAGCTCTGATCTGACCATCCTGCAAAACTACATCCCCAAGCTTGTAGCCACTCTTGAAAATGTAGATCTCCAATCAAAGGTCTTTTTTACATTACTCTACCATATAAAAACTGGGAAGTGTATATACCTTGAACTGACAGTACTTTTCTCTTGCCTGCTGTTGGCTGTGCCCCCAGTGTGGTCAGAGACAAGAAGTAACCTGATGTGGAAGCAGGAATCAGGCTCTGTCATCCTCCTCAGAATGAGCAAACAGCAGGATTGCGCCTAGTGGTCACTGTCTGCAGTCATGGTCAAACACCGAACACCTGTCCATGGGCTGTTAATACAGAAAGCAAGGGATTGAAAAAGTCTCGCTGATTAAAGCTAATGTCAAGGGAAATCCCTTGGGGTATGAATTCTGCGCAGCACAAATGGGGGAATTTCATCTGGCAATTCCTGTTTCACACTCTCCCCATACCAAAATTGCATCACACTTTCAAGCTGGGCACCTGGCTCTGAACATCCTTTTTGGACAGTGATTTTCTCTCTCCTGTGAGCTGAAAGAACAAAATCATAAACAAGTACATGAGAAAATTATTGCCTCAGCAATAACCTCTCCATAACCTAGAGGAGAGGAATCATGTGCAAAAGAGAATTTGCAGCAAGATACAGCAGTTGCCAATAAAAGCTTCAGGCCATGTCACTGAAGCTGTAAATTATCCATGCCATTTACTGAATCTATTTTAATTTAGCCACTTTCCCAAGAATATGAAGGAGGCAAAAAAAAGGCTTCATAGGAGCAGAAACAACAGTGAAGCTACAGAGGTGTCCGAGTAGGGACTGGCAGCTCAGGCTTCAGGCAAGATGACAAATAACCCAAGACCCAGAGCCCAGCAGTGTGTGGTTTCTCCCAGGTGCCTCCTGCTGCAGCATCACTCCTTGCAGGAGAGCCTGGCCACAGCCACATGAGGAGGGCAGCTGGTGGCTGCCTGTACAGGGAAGGCTGGGCAGTGTGCATGGAGAAACTGTCCCCAGACTGAGGGACAGGACATCGCTCCCTAGGGCTGCCAGCCGCCCCTGTCCTTAAGTGTCCTGATTGCTAAATGATGTTTTAAATAATAAAAAAATAGAGTTAAGATTTAGCCAACCTTAAGATAAAGGGAAATAGTAACCACAGCCCATTTAAAGATACATCGGCTGCCAAAATGTCACCTTCTGCTCTGCCCTCCTCAGAACGCGCTACAAGTTCCCAGCTTGCTCCATCCATGCTTCCTGTGCATGCATCCTGCTTGCTGTGACACTTGAACACACTGAAAGCTCTTGTCTCCTTCAGCCTTCACTTTCACTTGGGGATGGTGTGATAAACTTATTTTTGCAGACCACACGGAAATTCTCAAGTAACAATTTGTTGGTTTTTAAAAGCAAGTATTGATATTTTTCAACTCTTCTAAAAATACGGATTTCATTTTTTTCTAACTGCTGTTATTTTTTAATCTTATTTTCCAAGCACTTTTCAGAGAAGAATTAGTGTGAGAAGCTGCTTGAGCAAAGATGGACTGAGAACATCATTATTCAAATGGGGACCTGGTCGTTTAAATCTCAGCCTATTCACCATCCATTAAAGCATTCCTTCTAATACTGCATGTTTGCTGGTTTGCTTGTTTCTAAGAGAGAAAAAACATAATACCTAATTCAGACCAAAAAAAATCCCTGTACAAACAATTTATGGGTCTACAACAGTAGCCAACAACTACGTCATGGAAAGCTGGCCTGCGATTAAATAGCCGCACTCCAGCTGAACCCAGCTCCAGTCAGTACTCCCAGCTGAACTGCCCAGCTGAACTAGGCTCCAGTCAGTACCTGTACTCACTTGGATCAATGATTATCCCAGGTGGCAGCGACCCCACGTGACGCCAGCATCCTGGTGTCAACTTTCCACTCATAGAGACCTTTTTATTTAATCTCCCTTTCTTTCCTTCTCTTTCTCTGCTACTAGCTGCTAGCTGTCTCTTTTATTTCATATCTCCCTTAAGGCTGAGCAAGACATAACCCTTGTGGATCTCATGCCTGCACAACGGGGAGGAGACACAACGCTAGTGTTGCTACCCTAGCTCCTGATGCCATTCCTTCACTTTCTTGCTAAAAGGATCAGCTCATCATCTGCAAAATAAACACAGGGTCTGCTGGGGAAGTGACAAGAAAATGTGTAATAGGGCTCATACTCACCGTATCTCACCTGTGCTTACTCATCTGGCTCCTGCGAAGCAGAGCGTGGGTGGCCCTGGCCCCACGGGAAGGGACTGAGGGAGGCCAAAAGCTTTTCCTTTTGGGTGCCTCCAGACTCTCTTTGTGTGTGAATGGGGACTTCCATGGGCCCAGTATGGACTGCAGGCAAATTGGCTTGGGGCAGAGGCTTTGAGCTGCACGCTTCAGTGGAGGGGGACTGCCATTCCCTGGATGGCATCATGGGAAAAGGTGCGGGGTCGCCTGAGCAGCACGGCTCAGGTCAGGTCAGTGTCTGGCCTTTCAGGGTGGAGATTTAGGTCTTGGATCACAACACAGTGATAACTGGAGAGGTGTTGATGCTGATACTGGAAGTGAATCTGATGTAAGGCAGGTGAATGCAGACAGGTCTTTGCTTGAGTGGGTAACAGGACACAGGAGCAGAGACGTCTTTTGATATGAGTGTCTCAAGGTTTCTATCCATATCACTTCAATCTCTGCTTCTGTCCTTTTGTAAACAGTCACATTTTCAAAGTGCTACCATCCTATTACATAAATATTTTAAACATTTTAGCAAGCAACTTCAGCTTAAAGACACAAATTTATTTTCCTTCTTGGTCTGTTTAGCAAATTTCTTTTACTTTCCCCATGGTATGATTAGCAAATCTGCACTTACCCAGGTATTGTGAGGAAGATATTTCATGATGACAGAGGCAATAATAAGGAGCAATTTATTGTGTCCAATCTCATAAAAGCCCAGCAACATTTGCATTGTGAAAAATCAAGACCTGCTAATCCAACAAAATGAATTCCCAGCTGTACTGAACCTTGTGAAAACAAGACTTCTACTTACAATATAATGTAAAACATATTTGAAATTCCAGTTGGCTTTGGTGAAAGCTGTAGGAATTCATTTGACAGCGGATTTGGTCACAGAAAATGGAAAGGATAGCAAGGACAGGGTGACAAGACACTGTGTGTAGATAGTAGAGATGTGAGATATGAAATCAGTAGGAATTGTGCTTGTGCATGTGAATGACAGTTTAGTCTCAATTCCCAGTCTTCTACGGCAGCACCTGTTCTTTGGGTTCATTTATGTTCATTTTCACTCTTGATTCTTACTGTAGGCTTCCAGTATACGCAAGAGAACTGGCTGGTCTTGCTTTGGGCTAAATAAATTCAAAAGTTGCAGAAACAGCTCTCTATTAGCATAAAGCAGATTAACTGCAGCAAACCAATGAACTGTGGCTTCACAGGCACACTACCACAATCAAGAAAAACACCCCTTGAAGGTCTGCATGTTCTCTGGGGCTGGACATGACCCCATGGCCCTCTGGAGCACCCTGCCCCATGTCCTTCCAGGGCACACAAAGGGACAGGGACTTGCTCATTCCATCCTTGGCTCATGCCAACCCTCCACAAGGCTCAAAGCTGCTACTTTTACAACAGGATTAAGGTGCCTGTCTCCTGCTCCATGACTTTGCCAGACATTTGCACTTCTCTTCTGGCATCCTGAAGCAAAAGTGAGACATAATGTCCAGGAACATCTTGCTGCCACAGAGGACTGTTTCTCAAAACAGTCCCGAACATGACTGTGCGTCTAAATAAACCTGCTGTATGGGACTCCCTCCCCAACTTCTCAGACATACTTTGGAACACAAAACTGGACATACATCACCAGTGCTTGAGTCTTTCAGGTCCCAGGACATGAAGCCTTGTGCACTTAAGCAAGTGGCATCCCATAGATGTCTCTTGGACCAGGTTCAACTCCACTGGAAAAATTTCATTTCTTCCTGTAGCCTATACCATTGGTGTAGTTTGGTAGTGCTGCTATGCCCATCCACACACCTCCAGACATCACAGAGGCAGCCAAAACAGCCATTCCAGGCGGGGAGTTCATGCCTTACACAGAGGGCAGGGTGGCAGAGGCATCAGCTCACAACTCACAATATAGGCCTGTGTGCAATTCTATGCTGTCTTCTCTCACCCTTTTCATGAAAAATTTCACCTTCCTTTCCAATAAATATGCCATCTTCACTGGAAATCTCCTGTTTCCTGAGTTACAAGATGTATAGAAAGAAAACTGCAATGATGAAAACACCACTCCAAGACCAGACAAGCTCCATGTTGCTCCAGTCGTATGGATGGCTAAGCTCAGAAAATGCCATTGCTGTGGAAGTTTATTTAAGAGACTCAGAAGTAGTGTTCCGGCATGAAACTTCTTGCTGCCACTCTGAGCATTTCAAACAGCTCTGTTCACTTCCAGGTGCTGAAGTAGTAATAAAAATACAGCAGCCCAAAATAGTTGTCAAGTTTTAAATTTGTTTAAAATTTATCATAAACAAGATGTGGGGAGCTGTGAACTTGCCTGAGGCACAGCAAAACTAAAACATGAATAATTACATAATGAATTACATAATCCAGGGATTCCCTTCTCCTTCACCCTAGTTAAGGAAAAGGTTTAGAAAAGCTGGTGGTATATTTTCATCTATTTCTATTTGACAGAAATCACCATGGAATATCTTTGTCGAAGAAAAAAACCAAACAAGGCACTTTGCAGAGCGGTAAACTTGTGTCAGGATCATTTAAGTGTGGGCTAATAGGGTTACTCTGCTTATTTGCTTTTTCTTTATGGCGCTGATCCCCACAGATGAAACAACAAGCTTGTCTCCAGTGCTTCAATGGATTCTTATCTCTGAAATGAGAGTTAGCAGGTGTTTCCCTGCAGACTTCTGGAGAGCTGCATGAATTCAACTGTCCTTGTTGAACTGCACAAGGTTCCTGCCCGACGCCCACGCCAGCCTGTCCAGGTCCCTCTGGATGGCAGCATCGAGCCTATCGATGGTACCACCATTCCAGCTCGGTGACGCTGGCAGCCTTGGCAAGGTAAAGGGCTCTTCATCACTTCCTCCAGGGTAGTGGTGTCAAACGGGACAGGTCACAGGACAGACCTGCAGTGCTCCACTTGTGACCAGCTCCCAGGAAGAAGGTATATGACCCATTAACCATGATCCTCTGAGCCCAGCCACCCAAAAAGCTGCTTACCCATCTAGATTCCCACCCATTCAGGCTACAAATTCCAAATTTACATGCATGGATATTATGGGAGACAACATTAAAAGCCTTGCTAAAGTTTACACGAACTGCACCCACATCATTAAAGCTGAAGTAAATGAGATCCAGTGTTCTCCCCACATTCACAGTTGTGGTCATTTTATCACAGAAGGCAAACAGGTTGAGCGAGTATGATTTGCCTGTGTAAAGCTGTGCTGAGGGCTCTCCTTCTTCACATGCCCAGAAATGGACTCTGTGATTTTCCCAGAGACTGAAACAAGGTTGGTTTGCCAATCATTCCCCTAATTTTTCTTCTAGCATATTTTAAGACAATCATACATAACAACCTTTTCCACATGCTGCTACATACAAACAGTCATTTGCACACCTGGCATAATTTATGTAAAATCCTTTCACCTCTCTCGTGTAGTCATCTTTTTGACCATCCCAGTTTACCTAAAATTATTTGAGGGGAGTGGAGGGGTGGAATGAGAAATGCTCATGTCCTTTTGAAGGGAAATTCTCCTTCAGACAGCTGGGAATTCTAATCCTATAACAATCCTTTCTGCTCTTACTGCAGAAACCCAACCTTGTCCCCTAAAGCCTGTCCAAGTTCAGCAGTGCTGGACAAGGAGAAGTGGCTCTGTTGTTACCGTCACCTCGTGCTGCAAGCATGTATGGAATTTGCCAATCCACAGTGTGCATCCACTACCACAGACTGTCCACAAGAAGCAATTGACAGATGAGAAGGTTCATTCAAAGGTTCATTCGGTATATTGTAGAAAATGAAACACATCCACTCATCTTGTCTAGACACCCCTCTGAAACGCACACCCACACACACACAAAGAGTGAAAATTTAAAAGAGTGTGTGTGAGATCCTTATCTACCTACCAGGACGATGTGTCCTAAGTCGTTCCATAAAAATACAGAGAT
This sequence comes from Eulacestoma nigropectus, assembly GCA_013397775.1. Lineage (NCBI taxonomy): Eukaryota > Metazoa > Chordata > Aves > Passeriformes > Eulacestoma > Eulacestoma nigropectus. The sequence continues at coordinate 616,359 of VZTE01005204.1, forward strand.
TCCAGAAACAAAAAACTTCGTTGATCCTTATCTACCTACCAGGACGATGTGTCCTAAGTCGTTCCATAAAAATACAGAGATTCCAGAAACAAAAAACTTCGTTGATCCTTATCTACCTACCAGGACGATGTGTCCTAAGTCGTTCCATAAAAATACAGAGATTCCAGAAACAAAAAACTTCGTTGATCAGTGTTTCCAAGGTGCTAATTAAACAGCCTCCAGCAGCTGCTTGCTACAGAGTAGAGATGCCTTACCTGTATTTTTGCTGAGGAAATCTCTGCTGTCCAAAAAGACACAGGTGAAGGTCCAGCATAGAAAGAAGCCACCCACACTGATAGCATATCTGAGTCTGTGGCTCTAGTTCTTACTTCAAGCAAGAAATTGATCTAAAAAGCCCTATGTTAGAAAGGATGGGGCAATGAACTGTCCTAAAGTTAGATGAAACTTAAAATAATATTTACATCAGTTTTACAAATAAAGATACACCTGTTTTTTCTGAGATTTGTTACAAACCTTTTCAATTTGTCCTACAGAAGTTACTTTGCTTTCATCTTTTATCACTAATAGCATTAGATAACAGATCTCTTCGCTTAATATTTCCGGAAATACAAGCATCTGACATTTGCCTCAGTCACCCATGGAAAATATGAACAGCTTACTCATGGAAGTTAATATTTGTGCTTTTTTGAGAACCTTGCTTAGCTATGGCTTGACAGTGAGTTGTCAAATACAATTTTGCCTTTTTCTGCTCTGTCAGACACAATAAGACAACCCTTGGCCTCTGACTCGAACAGTGAAGGTTCTTTGGCTTCCCTTGATATCTCCAAGGACATGAGTGCTACCTTCTGGCCAGTGGTGCCTTCCATAAAATAACAACTATAGATGGTGAGACAACCTGGAAACCCACTTCTAACCGTTCTTCAGCATTCTCTTGTGCAGCATGACACGATTCTGGCTTTGCAAAATGTCACTACTGCCCCAACACATAACAGCTTCCAGTCCTTTCATCAAAGCTAGAAGGACTGTCACATAATTTGTGTTTATCTTTTTTTGGAAATTTGATGCTCTATTTCCCTTGAAGGCATTTAGATAGAATTCTTTTAAATCGTTTATAGCCCAGGGAGGATTACTTTTAATAGCAAAATCCCACTGTTTACCTCGGTATTGTAGCCTTACTTCCACTCTTTACAAGTCTCTCCCTTTTGTAAAAGTTCCTTTGTGCTGATTCTAAGGGCTCAGCATAAGGGAGCTCTCACCACACCTTCTACATTCCCAGGAAAAAAAAAAAGTGTGGATAACAAAGATTGAGAGCAGTATCAGTAATTTTAATTTAAAAATAGTACTTTTGTCTTCTTGAAGTTGTCTCAAATCCAAGCAGAATAGGGTCAGCAGATAAAAAACTGAGACAAAACATAAAATAAATAAAATCCCGATAAAGCATGGAAATGAAAAATCAGGGCATTCCAAAAATCATATTACTCTTCTGCAGTGGCACTATGCCAAAATGATATGATCATGATCAAAGCTTTAAAGTAACTCTGACCGTAGATTAGACTTGATTAAAGTTTGAGACACATTACATTTATTTCCTTCTGCTTCCAGTGTCCTCCAGAGACACCTACAAACTGAAGTATTCAAACTCAGGGGACTTTCCTGAAAAAATTGCCCTTAATCTTTCAGTTGTTGAATAAAATCACTGTGTGGAACATGAATCTAACAATTCATCTTTTACTGATAGGGCTCTCTCTAAATTGTCTGTTCCCAAAGTTATAAGACTGAAGAAGCTATTATGAGAACAGAGCATTTTATTTCAGATGCAACCACACAAATCTCAAAGAGAGAGGAGGCTGGCAGAAAGAAAGTCCCCTGATATATATCTTTTAATTAACATTGCAAAACATTCCTTTCTGTATGCGGGTGCATAATTTACGCACAATTCACTTGTATTTCTAACACTTATCACTAAATACCTTTTTTTCTTCCAAGTTTGATTTATTTGGAAAAAAAATCGAACTAGTGGAGTGTATCGTCAGATGAGGGACTTCAGGATGTATACCACTAAGGGGACAACAGCCATTTAAATTGCATTAATTCTTCCACAAAGTGAGAGAATAAAGGTGATTCTATCTGTCTTGCCCAAGTTTTGCGTTATTCACTTAATGGATCCAAGTTTATTTTAAGGTTTTTGGGGTTTTTTGGTTTTGGTTTTTTTTCCTTAATGCTGAGATATGAGCCTGGGATATGTTAACCTTTTAGAGCCCCACTTGTCAGCAAGCCAAATGCAAGAGACAACTCCCTATTCTTTGCATCAGGATCCTTTCCCCAGAGCAAGAAGCACAAGCAGAAGTTCAGGTCCAGTTCATCCAGTGTGGACAACAGATGTACCACCATCATGAAGTCACCTACTGCCTGCATCCTCTGCAGATCCCACAGAGTGCGTTCCAGTCCTCAGACTCAGCTGATGGCCACAAAAGAAGGCTGACTTACTAAAGTAAGCTGTGGAAAATAAAACCAACAACTTAAAGCAGCTTAAAAATTAATGTTACTGTTGCTGTCCATAGGACTACGTGGAGGAATTGCCTTGAAACATTTTTTGAGGGGGACAGATGTGTGAAGAGATGGGATGGAGCTGAGTTACAGGCTGTGGGACAAAGAAGCACATGGCAGCACAAAGCAGCACACAGCAGCACAGAGAGGCTTGTCTCTGCCGGAGCCTGGGGGAGGAGGTGTCACACGGCAGAGCCCTACGGAGAGGAGCTGCTGGAAGCTGACAGACGGGTGAACAGCGCCTGATCACCCCATAGAAGGACATTCAGAAAGTGTTGCTGATGTGGCAGCATGGGATAGGTCACATAGTGAGTATTGCCATGTAAGGAAATGCTGTGCCTTGAAGAAGTGTATAAAACCAGCTCGTTTCTTTGAATAAACGATTCAGATTCCCTGCCGGTCTGGGTCCGTGTCCCAATCGCTACGAATGGTGCCCTGCATCAGGGACTGGAGCTGCAGGTGAGCCACAGAGGACATGAGGGCTGGACAGTCCTCATCGGACCCGGCAAAGTCTGTGTTTCAGTCACCGACAGACAGACTCAGTGCATAGGCACATGGTGCTTACAGCACAGTCACATATAAACTCAAATTACTGTACTGCAAGGAATTCTGAAACATCTTTTGTTCCCTACCACTAGTTTCCTAAAATTTGCATGGAGGTTAGATTTTCACCCCAACAACTGAAAAGAATTTTGACTTCTGCCAAGTGTCCATCCATCTGGGTGGGGTTAATTTTACATTCTTTGTTACTGCAGTATCTGTAGGAGTCATCTACTGTGACTACATGTATAGTATGCAAGGTCTTTAAAATGGTTACCCTGAACTACCAAGGTATCGGAGAGGACAGCAAAGCCAGCAGTCCTTCTCAAGGGTGTGTCGGGGGTTGGCCCAGGCTGGATGCCAGGTGCCCACCAAGCCACTCTATCGCACCCCCCTTCCCAGCTGAACAAGGGAGAGAAAATAAGATGCAAAACAACTTGTAGGTTGAGATAAGGCAGTTTACTAAAGCCAAATAAAAGGCTGCGCGCACACAAGCAAAGGAAAAGACCCCAAAAATTTTATTCTCTACTTCCCATCAGCAAGTGATGTCTGGCCACTTCCTGGGAAGCAGGGCTTCAGGACATGTACAGGTGGTTCTGGAAGGCAAATGTAAATAACAACTGCTCCCCACTTCCTCCTCCTTTTCTTAGCTTTCATATCTGAGTAGACATCACATGGTATGGAATATCTCTTTGATTAATCCAGGTCTGCTGGCCTAGTTGTGTCCCCTCCCAAGATCTTGCCCACTCCCAGCCTACTGATGTGGGGGCAGAATATTGGAGAGACAGAGCTGAGGCTGTGCCATCTCTGCTCAGCAGCAGCCAAAACACTGGAGCGTTATCAGCTCCTTTCTAGCTCCCAGTGCAATGGGGAAAATGAACTCCATCTCAGCCAGACCAAATACAATCTCCACCCCTTATTCCATATCATTTGTGTCATACGCAGATCCCACAAGATTTAATCTTCTAACTATTTCACTGTGTTTACTTCTCATTACTGAAATCCCTTTTTACCAACACTTGCGCTTAAACCACATCCTTAAACCATCTTTATACCCAACATACAGCTTCATACATTTTCCTTAACTATTATCCCCAGTCCTTTCACAGATATATACCATTTTCCCATTCCACAGGCTTCCTCTGCCCCTCCAGATGTTCAGAAACAGTCCATGACTTGGATTCCGCTCCATCAGGATGGGTGCTCAGGACAGGAGAAGCAGCACACTTGACCACTGGGCACCGACACCAGCCTGACTAGGGTTGTCACGGCACTTGCCTTGCTCCCAGCAAAATTCACTCTTCACCAGTTCACGTCACTCCTGCTACTTTACTTCCTGCAACATACAACTCACATCACAGATTATTTTTCTCCTAAGGTCAAGTCTCCTTGAGGCACCCACCAGGTCTCCCCATCCTCCTGAATCACCCACCAAGTACACCCAGGTCCTTGGGCAAAGACAATCCCACGAATGGGTTTGCCTTTTCCCATGAGAGGAGAAATCCACACTGACTTCCCCAGCCACTTCCCTGTGTGTAGTACAGGGACCTTATCTCCTCCCACAGTGTGTGTGGGTTTAGCTTGGGCAGGACCAGGGCGGTTAGCAGATCCCCTGGTGTCAACCAGCCAAGTGGCTTCTGCTAAATTTGCATCCCGATGCTTCCATGCCCCATTGCCCAACACTCTCAACATAGTCTTCAGTAGTCCATTATACGTCTCAATCTTTCCAGAGGCTTGTGGGTGATAGGGGGTGTGATACGCCCATGACAGATGATAGGGCTGTGTTTCCACCCCCTGGGGCAGTTAATTCCAGGTTCATTTGACTCTTTCCACGTCAGAGTTCTAACATGTCTGATTCAGCAGCACTCAGGGGTGCTGTGACCTCATTTAGGCCACAATAGCCTATGCTCCATTCTCCATCAGACTTTTGCACTGTCCATATGGGACTATTACAAGGTGACCGAAACTTGCTGGTGGCTCCTTGGCTCTCCAGCTGACAAATCAGCTCATGGATAGGAGCCAGGGAATCTCGGTTGGTGCGGTACTGCTGCCGATGCACTGTCTTGGTAGCAATTGGCACCTGCTGTTCTTCACCTTGCAGCAATCCTGTGAGGAAGGGATGTTCTAAGAGGCTGGGCGGGGTGGGTAATTGTTTGATCTTCTCTGTATTCACAGTAGCTACACCAAAAAGCCATTGGTACCCCTTTAGGCTCCTGAAGTACCCTCTCCTGCAGCAGTCAATTCCAAGGATATAAGATGCCTCTGGGCCAGTCACAATGGGGCGCTTTTCCCATTTGTCCCCTGTTAAGCTCCCTTCAGCCTCCAAACCAGACAATTCTTGGCATCCCCTGTCACTCCAGAGATCCAGATATGTTCTAAGCCCCTGTACCCCAATGGCACCAGTGTACACTATGCACCAGTATCTACCAAAGCCTTATATACTTCTGTGGGTCTGATGTGCCAGGCTATCAAATCCAATATACCCAGTCATCCTTTTCCTCCTCCTGGCAGAAGGGAGGGACCCTCTATTCCTGTTCCTGGTTAGAGCATTTGCTGTCTGACCCTTGCAGTGCCAGACCAGAAGTCCCCTCACCAGGACCAAGAGAGGTAATGTCCGTTCTTCTATGTCTGGGAAGTTGCCGATTGCTGTCTTGTGTCTGCAGAAACTAAACTGACAACTTTCTTGGGTGGGCCCTTCTTAACAGCTCTCTTCTCTCTCAGTTCACGGGCACGGGCTTCCAGCTTAAAGGTGGGTTCACCATCCCACTTCCTCATGTCGTCCCCCTGATCACACAGAAAGAACCAGAGTGCACCACGTGTCATGTGTCTGGGGATCTCTTTCCCTCTGATCAGGGCAGGAGAAGACTGATTTCTTGGACTACCCTTGACAGCTGAGGTGCTGGCCTGTAGGGAAGAGGGGGTACAAAGAGTTTCTTCTAAGTTTTGGAGCCAGAAAGACACTCTCTCTACAGTTGGTGTATCTGTTTCTGGGTAATACATTGCTGCCAAGCTGTTAGAATATGATGCAGGGGCACTCTGAATTACCTTCCTCCACATGGCCATGGTGCAAGGGACATCCTCTGGAGCTTTAGAGAAGTTAGCACTTTTTAGATCACTATAGATGACTTCCAGCACTGCTAATTCTCTCAGGTACTGGATACCTTCATCTGCAGTGGTCCACTTTCCTGGGGAGTTCACAAGATCTTCCTTAAATGGATATCTTGCCTTCACACTTGAGAGGAGTCGTCTCCAGAGACTGCAAATTGCTGTGTCTTTTCCAATTCCTCTTTCAATTCCCCAATCTCTAGCAAGGGATCCCAGCTGTTGGGCTTCCCTACCTTCCAGTAGGTGACCATCAGCCCCATAATCCCAGCATCGAAGCAGCCAGGCAGAAATACGCTCATCTGGCTGGCGGCTGTAATCTTTCCGCAAGTCTCGAAGTTCTGATGATGTCAGAGACCGGGTAGTTTCTGTTTCCTGTTTGTATTCTTTCACTCCTTTCTTTGATTTATTTGTTGAAGGACTGGTTTCCTGATCAGACCCTTCCTTTCCTGATGATTCTTCTTCTTCTTTTTCTTTTTCTTCTTCCTTTTCTTCTTTTTCTTTTTCTTCTTTTTCTTCCTTTTCTTTTTCTTCTTTTTCTTTTTCTCCTCCCTCTTCTTTTTTTTCTTCTTCCTTTTCTTCTTTTTCTTCTTCCTCTTCTTTTCTTTCTTCTTCTTCTTCCTCCCTTTCTATTTGATGATAATGACTTGTAGTTCTCCTTGTCCACCTTTTCTTTTCCATTACAGGAACAGTTACAGTAGTTGTTGTGGTCTGGGTCCCTATCTCAACTGTCGTGTCCTCAAATACAGTTTGTGTCCCTGCCTCAGTCACAGTCCTCTGAGAGTACTGAACTATGGCTCGGTAGGCACAGGCCAGGCCCCAGCACAGGGCAAGAAGCTGCTGGTTTTCGTTGGGTTGGGCAAGGCACCCCTCTATCAGCTGACGGGTCAGTTTGTCAGGGTTGATCACCTGCTCAGGTGTAAAGTCCCAGGCAACAGGAGGTGATAACCGCCCAAGGAACCTGCCCAAATCCTTCCACGCACCCTGCCACCCAGGAACTGACCTCTTCAGGGAACATTTTGATATCACCTCACTCAAAATTTGTTTTCTCATACACCAGCATGACATCAGATTCCACAAACCCCATGATACGCTTACAGTACTAATTAAACAGATCATGTAAGGATGAACAAGGACTGTGGGAGCCTGCATAATAAAAGAATCTGCATCAGTTCTGGGTAGGAAGAGAGAGATGTATTCCCTCATTGTCTCCACAAGATAGCTCCCCCAGCACAGCAAGGCCATCAATGCCAGGGAAAAGCACAGAGCCATTGTTTGTATTAACATGTTCCCAAACTCAGCAAAATAAAGAGATAAGCAGTGTAGCCGACAAACTGCGTTCCACACAGGAGCTTGCTACTGGATAACTAATATTACCATAGCATGCAATATATATAAATAGGTGCCGTTGTCCCACCCCACATCAGGCACTAAAAAAGACTGTGGTGGGTTGACCCAGGCCAGGTGCCAGGTGCCCACCAAGCCACTCTATCACACCCCCCTTCTCAGCTGGTCAGGGGAGAGACAAATAAGACGGAAAACAACTCGTAGGTTGAGATAAGGCAGGTCAGCAAAGCAAAAGCGAAAGGTTGTGCATGCCCAAGCAAAGGAAAAAACCCCAAAGATTTTATTCTCTACTTCCCATCAGCAAGCGATGTCCAGCCACTTCCTGGGAAGCAGGGCTTCAGGACACGTAGCAGTTGCTCTGGAAGGCAAATGACGTAAATAACAAATGTCCCCCACTTCCTCCTCCTTTTCCTAGCTTTTATATCCTAGCAGACGTCATATGGTATGGAATATCTCTTTGGTCAGCTTGGGTCAGCTGGCCTAGTTGTGTCCCCTCCCAAGATCTTGCCGACTCCCAGCCTACTGATGTGTGGGTAGAATGTTGGAGAGACAGAGCTGAGGCTGTGCCATCTCTGCTCAGCAGCAGCCAAAACACTGGAGTGTTATCAGCTCCTTTCTAGCTCCCAATGCAAAGCACAGCACTGTGAGGGCTGAGCTCCATCTCAGCCAGATCCAATGCAGATCTTAAGCCACAAAGTTAACCCACAATTCTCAAGTACGAGAAATTTAAATACTGGTGCCTGTTTTCAAAAGTTTGTTATCACCCACCCTTCTTCTCCTTCCACCACTGGCAAGCTGTTTATAAAGTGAACTGAAGGAATAATTTAACCTGGGAGTCCTGGCTGCAACTGGGGAGTAGCACCAGCCCCCACACAACTGTCCTGGCCACTAATGCAGCTTTTTCTGCTCTGAGACAGGACAGAGATTCCTTCCATTTTTTTGACTACCAACAAAAATAAATACTTACTGGGAAAAGTAATCTTGGAAATGTAATCCTAAACTCAGGAGGAAAACTTAATACCATTTACAGCACTTCCTAGGCATACTTCATTTGCTCTGCTGCTCTTCCTTACTGTATCGTTCCGCCTGTTTTTTTATATTTGGGACTTCAGTAACAGCTGGGAAGGTAGGAAACTGCATGGGCCATTATTAGCTTGATGATTTTTTGACATTACAGTACTCACATTACTCTTTTGATATTCACACTACTTTTGCTCACACTACTTTCCATACTCAGAAATTATTAGCTCTTTTGAGCTATTCCTGCACAAGGGTTGGGGGGCTTTTATGTACATACAGCAAATAGGCCATGAGAATGATGATAAATCTAACTAAAACAACAGAATTCACTACAAAGATATTGATTTGAAGCATTTCTCTTACAGAATTTTTAAATTATATTCTGTGAAACAGTTTACAGTATTTTTATCTCTCTCACTGTTACTACAATTTAAAAGATTAATTAAAAATACCCTATGAAAAATTAAAACAGTGGAGCAGTCCAATTCAATTGTATTTATTCTGCACGCTCCAAGAAATTAGGATACAGTTGATCAGCAACTGTGCTTAATTAGTAAGAAACCTATTTAAACCTAATGATACGCATGGCCAAGGTTGCTGCTGCTCAATGCAGACAGTAGTTCTGCTTAATTGGGATGCTTTCAGGTGGTACAATTGTTGAAACTGATGCTCTGCTGGTTCAGGCTTGCAGTGGTTCTCTCGCTCTCTCCCAAACTTGCTGGGAACATTCTGCAATGGAAGCTAACATAGCACCCAAAGGGATCCCTGACTGATGCCTTTTACTTCCCAACTCGTGCCTCTGGCACCAGTTCTGCACTGCCAGCTGCCCCACTGCAAAACATATCTGCTGCCAAGGACAGGGACGACTCAGGGGCAAGGTCTGCTGTCAGCTCCCTTGACTTGAGTGTTGAACCAGTGCTTTTCAGTAGCTGGAAGGACTTTGTCATCAGCTCAAGGGTTCAGCAACACAACACAGACATACCTGCTACACCTACCACACAGAAGAGCAGCAGTTACAGCTTCCTGAAAGATTTCAATGAGAAGTTTAACAAGTTTGTGACTCCAGCTGCTGGGACTTCTTCCCCAGCAAACGCCCAATGATTTTTATACTTTGCATTACTTCTACACCACCTGAGAGCTGCTCACTAACCTGTGGGGAATGGAGATGAAGCCTTAGCACAGCTCCTAGAAGAGCCTCCCTCTCACTCAAACCTTTTGTTGGCCACCTCAGTGGGAAAGGGTCACCAAGAGTCACATATTTTCTCAAACCTGCAGATGATCTCCCCGAATCACTCTGCCAGGCAATATAAGGAAGCTCGCAAAGTAGCTGAACTGTCATGCAGAAATAACAAAAGTTGGCTCAAAAGATGAAGTTTCTTGTGGCCATTAAATTCGCTCTGAATAACTAAGGCAGCATTTTAGACAAAGTACCAAAGCCAGGACAAAGTCTGCACAGTCCGCAGCACTTGGCAGTGTGTCAGTATAACACGAGATGGCTCCACTTCCATCAACAAAGAGCTTAGTGCCACTGCAGAGCCCCTTGCATCCAATTGTGCCCATCGACTGAAACCAGACCTGTCAAACTGTCCCGTGCCAGTCCACTCAGCTCTTGGGGCTAAGGAGCAGAACAGTGTTGCAGCCTCTAACAAGGTGAGTTGGGAAGGCAACATAAGCCTGGGAAAAAATGTGGAAAAGGACGTAACTCCGAGCTGCTTTACGGATCAGCTGCTGTCTTCAGCAACAGACTGAAATACAGGAGACCACGAACAGGAGCCAGCCTTCAGTACCTGGAAATATTTAGGGGCAGTATAGATATAATCTATCTTTAGCTGAACATTCTTACCATCCTCTTTTGCACTTTTGTTGTTTCCTTCTGGCTTTTCACATTCAAAATACCCTGCAGAATCAATGCAGACATTTTGTGAAAAAGGCTTGGTTTGAAGCCGTGTCTGCACTAGCTCCTATATAAAGTTTCACTGGGGTTTTGCTAGCACAGTCCTGCTGCTATGTATCGATGTTCTCAGCGTAGGCTGGTGGGAGGATAACAGAACAGCTGAGGCAGAAAAGACCAGAAACATCAGCATTAGCCACAACAGTAGGTGCAGAGAGGGAGGGAGGAGCTGGAAAGACCAGTGTGTAGGGAGAATGGAAAACCAGAAGGCTTTAGAGAAAAGAGGAAAGGAGAAGGAAGGGTAATAGAGTAGAAAAATTACACACCAACCCTAAACCAACTCAGGAGCAGGACACTGATTTGGAGCAGGCACTTGCCCTGGGGACAGGTGGCTCAGTGTAACATGACAGTCTGTAGGGACTGGAAACACAAATGCAGACGCACACACTTAGTGCACCTATTTCCAAGTAAAACAGGACTTCACTTGTCGCTGTGAGCATGTCTGTCTGGCAGGGAATACCCATGCAAGGTGATGCAGTGCATTTTGGCGCCTGTCAGTACCTCTTCAGAAAACACTGAGCCCCTTCAACTGTCTCTTGTTCAGCTAGATCCAAAACCCTACTTCCAACGGAAGGATCTTCTGGAATGCATGGGGGGAAAAGCATCATTTCAGTGGTATGGTTTCACCCTTCAGGAAACAAAACACCACCATTATACAAAGAGAAGGCTGTGTTCTAAAAAATACCAACCCCAGGCTCCCATGTTTTTATGCAAGACTCTTGCCTGACCCACTGGATTAACAACCTTCACTTCCATGGCCTTCCTACTGCTGGTCCTCTTCCCTTCTCACCTGGATGACAGCCTGCAGGGTGACAGGGAGATGAAATCTGCTCAGCCAGAAGGTTGGCCCCTCCAGCCATGCTGGTGAAGGAAACAGCCTGACCAAGCTTCACTGTGCATCCAAGGGACAGAGGACTGGATACCTGGCATAGCACCTGGGTCACAGCAAGTATGTTTTTGTATGGGGTGACCATGAAGAACAAAAAACCCTGTCCTGGAATGGCTTCAGTAATACTTTGAAAATGCAGAAATGCAAAAGATCCTGATAACAAACATGGAGTCATTTATATCCACAGTGAAAAAGCATGAAAACAACTGAACAAGACCAGCTCTGTACTATAGATTTTCAGATAAATGTCTGGGTCTGGGAGTGACTGCAAGCACAATATCAGAGGATTTGAATGGAAAGTTAAATGCTATTCTGGCTCTCCTATGACCTTGCTGGCCATAAGCTCAATGAAGATTCATTATCAGAACTGTAATTTGGTTACCACTACAACAGTTTCAGGCTTCCCAGCAGCAGCTTGCTGGAGCTGCTGAGGTTAAAGACAAATTTTTTTTTTTTTTTTTTAACTATATGAATGATCATTAAACAAGATTGCTAAAGAAGCAAACTGTCAAAGTCATTTCATTTATTTCTTAATATCACATCTGTACAATTTTCATACATACAGCAGGAAATGCACATTGGTTACACAATGGCATTTTGGCTGCATTTCCAAGTATAATACAGTAAGTGCAACTCCACTTAAAATGTACATTTATACAACTTAAACAAATTAAGGATTGCTACACCACTATCCGTGACAGTATAAAGCTTCATTTATGTTATGTCTCATTACTAAACCACTTCCTGGTTAAATAGAAAACATATTCAATCATTTTAAAATGGCCTTTGTGGTACCTGGCCAGCATATAAAATATTTGTCGTTTGAAATTTAACCATTAACTTTTTGTTTTAAAAAATAATCCTCTAAGCCTATTTAAACATTTGCTACTGAACTGTTATACTGACACTTTGTAGCAGGAACCAAATTTTACCCTCCTTTTGTTTGCTCTTACTTATCACCAAAAGAAGTTACATTTGCAATGTATTGCAGCTTTATTCAGATACAGCCAGGTGGTTGAACCATTTAACAATTTTGCTCAAAAGGTAAATAACATTTTTCATTAAAGAAAACAAAATTACATTTCAGAGATATTTGTCAAAATTTTAATGGGTAGAGTGCTACCAGCACTAAAAAAAAAAAAAAAAAAAAAAAAAAAAAAAAAAAAAAAAAAAAAAAAAAAAAAAAAAAAAAAAAAAAAAAAAAAAAAAAAAAAAAANAATTATTAATTTATCTTTCAAGAAACACCTGAATATTCTTATAATTTTACTTTTGGAATACATTGGTCCACAGACCACATTCTTGTTACAGCTTACCAAATGAAAACCAAAATTGCTTATTGCCGTCCCTGTAACAGGAATGGTTCAGTTTTAAACCTCCTTTAAAAATATACATTTTACAACCCTTTCACCTCAACAAAGGTGACACTGACAATAAATACACTGGTTTGGTGGGTTTTTTCCTTCAGTATGTAAAATCTACAAACTACCTATTGTATGCCCTTTCTTTTTTAGATTTCTCCAATGCCTTGTCCATAGTTTTCTCGTTTTCTCCTCTACATTTGGGGCAGTACCATTTGCCCTTTGGTTTATGGTTGAGTCCCACACAAGAGAAGTGAAACCATTCAATGGGGCACTCATCATTATCACATCCTATCATTTCTCCATAGGAGACTTGGTTGCACAAGCAGTATGTTGGCTCATTAGGGTCAATAGGAAGGTCAGGGGGAGAAGCTTCCCGCTCTGCTTTAGCCTTGGATCGTTTCTTCTTCTTGGATGTTTTTGCTTTCTTCTCCTTTGGTGTTCCTGAGGTGATGTCATCATGATCATGATTATTTGAGGCATTTTCTCGATTCTCGTTATTCCTTTGCCTCCTCGATCTCTTGTTGTTGGGCTTTTCAGCCTGTGCAATTGTCTCATTCTTTGACTTATCCTGACTGGCTTTCCCGCTGTTTCCAGTGGTGTCATTAGTCTCTTGACAAGTCTCAAAGAGTTCCACGTGGCTGTCCACTTGCCTTGTTCTGTTCTCAACGAGCTCCACCATCTGACTGACGATTTGGATCTTCTCGTCCCCGAGCTCCTGACTTCGAATCAAGGCTCTCTGTATGCAGTGCAACATTCTTCTCTTCTGCACAGCATCTGTCTCTCGTTTAAATTTTTCATAGTAATCATCCAGGTCCTTCAGAATCTCTGCAAAGAAGAAATAAAAAACTATAAATATTTTTGACAGGGAGAATGGCAAAACAATACCTCCCATTTTTCCTTCCATACAGCAACAACTTCTTGTAAGGCGCAGTGCTGATCAAAGACAGATTCCCTGAAGCTCCTATCTGACAAGCAGCTCATGACTCCACTGGATTACTTTTGTTCTAGTTGCTCCCACAGGAATGGAATGCAAATGCTGATTTAGAAGAAAAACGTGACTAAATATATTTCTACGTACGTTGATAATACTTCCCTTTAAGCTTTTCAGTGATTAAAAAGAACTAACTAAACGAATACACATACTATCAAAAGTTCCAAAATTAACTGCAAAATTAGAAGGGAAATTAATGATCATTTTCTGTATAACAACATTAACATTTTTAGTGAATGACAGAGTGGGAGAAAGACAGTGGGACAGAAAGAAAGCACAAACCAGCGAAGAAGCACTTGCTGGGTTACTTGACAAAAGATGCAGAAGCACCAAATACACGGTCTGTACCCAAAGCTATTTCATCCAATACTGCTGGAGCTATTTCTGCCGAAAATATGAGGTCATGTAAATCTCTGGATTGCAGAATTAGGATTACAATATCCAGGATGTTTAGACTATTTCCTACCTATACTTTCTGGAAAACACATGTTGCTACTCTTTAAAACACAAAAGTATTATCTTCATTAAATATTTACTGCAGAGCAGGAGATAAAGTTGAAAGACAACATTAAAGATGACAGGCAACAATGGGAGCAGCTAGAGCTTCTACTTTAAAATGCTGGCACTGAAAATATGTTAGATCCTGAACTGCACTTCAAGGATTGTTCTAACCGTTTATAAGAAACAACAATGCACAAATTTTAAGAATGGCTCAGGAAAACTATTTTTAAGATGTTTTTGAGTTTCATCATGATACACAAATCAGCTATAGCATACAAAACACTCAGCATTCCATATTAACTCCTCAAAAACACACAGAATGTTTTTCCGGCATGTTCTTTCTTCTCTGAATTTTCCCCTTCTCACAGGTTAGAACATTCTGTCTTAGAGAAGCAAAATATACTGAGATATAAAATCTGACCTCAATTCATCTAACAGAAACCAAGACTCTCATACATGCAAATGGCATTAGCAAAACTTTTTAAAAGTTACATTTATTTATTTATTAAGTTATTTATTTATTAATAGGAGAATGTGACACATATGCAAACCAAGAGTTACCCTGTGGTTTAGGATTTGTCTTTCTTGGGCAGAGTTTTTAAACACACATGATTTCCAGTGAAGACATGGAAATATTATTCAAGCTTTACTTTAGATTTTAGAGCTGCAGCTTGTCCTTCACACATTGGTTAAGCACGACCTCTCAGCTGGTCCTGCAATACAACCTATCTGACCAAATCACTATTCTGATAAGTTATTAACCATCTCAAGCAACTGCTGGGGTTTTTTCTACCTACAAAAAACCCGCCAAAACAAAACAAAGCAACAACAAAAAAATACCAAAAAGAAAGGCAAACCTAAAATGCCACCAAAAGACCCTTCAAACATACAGCAAATTCCACACTCAGAAAGGCTGAAAAAGCTGTGTTAATTATTTTCACATGGCTGAAATGTAGAAATTTTATGTTTTAAGCTTTGGCACTTGACTGATGTCATCAGTTTAACCCATCTGAATCTGGTGGGTAGGCATCTTCCATGAAGAACAGTCTGTCTCAATAGCACAAAACAATCACTGACTGAAGTTCGGCGTTAGGAAAACTTCGGTTCTAGCACTGCACGCTGCCATTCCCGCCCGGCAGCAGCTCCCGGCCCGGCGCTGTTCTGCGGGAGAAGCCGTGGCTGCAGGCTGGGATCCTGCAGAGCGCTGCCCGGCACGGGCGTGTTTGGTATGTGAGACACGGAGCGGGAGCTGCCGCAAAGCCCAGGCTGCTCAGCCCCGGCGCCGGGAGCGCGCTGCCCGCTCGGTGCAGCGGCCGAGAGAACCATCGGGGCGGCGGTGCGGCTCGGGGGGCTGGCTGCGGCCGGCCGCCTCGGGAGCCCGAGTGCACGGCAGCTCCAGGAAACCGCGCTCCAGCGCCGTGCTGCAGCAGCGGGAGCGGAGAGCCGCGTTCTGCGCGATTTGCGAACGCACACTCCCGGCACCACAAACGCCACTCAACCCGGGGGAAACCATGCTGCCAGCGCAGCTCCGCAGCCTCACGGGGGCTGAGATACCGCGGAACGACGGCGAGCGGGATACGGGCGAGAGCCCGGCCCCCTCCCCGCCCCTCTGCGGCGCCCGGGGCCGCCCCGGAGGTGACGGAGCCGCCATTGTCCTCGGGCAGGAAACCGGGGCGTCCCCGCGGAGCGACCGGGGGGCGAGGGGGGGGCGGGGCGGCCCCGCCCCCGCCGTCCCGAGCGGAGCCGAACAGACCCGCCCGCAGCAACAAACGAGTGATTGACAGGGGGGACCGACCAATCACGGCGGGCAGGAGCGCGCTCGCGCCCGCCCCCTCAGCCATTCACGAGCAAGGAGCGGACGGAGGAGAGGCGCCCCCCCGACCCTGGGACACGTCAGTCACACTCCGGACGGCCAAGGTTGCCCCGCCCCCTGCTGCGGCTCCGGCCAATCAGAGCGCGCCGGCCGGGGCCGGCCGAGATATTCAAATCAACCCCACGGAAAAGTTGCTTCTCGAAACGTCACGCGGGGGCGGGGGCGCGAGACAGAACGGCCCGGCCCAGGAGCCAATCCGCGTGGGGAGGCGGGGCGCGGCT
>VZTE01005204.1:643846-662856 GCA_013397775.1 Eulacestoma nigropectus
GCGGTTTGTGTCCGGAAACGGCTCCTGTGTCCAGTTCTGGGCTCTGTACACGAAAGACATAGAGCTACTGGAAGAAGTCTAGCGAAGGGTCACAAAGGTGATTAGGGGACTGGAGCATCTCTCTTGCGAGGAGAGACTGCTGGAACTGGACCTGTTTAGTCTAGAGAAGAGAAGAGTGAGAGGGGCTCTCATCAATACATGTAACTGTCTCAAAGGTGGGTGTCGAGAGGATGGTGCCAGGCTCTTTTTGGCATTGCCCAGTGACAGGACGAGGAGCAATGGCCATAAACTGAAACACAAGAAGTTTCACCTCAACATGAGGAAGAACTTCTTTATGTTGAGAGTGGCAGATCACTGAACAGGCTACGCAGGGGGCTTGTGGAGTCTCCCACTCTGGAGACATTCAAAACCCACCTGGACACGTTCCTGTGTCACCTGCTGTGGGTGACCCTGCCTTGACAGGGGTTTGGACTGAGTGATCTCCAGAAGTCCCTTCCAACCCTAACAATTCTGTGATTCTGTGTGCCTCTCTGCAGGTACAGCTGTGGACCGACGGTGTATGACCACGCACACCTCGGGCACGCCTGGTGAGTCGTGGATTGTAGCACGGGGGCATCCAGGCAGATAATCAGTGCCGGACATGTCCCCACCAGTGGTGCTGGGGGATCCAGGCGGATATATGGTGCTGGACGTCCCCAGGCTGCAGTGTGTGTCCGGGTGACAGAGCTGTGACTGGTGACATGAGGCCCAGCCCTCTGCCTCCTGTGCTGTGCAAAGGGCAAAAGTCTGTTTGTTATGTATTTTTTCCTCTTGGGCTGGGGTAGTATGTAAAGGGGCTGTTGGTTCTGCTGCCTGGCTGAGGCAGAGACAGAGTGCGTGTGGGAAGAAGCATTAGGAATGTGTGCAGTTTGTTTGGGTAGGGTGCGTTGTTTCAAATTGTATCAGCTTAACATGACCTCTCATGCGGAGGAGTTGTGAGGCTGGAGCAGGGCCTCTAGGCTGTGTGAAAAGATAGTTTCACCTCAGATTTAGTTCAGACACTTCGTTGTCACCAAGGCAAAGCCGTGCAGGGCTGGCTGATAGAAAGGTGCTTTCAAGGTTTACAGATGAACACATCGTATCTTAAATCTCAGAAAATCCAAGTAGCTTAAAGGCCTTTTTGCATGTGGCTTACTATCTTTAAAAATAAAAAGCCGATCCAGAACAGCACAGGTTTTTCTCTTTAGTTCATTAGGATTGTTACAACAATAAGCTAGCTTCATTGTAAGTAACTTTGAAAAAGTACTTTAAATACACCAGAGAAGGTTGCTGCCGCTTGTTTCAAAACAACACACCTGATGAATAGGTGTGCAGGGTGTCTGCTGTTCGTGTGAAACTGAGGGGAGTTGCAGCAGCTCAACCTGCTCTTAAGGTTCTGTCTCCTCATTCTTAAAAAGCAAGTTGTGTTGGGCTCTTTGGAAGAGCAGGGGTTTATCAGATAATTGCCATCTGTATGAAGATCAGATATTGTGCATTTCAGTAACTGAGTAATCCCCTTTCAATGTAAGAGATTTCACAGCTTCTTGTCCTGTCTCAACTTCATTCAGAAACTTGCGTTGAATCTTGCTCATGTTGAACTGAGCCATCGCAGTACTGCACAACTGCTGCTTTGTTCTGTAAAAAGGGAGACTTAAAATACCAGTTATGTATAAGTACTGTTGTCAGTGCTAATGTTAATGCTGCTGTACTGTTGTCTATATGGTGGTGGTGTCTTTTTCCTCCTTGCTTTTGTCAAGTCTCAGCAGAAAACTGACCTAGCTTTCTACAGGTGACCTAAAAATCAAGAAAATGATATATTGGACTTTTTGTTTGTACTTAGTGCCTTCAGGGGAACTTTATAAATTTTAAAGTCATAGTAATTTGTGTATTTAAAGCTACAGTTGTTGTGATACAGGCTCCATTACAGTGTACCTTGAAATAATTACGATTTAAAATCATCACTTGAAAGTAACTATGTAAAAAGATGGTTATAAGTTTCTTGTCTTTATCCCTCAGTCAAGGTTCTCTGGTATGGTAGGGCCTGTCTTCCCTGACATGGTGTAATAGGGCAGGGAATTGCAGAGGTGCTTCTGTCCTAAGGGGTATAGTTGATCTAGACCACAATGTTTATAGAGGTGGAGAACTTCACCCTTTGGTCTTGCAGCTCTCTGTGGCTTTTAAATGTCTGTTTTTTCAGTGGTTCTCCTGCCTTCAGACTCTTTTGATTAAAAGAGGGAGTAGAAAGGCCTTGTTCACTCTTGGCTGGTTTTTTACTCATCTTTTCTTACCCCGTGTCTAAACTAGCAATTTCAAGCTTTCCTGTTAATGGAGGTTTGCCATGCATCTGCATCACCTGGGTTTGACCTCTTCACTTGCTGATTTAAGAAAGAATGGTTAGTGCTGAATATTGCCTTTGGTGTATCATGCAGATACACCAGGTATAACTCTCTTTTAGCACCTCTTTAAGCACCTTCACGTGTTATTCCACAAGGTGTCTGCAGCGAAGACCTTTTGCTCTCTTTATTCATCAGTTAAACCCTCCAGCGTGGGAGGAGGTGGCTGTTCGTTTCCAGTGTCTCTGGTCTTACACATGTCAGTGTTGACGTCCTGTTGCTCAGCTGATTTGTTCAGGATGCTGGAGCACTCTTGGTTCTATTTATTTGTTTATTTTTTAAAATGGTATATTTTTTTCCCCAGTAGCTAGGTCCAACCATAGAACAGCTGAAATGTATGCTGCTGATGGGGTCCAGGAGATGCACTGGGAAATAGCATAGAGTCAAATGGAGTGGTGGCTGTTGCTACTCTGCCTCTCTTGTTAAATACCATCATTTTGTTGTACACCTGCCACATGTTCTCTTCTCACTAGAATTCCCTTTTTTCCCCTCCATCTTACATTTGACTTGTGTCAAGCACAACAAATGCAGCAGGTAATAATGCAGAAATGGATCATGGAAATGAGTTTGAGATCTTTGAGGAGAATTTGGAAATAATGGCATTATTTTTCTCCTGTCCTCTTTCCACTCCACAAGGAATTCTTATTTCTCTAAATAATTTAACATTCTCTAGTATGTTGTGCTTCCAGTCTTAAAAACAGATGCTCTGTCTGCCTTCATATGACATCCAACACCCATTCTATATAGAAAAAAGTAAGACAGGCAAATAATACTATTTTTTTCCCCAGGTCTCGGTCTGACCTTGATTGTATGGGTTTGAGCTACAGCCTGTTTAGCAGCCAGGTTCCTGGCTGAATGCTTGGAAATAAGAGTAAAACCAAGCACGAGAGATTTCTCTTGTGCATGCTCTGCCATCCCATGATTCTGACTGTTTTGGCTTTTTTTTTTTCAGTCCTGAAGTGGTAAAGGCCCTGCTTCCTGAGGGGTCAGGAAATCTGCTCTGGCTCTTGCAGTTTCTTCTGTTAATTCAGTTGGAAGATGAGAGGAGAGGGAACAGTGTGAAATTTGTGTCTGCTCTGGGAACAGTGACTGCAGGGCTGTTAAATCTAATATCAAGCTTTTGATGCTGGCGTTGTTGTCTGAACAGGATCCAAAGACCAATTTAATATTCTTCTGGAATTGTGTCACCAGATTAGATGAACCTTACTCGCAGTGAGCTGCTATTCATTAAAAACTATCTCCCTGGCAGCAAGGCTTTCAAAAAGTCTTTTTTTCAACATGGGCATGGCGTAAACAACAACAAGAAGTCTTTTTCTTCATCAAGATATTACACATCCATAAATCAGTGTCTTAGTGCCACCTGGCACCTCCAGGGAAGGGTGCAAATCCATTTCTAGTAGTTGCTTACACTTCTTTGTTCTGACGGCCATGGGAGTTGCAGTTTGTGTTATGCTGTAGGTGAAATGGGAACCTGTAGGTCTGTGAATCTCTTTGCTGGCTTTGGAGAAAACAGAGCCCAGAAAGGCTGAGGATTCTCATCATCTTGCAGGGCAGACCCAGAGTTTTTAGTAACTGTCTAGTATCCCACCTAGTAATTTGGTTTAACTCAGTCAGAGTGTCTTTTGAGAATTACAAATGGAGAGTCTTTGAGCACAAGGAGCTGCAGCAGCCCTGTACAGCTTGTCAATGTGTCAGCATTAAATACTCTGTTTTGTGACAAAAACCCTGAATAATTTTCAGAATAACTTCTCCTCTCAAGTGTAAATAAAACAACCTGCAGAGCATCTGCTCTTCGCTGTCAGAAAAGGTCTGTGGTGGTGTGTGAATGAAATAGTTTATTGGTGGCTGGTATCTGTTGTTACTCAACCCTAAGAAAAGTTCATTTGAAGCCTGCTTTATTTTTTCCTGTTTTTCTGCCCCATGACTTTTGAAAACCTGTTAGAATACTAAGCCCAAGGGATGTATTTCAAGAATATCTGATCTCTGTGTCTTATTTCGTCCAGTTGGCTTTGAAAGAGTCTCCTGGCTTATGTAGCTTGTCATGCCCTTCGGTGCTTGAATAAAGAGATGCAACAAAAGAAAACACTCAGAAGATTTGATGTAATGTGTCACTAATGCCAGAAGAGGGTAGGCCAGTTCAAGAGAAATTTGCTTGACTTTTGTGCAGGTAGCAACTGGTTCGGGAAACACCTTATGCACTGAAGATCTTTTCACTGCAAATGTTGGGGTATTTAGATTGTCCCTGTGGCTGTTGGTTATTTTTGTTTAAGTTTATTCTTACTACTGCATGTTCAAAAGCTCAAGTTTCTTTCTCTTCCAGCTCCTATGTTAGGTTTGATATAATTCGAAGGATAATGACAAGGTTTTTTGGAATTGAAGTTATCATGGTGATGGGGATCACAGACATAGATGACAAGATAATAAAAAGAGCCAGTGAGGTAGGTGTTTGCTGCTGTCTTTGACTAACCTTTTGGTATTTTCTGAGCTGCTTACATAGGAAAATTAACCTGGGTTTGGGGTTCTTTTGTTGAGTTATGTTTGTTTTAATTAGTAGATTTAATTAGAGATTTCTGTTCGCCTAGTGCGGCTGTAATGAGTCTGGGAGTGAGGAGGGCTGGGTGTCAAGAGCTGTGTGGGGGTAAATGGGTGCAGAGCTGTGTGATGGGGAGAGGTAGAGAGGGGGGCTACTTTACAGCACCCATAGCAGGATTCCCCTGCCTGGAAGGCTAGCAGGGAACAAAAGCCCTTTGTGAATCCTCAGCACAGTGAAATTATCCCAAAACTTAACAGCCAGAAGGGTTCTTACTGAGTTCTGGAGAAGTGGTGTGTGCCATGATCGTGAAAGGCAGTACGGTACATACAGCACTGCCATGTGAGGCTGAGGGCAGTTCCTGGAAGGTGCCGAGCACCATCTAGCTGCAATGTCAGCACCTTGGAAAGCTTTGTCAGGCCTGCCTGAGTTTGTCACCTACAGGAAAGTTAGCATTGTGTGTAGGGGTAAGTCTTGATAAGACTGGGGCTGTAAGTGGTTCTCGGTTGAGTTTTAATCGGACCTTTTTTACCAGATGAGCTTGGTGAATGATTATTGCAATTTTTTTAAAAAATGGTTTTACAAACACTTTTTGAACCCTGAAGCACTAAGAGTGTATATGTGTTTTATTCTGTATTTTGAGTCTTTTGTTTTATTTGTTTTTAGAATCTGTAATTCATGTCTTTGGGATCATAAGTGAATGTGTTGGATTGAATTGCAGTTGCAAGCTTTGAGATAGTTGTCAAATTCTCTGCCTCCAAGAAACTGTCCCTTTTACTTAATCTTTAAGTAGACAGTTACTTTTGCAGTTAAATATAGGGCACTGCATTCAAATGAATACTACCACACCAGTCATGTAGAAATACATCTGTTCCCTTAGTCCATTTACTTCCAGTTTTCTAAGGCAGTAAACATTTTAAAAACAACCAACCACCCCTCCAAAATTCAGGCATTTTAAATCTATGTTTGCATCTTTAATTTTTTCCTTATTGTCAGAACATCTTAGAGATTTTATGTTTGAGGAGGGGGAAATGACATGCACTTAAAAGATGTGTTGATTTGCTATATTCTTTGGTTCTATGAAGTCATCTTTTCATGGCTTTTTTTTTGGTGACTTTTTGAAATGTTTGCTCAACCATTTTGTTTGGATGGCCAAGGCCCCTACCTCAGTAGCCTGCTTTTGTTGTTGGAATCTGTGCACTTGAGGCATTACGGTGGTAAAATCAACATGCCTAAGCCTGTTCTTCATCCTCTGATGGGGTTCATCTGGGGGAAACCTGAAAGCTGGGTATCTAGTTTGTGATGAATGTGCTGCATGCCCTCGGAGGTCCTTTGAGAGAGACATGAGTCTCTTTGTATGTTGAGCATCCATCTGGATGGGAGGAAATACCCCATCTTCTTTCTGTAGGCACATTGGTTTCTGTCTTGATCAAAGAAGCAGCTGAGCTGTCTAGAGAGATGAATCCAGTCACAGGTCTGTAGGCAGAAGCATGTCTTTGTTTTTCAGTGCTGAGCATCATCCTCATTTCATTGCTGCATGAACATCTGGACTGTCTTCACCAGAACTCTTGCTTTGTCCAGGAGTTTGTACAAACAGTGGTACCCACCTGCACTCTGAAAATTGGAACCCATAAAGATGCTCCAGTAATGAATTGGAAGTGATGAAATGGGATTTATGTTGTTAATGATTCGGTTACCTGCAAGCTGGAGAGACTGTCAGTATGTTGTCTTCTCCCCAGTAATTTATTCTCAGAGAAGATGTAAAAGCATGCATTTGAAACACTTTGATACCATGCTGTTGCTTGCCAGGGCATATTTTGCTGTCATGCATCTTTCAATCCCTGGCCTCTTCTGAATATTTGAGAACAAGTACCTTGTCACGTGCAAGTTTCCTTTCCTTTTGAGTTGCATTTTCTCATCCCCTCTGCAAGAGGAACCTGTTCCTGTCCCATGAATGAGAAATGTAGAGAAGGTGCTTGAGAAACATTGGACTTGGCAAAGCGTGGAATTGACTTTCAATATTGAGATCTATGAGTACCCGTGATCTGCTGAAATAGCTTATTTTTCTTAATCATGAAAATTAATATCTTATCTCATCCTGCAAGTCTCTGATCTGTCTTTCTGACACGTAGGTCGTATTGGTGTTTCCTGTCAGTACGTTGAATGGATTTTATGTCCTGTGTATGGTAGTATATTTTGTCACTGGAAATGAAAGACCCTCTCAAGAGGAAAATAATAAGAGAGGGAAGGAGTTTATTATTTTAGACTTTGGTTGCTTTCTCTTAAAAGATAGGTATTAATATTTTGGAAATTGAGATGCATAAATGAAATACTCCTTCTAAGTTACTTATAACTTATATCTCCTCTCTGTCAATGTTAGAATAAGCCTTTCTGACTCTTTACCTTGGGGGCTCTCTAAGTCTTCCAATTAGCTATTAGCTGTCTGAGAAAAGATTGCCATATTTTGTATTATTACTCTGATTTATGATTTGCTAATCTGCTTCTCTTTTTCAGATGAATATATCGCCAGTAGCTCTTGCTCGTATTTATGAAGAAGAATTTAAACAAGATATGGCTGCCTTAAAGGTATAAATATTCAAGATTTTAAATTTAGGAGTATTTCTAAGCAATTATTTTGGATCTGAAAAAATAAATTTGTTGCTTGGAAACTGAGTGCTGATTTACTTTTTCATTCTTCTGGAATGATATTGCACACCTTTTGAGTAAGGAAATGTGGGGAGAAGCAGTCCTGAGCTTTGGAATGAAAAAGTTAAATTTCTGTAGGAACAATTTTTTTCCACATTCAGTAGAACCTTGATTGGCAGATATTGCATACTGACTATAATACAGAAATAGCCTGATTGAAAGTACAAGAAACATGAAATCTTCTTTCATTGATTTCAGATGACTTTGCTTCTTGTCTCCCTGTCAGAAGCAGGGAGTAAGCCGTTGGGAAAAATTTGAGGTTTTTTTGCCACCCCTCAAATATTTTTTCTGTGGGTGTATTATCTAAAATATTGCTTATGAACTTTTTATGATACTTGCACCTTTTTTTTTAAGATAAAATTGAGGATAATGTTCTTTTTAGTTTGTTTCTTAGAGTGAAGGAACTCATCAGCAGTGTGTTTCATACAGATCAATGAGATGTTACTCTTTCTTTAAGGTCCTTCCTCCCACTGTATATATGAGGGTGACTGACAATATTCCTCAGATAATTTCCTTTATAAAAACAATAATTTCCAGTGGACAAGCTTATGCAACCTCACAAGGTAAGAGTTTGAGCAAGGTAACTCCTTGTTTAGCACATGTATAGGAAGTCACTGCTCTTGGTAATCCTGTTTTGGAACCAGATGAGATACCCTGTGCCAAGCTTTCCTTCTGTTGCTTAACAGGGTGTGAGCGAATTGTGTGTGATGACATGAGTGGGCAGAACAACTATTACTCAATTTCTAAGTTAAATGTAGCTCATTACTTAATATAAATGTTTACTGTAATAAACTGCTGTCTAAACTCCTTGGGGAAATCCCGGCCTGGTTTCTACAAGAAAGCTGGGGGAACCTCTGAATAGGAGCTGTATATCTCCTGTGTGCTGTAAAAGATGTGCCCGCAAAGCACAGTGTGGATTTCTTTTTTTTAGCAGAGCTGGTGGTTGTAGAAGGATTCAAGTGCATTGTAACTGGACTAGGTGTAGCTTGAGCTGCAGTAGGGGAGGGGATTGCTGACTGTGCATGGGCAAGCAAGAACCTGGGACATCTCCAGAATTCAGAGTTATGCTATGGGCAGAATGAGCATGTGCACAGAGGTTACTGAAAAGCTGGGTAACATGGAAACATCTGCTACTATTTTTGCAGTACTTCTGAATTTCTAAATCAGATTTTCTAATGGGAGTGGAAGAGCACTTTATTTTGCTTTCAGGGAAATATTATCAACTTCTCATCAATGTGCCCCCTCTTTGCTATACAACTAAACATTTCTTTCTATTAGGCAATGTTTATTTTGATGTTAAGTCCTGGGGAAAAAGATATGGAGTATTAACTACTGTTAATCCTGATACCCAACATGAAGCAGGTAAGTTCATGGCACCAACTTGTTTGTGTTAATGCATTGTTTGAATGCATGATGCATCTATGTGCAAACTTTCATTCAACAGTCTGAAACAGTTTTCTGTTTAACAGTTTTTTTCCTGGTGTGTATTGCCAGCAGGTTGGTTAATTAAGATTACATTGCTTTCATAATTATTTTTTGAGGCACTCACTGTTGCCAGTGCAGGAGGAAACTTGGTCTCTCTTCTTCTTTTCATCCTTCCCTCTCTACCTTTGTTCTGGTACCTTAGAACAATTGGGATTCTTGAGCAATTTTAATTAAATACTTGGCAGTGGTACATAGAAACTTCACAGTGAGGTGGTGTCCTTGCTGTTGCACTAGCCAGCAGTGAGGACTCAAGGGCAAACACAAGGAAACGTCACCTACCATGTTATTGTTGGGGCATTTGCACTCCTCTGAAGCTAAGTGGATGAATTGCTTCCTTCGTTACTTGTCACTGGGCTAAGCAGCCTCTTTGTGTGAGGGTGAGCAATCTCTTCATAGGCTGTGCTAGAGCAGGCCTATACCCTGGTCTGTGGGGTTTTTGCTGCAGTTCCTGCTTTGCAGGATTGCTGAGCCTCTCTGTAGTTTCCATAAGGGTCTGATCAGGTCTCTGTGTCAGAGAATTTGATGCAGGTCTCCTGCATCCTTTTGCAAGCTGAAGTTCAGTATTTCATCATTAAAAAAAAATCTGTTTGTAATTATTGAAAATGCCTGGCAGGCTGATGCTCAGGTGCAGCCAGGACTTCTCACAGTTATGCCCTGGAGTTGTTTCAGCATTATAGCTCACGGAGGGAATGCATTTTGTCAACAGTTATTTAAAGGTAATTACTGACTGCAGAGAGCCAGCAGCCTTCTGGGCTGCACAGGGAAGAGCATTGCCAGCAGGTCAGTGGAGGTGATCCTTCTCTGCTCAGCACTGGTGAGACATGCCTGGAGTGCAAGTCTGGTGTTGGGCTCCCCAGAACAGCAGTGGTATGGACATAGTGAGAAAGGCCAACAAAGGGCCATAAATATTATGGAGGTACTGGAGTATCTTTCATAGGAGGAAAAGCAGAGAGTGCTTGGACCACTCAACTTGGAGAAGAGAAGGCTCAGGGGAATCTTACTCATGTGTACTCGTACTGATGGAGGGAGTGGAGCCAGGCTTTTCTCAGTGGTGCTTGGTGATGGGACAAGAGGCACTGATCACAGCCTGAAACACGGGAAATTCTATTTAAAGCTAAGAAAAATATCCTTTTTGCTCTGAGGATGGTTAACACAAACCATATTGCTCGGGGAGGCTGTGGAGTCTCCATCCTTGGTGATAATCAAAGCCCAACTGGACACCATCCTGGGCAGCCTGCTGTAGCTGAGCTTCCTCTGAGCAACGGGTTGGATTAGACTGTCTCCAGATGTGGCTTCCAGCCTCAGCTGTGACTGATTATGTCTTTTACCCTGCTTCCCCTCTAGTCACAACTAAATGTATTGTTATTTCTAAAGATTTTGATAGTTGTTTTGCTTACAACTGAGAAGTTGAAGAGTGCTCTTTTGTAGCAGTATACTCAAAAAAGGGCAAAAGAGGGTTGGAGTCAGCAGATACTGGTCAGTCAGAACTTGGCAATCTAGAGAAAGAGCCCAAGGGAAGATTCAGTGGATAAAACTAGGGTTATATTTCTGTCCCTTTAGTTCTTAGGAATTTTGAATTGTGTGATTCTAAATGTGAGGTCATGTATTTGTCAGAAAAAAAGTACAGAGTCCAGAACCCTGTTCTGTGGCTTCTGCCACGGAGTGCTGTGTATTTGACTGAGGGTTAGGAGTCAGCAGAGATGAACAACCCTGCAGTATTGTGACAAAAAGGACTGCATCCTTGGCAATGTAGTGAAGGAAGGAACAAATATAGCTGGGAGGAGACCTTTGTAGAGAACTCATTGTTGGAAACAATACTGAAAAATTGCTACTGTCCAAGAATAGTTTTGATTCTTACCTCTGTGTGCTTTGTTTTATAGAATCTAAAACACAAAGTACTTGTGTCCCAGAGAAAAAAATTTGGGGTTCTTGTTTGTTTGTTTGTGGGGTTTGGTTTGATTACCTTTTGTGCTGCAGTGCAGTCAGTTTGTCCTGGGAAACTGGCTGATATGTAACTAAATGAATGAAAAATCAGGAAAACCAGGGAAGGATAAAAGGACTGATAGGATAGGATATATTGAGGAATCTTGAGTCCATCTTTGTAGCTTGTCGAAATCTATTTCAATACACTATTTTTTTCAAATGCTTGATTGATCAACTGGAAGCCTTGTTTAAGGGGGAAGGGAGGGAAGTTGTAGTGAAAAGAAGTTGATTGAAAGGGATTAAAATCAGAGTAGTTCACTAAACACACATTTCCTTGTGCTTTCATTTGGTCATTTTTTTTCTTTGAGACGTATCCCATTAACAAATCACTTATTCTTGCCAGTTGATTCTGATAAACGACATGGTAAAGATTTTGCCCTGTGGAAGGCTGCCAAGCCTGAAGAGCTATCTTGGAATTCTCCCTGGGGAAAAGGAAGACCTGGATGGCACATTGAGTGTTCCACAATATCAAGGTCAGATTTCTTAGATTGTAATAAATCTAATGCTATGTTTTGTTTTCAGTCACAGTACAATGGTAGCAGCAGTATTGAAAGTGTTTCCTGATCAGTAGATAGCACTGGTTTTAATGTGACCATTTTATGCAACTTGAGATGTCACACGTGGCCCAGGTAAACTCTGCTTCACCTTACTGTCACAGCTCTCTCTGTTTTGCCACCTTCTCGAGTCAGACTTGGTACTTAGAATATGGCACACAGGATCACACAGTTGATTAGCAGTCTTTTAACTTGAACTGAGTAACCAGAAGTTTGGTGGATGTTATGGTAGTCGCTTCCCTTCCACTTCTAGCAGTCTCCATCAGACGTAATTCAGGATGTAGGCTGTATCAGGAGGACAGGGTATGGGATTCTAGCTTGATCTGTGAGATCTTGCTGGCCTTATCTTAACAGCAGCTGTGGATGTTCATGCTAATAATCTAAGTGTTATTCGGCTTTCTTGCTGAGTAATGTTTTGCTTGCAGTTGGTTTGATGTAATTTGCTCTTAATTTAAAGTTTTATTTTCACCACAGGAGAAAAAGTCTTCTCGCCTGGAAGATTGATAGTGGTACTTAGTTTTGCATTAGTCTCAGATCTTTTTTTGGAAGCTAATAACAAATAGTTTATATCTGACCTTGTTTAGCTTAAATTTTCAACTAAAGCTGAAAGGAGGTGGAACCAGCTGCTTTAGATTTCTCTTTCATATGCTTTTTTGGTGCACCTAGGATTGTTAGTCATTTCTACCTGCTTGTGAAAAGTGTTTATGAGGGTGATTTTCTGTCTGTAAATAGTTTCAGCATAGTGAGGCAGCTCTTAAAGCAATCAAAGTGCACAAAATCATGCTGTGTTTGATGTACAACCTGTGACAGAAGTGCACGGATAAGAAATGCCAGTTTCGAAATGGCCTGTCTGCTAATGCAGTGCTGTTTATAGTCTGCATTTCTTTCTGTAAAAATGTTTTTTACTGAGGCTGGATGAGGCTCCTGCCATGTAAATAAAAGCTGACCCATGGAGAGCATAAGTGTAGTAATCTTGGACTGTGAAAAATGGAGAGCTTACTTTGGTAGGTGACCTAAAACAATTTACTGTCCCAGTCAGCTGTCGAAGGCCCATTTTTAAGCAATACTTATTTAGCTGTCTGTTTTGCTAAGTATCTCAAAGCACTTTAAGTTAGGTGAATTAATTTTGAAAAGTCTGTGAAGGTGAATGAGGAGTCTCTGGTCTCTAGAGCAGCCCTGGAGGAGGGAATGCACTGCTTCGACCCCCTCAGGTCTGATCTTCTCTCTGCAGTTTGCTTTGTGGTGAGGTGGGCGGCTCCCCCTGTCCCTGAGCATTTGGCAGGTCCGTCTGTCACCTCTCTCCAGCTCTTAATGGTTTTGTTGGAGGAAACAGTAAGTGCTCCTCTGTAGGTGGCACAAGGGAAGGTGAGGGTCGGTCCTGGGCAGATTTGTGCTTTAGCTGGTTTTGAAGCAGGCAGGAGCAGAGAAGGATGAACTTGGGAGATGGTAACAGCCCATCTTTTCTCCCTCCTCTCTTCTCCTCCTTGCCTTTTCCTCCTGTTCCCCGACAGCTTCTGCAAAACCATCATGTGGCACAGTGTTAGCAGGGTGTTTTGTTTCAAAAAGGGACCAAAGTATTAATGTTTAGCCAGCTACCAGGAGCACCTTGTTGAGGTGACGTGTAGGAGGCCTGTGTGAGTGTCTGTAGACCTTGCATCTTCCCCTGCTTGAGCAGTCCTGGTTTCTGAGCAGTTAAGGTTGACTTACATCCCTGTGAGGCTGTAAGTGTAATCTTTGCTTAACAGATAGGCAAAATAAAGTTGCTAACCTGCCCACCTTAACCTGACTGTACACACTATTGTCTGAATTCTTACAGAAAAGGTACAAGGTAAGAAAGAGTAATACCAAATCTACAGAAATGTTTGCTGCTTCAAAGTTGTTAGGTTTGCAGATAAAGGCACCTGTCTGATACTGAAACTGTAGCAGAACAAGGAAAGGAGACATCCTGCTTGCCATCCTTTAAACTAAGGTAGAAAAATAATTGCTTCTACTAAGGAGAAGTAATTGGGAACAGATATGGGTCCTGTCCATACAAGTTCTGCTGCAGTTTTGGTATCAAAGATATGTGTAAAGTCTTCTTTTAAAAATGCAGTTACCTTGTTTTAAAACGGCACTTACTAAATTGTACACTTAAATTTATGTTGTTTCATCTTATTCTTTTCTACATTTCTTTTTACAAAAAGCTTTTGTGGTGTTCTACTTACCGATCAGGAAAATATTGTTACAGTGCAGTGTTTGGAAAGCAGCTGGACATCCATACTGGTGGAATAGATCTTGCATTTCCTCATCATGAAAATGAAATTGCACAGTGTGAGGTGTATCATCAGTGTGAGCAATGGGGGAACTACTTCTTGCATTCTGGTAAGTAAAATATTGATCACTTGAGAGGCTTGTACAAATACAACAGTTTGGGTTTTTTAGGTTTGGCATTTTATGCTATGAAAACATGTTACACTGCCTGGCATTATGCAGAACTGCTCCTTGCTCCCTCTGCACAAAAGTGCTTCATTCAGTGAAGTTTGTGCTGTACAGTGCTTTGAACTACATCACTGGCTGATGGTTCTAGTGCTGTTCCCATTGATGGAAACCTTGACGTTTGTTCTTCCTGTTGCAGTCGTGATGGTTCTGGATGGACAGCTGAAGTCAATAGAAAGTCAGAACCAAATGCAGCCTCTCTTTTGCTGATCAGTATTTTGGGCAGGATGTCTTTGTGAACTCTTGGAGCTGCTTCTCTAAGTAGAAAAGCTGCAGAGTTAAGCCTGCAGTACACGCTGGGGATTACATGAACTTTCATTTTTACATATTTGTACTGTATGGGATGAATATTGAATTCTAGTTTCAGTTCCCAGTGTAGAGCCTGCTGTAAATCAATAGCAATTGTCCAGAGGCTGGTATATCCTCCAGGGTGTGCTTTGTTCCCAAGGCGCTGCGGAATCCTCTGCACTTCCACTGAGATGCACTGAGTACTGCCAAGTGGAGCCTTCTGTAGAAAACCAGTGAATCTGGCTTTTCAAACTTGGAACTGAAACTGTAGGGGAAATATTTTTTGATACTAGCTAAATAAAGAGGAGTCAACTGAAAAAAAAGGGAGAACTTAATTCCAAGGGCAATTTGTACACTGAGGTTCTGTAGCAGCTGACAGATTGCATTCATTAAGTCAAAAAGTCTTGCTGGAGGATGATGGTGTGAATTATTTAGGGCAAATGAATCAGCTTCAGAAACAATTTATTCTGCTAACAGACTTCAGAATTTTAGCAGCTCAGAATTGGAGGAGCAATCCCCATTAGAGGAAGAAAATCCCTGCACTGGGGATAAATCTTATAAGGACTTTATTTTTAGACTACTTGTACTCTGGGAAGAGCGCCAAACTGAAGTTATGAAAATCCTTGTATTTTGTATTCTTGAATGAAATCATTCTAAGTACTGAAACTCTTGGAAGAGGAATATTAATTCAAATTCAGATGTTACCGGTACCTTTTTAGGAAAACACAATCCAACTATTTTAAGCTTGGCTGCCTGAAGTTAAGTCAGTCAATATTTAGGCACCTTTGCAGAAGAGAAAAAGTAATCATACCCAGGCTCTTCTCCTTCTCCCAGGAGAATTTTGGCTGTGGGTTTTACTTGAGTCAAAAGAACTGCAGGTGTCCAGCTGTGTCTGACAGCCTGAATATGCTTTTTGGGTGTCCCAAGTTTAAGGATGCAGTGGTGAAAGTGGCCTCACCTGCTAGCAGGCAGGACAGACAGTGAAAGCAAGATTTTTTTATCATGGATAGCTGCTGTAGCTGATTCTGCATCCATAGATCTTTTGATTCATTCCTACTCTCCGTGGAGTGTGTTGTGCAAAATTAAATTTTGAGGTGGTATGGGTAGGACTGGAGGTAGCCTTTTCATGGTGAGTCCCTGCTGCTTTGAATCATTGTCAGAAACAGCTGAGAAGTGAAACCATGAGCTTTTCAGGTCTAGTTATCAGGTCTGAGCTTGTTGCTTTCATATCCAGATGAGTGTAATGGGGATTTTATCTACTTGTGGAAGCAAGGGGATTTCAGGCAAGGCTGCAAAGCAGCTCTGCGCGGTGAGTAGCACAAAATGCAGACAACTGCATGGGCTGCTGAGCAAGAAATGCCACTTCTGTCACCGCTCATAAAAGCAGGAGCATGATCATACATTGTCCTTCTGGAGCACTCTGAAGCATTGGTAACACTGGGCTGCCAAATATGAAAGAATGCAGTGCTGGGTAGGGTATTACAGAGCAAGAGAAGTTTATGCTTAAAAATCTGCCTCAAAGTATGATTAAGTGCTGGCTGCTGCAGGCCACAGAAGTGCCTAAAAATCCTATGTTAGTTGTGAGTGGTTGGTAACTTACAGAATTACCCTTTTATTAGGAGAAGCCTGTTAGGGCTTTTAACAACATTTCTGAAATTATGCTTAGTAGTCTTTCAGTGGCAGCATGTTTGGCATCTCTCCGGTGCTGTGAATAATTGATGTTTTCCATCAGTGGTGCTGCTGTGGCTCACATGGATGAGACCTGGAAGCAGACAACCTCAGGCTATACGTCTCCTGTCTTTCTTTGACAGAGCTTTCAGTCCTAAAGCCAAGCTCTACATACTCTCTTAAATGCAGTGTTAGTACCTTTTTCCTGTGCTACAGCCCTGCAAAGCAGTGGTCCATGTGGCTGTTGAAAGTTCTAGCAGTGCTCAGAGATCAGATTTTAAAACAAACTCATTCAAATTAGGCATTGTAGCTGCATCTCTCCCTCACCCTGCTTTTTCTCAGTCTTACAAGTCTGGAGAAGTTGAGAATGTGCAGAAAATTCGTTTTGCATTTAAGATATTTTGAACCAGTGCTATAAAACTTTGGGGTAAAAAAAATAATGTTAACAGCCACCAGCAAGTAATAAGTAGAGAAGATTGAATTTTAAGGATTTTTTAATGCGAGATCACTGGAAAATATTTCTTAAAATACTTTTGAGAAGTCAAGAGTAACAGGTAAGGTACTTGTCCTGTGAAGACTGAAACTATTTGCTTGCTTGTTT
The DNA here is from genome assembly GCA_013397775.1 of Eulacestoma nigropectus. Taxonomy (NCBI): domain Eukaryota; kingdom Metazoa; phylum Chordata; class Aves; order Passeriformes; genus Eulacestoma; species Eulacestoma nigropectus. The sequence goes on from VZTE01005204.1 coordinate 660,548, forward strand.
TTATCAGTTTATTGTTAATTCTGAACAGGGAGACTCATGGTGGTGGTGGGTTTTTTTGGGTTTTTTAAAATTATTTAAATGTCTATATTTTAAAATTCACACAGTGGAGGTTTTGAGGATGAAGAGGTATGCAGGACTGTAGGCAAAGCTATTGAATAATGTTACCCATTGCACTGAAATGGTTGGCGTGTATCCATCATAGCATATGCTGCCTCCAACATTTCCAGTGTCTCAGTGCAGTCTTTCTTATTTGCTCCTTTCAGAAGCACACTTGTTTATCCTGATTAATTTCTTTTTCTTTTTTTTTTACTATAGGGCATTTGCATGTTAAAGGAAGTCAAGAAAAAATGTCAAAGTCATTAAAAAACTACATAACAATTAAGGTAATTTCTTTGTTTGCATTGAAGCAATGTATGTTTGTAATACATAAATATTAATCACAGCCCTCTTTTGAGAAAACTTAGGAGTGTGTGCTTATGCTGCAGTGTTTCTCTAGTACTGATGTATCTGTTGCTGTGGATCTGGATGTAGGATACCTGCTCAGATTCAGGGTTTGCTTATAACGATGGATCTCGCTGAGCTGAGAGTGTAGGAGCAGAGGTTGTGCCCAGTACCAGAATCCTGCGCTGTAGATTTGTGGTTGGACTCGACAGTCTCAGGAGTCTTTTCCAGCCTGAATGATTCTGTTCTGTAGTGATGAGTTCTCATCTGTCTATTCTTAATAGTGCTTTGAAAAAGCATGGACTTGGAAAAGAGTGAATGTTTTTCCTTGTCCTTCTTTAAGTGAAATGGGACATAGTGTCAGTGTTTTATCAGGAAGCTACTGGGCAATCCTGAACCATGCTATTGCAGTGGTCTCCCCCATTACCCTTTATTTTTATATGGTGACCTTGCTGATGCACAGAGAGCTTTGCCTTTTGATACCCACAAGCCACATGACTATGTTTCACTGTGTCCCCAAGTCTTTGGTGTGGCGCAGAGCAGGGTTTCTCTGCCAGGCATGTATGATACAGCTGTGCATGGTGCTGGGGTGGCTCCTATGATGGCTGGTGCCTACTGCTGGAATAGGGTGATTTCCTTCCTTTAGACAAAGCTTGGGAAGCTGCTTCAGCCCATATGTTCCCCTTTGCCCTCTTGGAAGAATTAATTAAAATCCCTTTAAAAAGAAGTTCAATATGAGCTGCTTTATTTTAAGTCTTCTGATGCTGTCTGGGTACAGTTAAGCCCTGTTTCCCCAGAGCTCACAATTTTCACAGAAATCTCACGAGTCTCAGTAGAAGTTGTGGACAGGGTGGAGGAATGACCAGAAATGCAGTGCCTGGAGTTAAAAGCAACATATAAAAATGTTCCCCTCTATGTCCCTCATGATGGCACAGCTTGTTTTGAGGAAACAAAGATTTCAGGCCTGTCTCTCTTTCCTTGTGGGTCTCTGCTTTTCATGTCTGCCCTTTCACAGTTGTTAGCCTGTTCATGGCTAACAACTATTAATCCTTCCCTGGAAGTGATTTTCAGTCCAGTGAAACAGTTTTTTTCCTGTACAGCTGCCTTGCACCTTGGAAGTTAAGCCCTACATGGAAGGTTTTATGCCTGTGCCAAAAGAGGGGAGATCTGTCCAGGATCTTCCCTTGGTCCGGCCAGCGGCCACCTGCATCCCAGGCTGTCACCTGGGCACAGCAGCCCTGCATGCTCTGCATCCAGCTGCCCTGTTTTCCCTCCCCCTTGTACTCTACTCCAATTTTTTCTTTCCTTTTTTTAATAGCTGTTAATTCTGACCCCAGAAATCAAAGAGATTGTGATAACACAGAGCCAAGCAACCTGCTTTCAAAGAGCTGTGATACTTTGTCTGTTCTCTGTTTTTAAGGAAATGCAGAGTTGTTTTTTCTAGTTTGGATGATCCTTTCCCAAATTTGAATTTATTTCTGTACTGTACTCATATTGTTCTACCTCTGTATATTAGTGTAAAGCTTCTGGGCACATTGGGTATACTCATTTATATCCAGTTTTATTTTTAAAACCCACAATAAACAAACAAACACCCACCAAAGCAATCAGTATCACTATTTCTTGATTTTGATTGCCTCAATTATTTCTGTTTTCACTTGAGAGACAGCACATTGCTGATGCTTTTTTCAGTGTTCAGGCTGGTTTAATCTTGTAGCGGAAGCCTTATTTCAAAATGTAAGATTTAAGCAAATGACACTTTCCATATTTTCTCACTTGTACTGGCTTCTTACAGTTTTTGATTTTTGTGGCACTTCAGTGATCATCACCAGTTTGCAAATTAAAAAAAAAAAAAAAAAAAAAAAAGC
>VZTE01005204.1:662893-729932 GCA_013397775.1 Eulacestoma nigropectus
CTAAAAAAAAAAAAAAAAAAAAAAGAAGCTGAAGTGCAATAGTCACAGTCAATCTACCACAGTGTCCAGCCTTGCTGAGAGCAGGGTTGGAAGTGATTGAATGTTTTATCAGTGTACCTTCCAAACATTTAAGTAGTTCTTTATACTATTAATATAAATTATTTGTACTAGTAGTAATACTAGTAGTTTGCTGTTTACTGGAGTAAATTATTTGTAAAGCTAGAAAAATATTAGAGTGGAGTTTATTAGGCTTCATGATTAACACAGATAATTCTTTTTATATGGCTAGGATTTATCTTTGTTCACTCCAGGTGTTTCTTCATATTCTAGTCCTGCAGAAAAAGTACACTTATTTTCTTTTCCAAGATGTCTTTTTTTTTTCTTTTTCATAAAGTTTGCAAAACTCGGGAGCTTTCCTTTCTGTAAGATTGTATCCAGATCTTAGTCTGATAATTTAATTATGGGTTTTCTTTTGCAAAAGTCTTTATACAGTGTATGTTTGATTGTACTTGCAAAGTAATTTTCACTGTCCTATATTGGACATTGTGTGTATATTTATGTCTTGTATATATGTATGCACATCTATCTTATATGGAATTGAATTTTATTTAGTTTAGATTTTAAAGCAGTGTTAGAGTTTAAAGATTTTATGCCTATCTTAAACTGCAAAGATGTGTTATTTGTCATGTTAGTTTGAAATGCAAGGGGGTGGAAGAGCTCATGAAGAAATTGATATCATGCTAAAGCTGTCTTTTTGTGCATGGAGTTTAGGATTTCCTGAAGAAATGTTCATCAGATCAATTCAGAATGTTTTGTTTGCGTGGCAGATACAGCTCAGGTAAGGAAGAGCCCCTTGCCTGTTGAGGTGTGCATGGCTTTCCACACACACTTCCCAGCTGGCGATGTGGAGGCAGAGCGAGCGCTCCCTCTGAGGCCGGGCAGTTCCCGGAATCCAGTGGGTAGAAAGGTTTTGGTGGTGCTCTGTGGGGCTGCTCTTTGGCTCACATTTAGAAAATCATCTTTACTGAGCACAGTGCATAACCATTCATCTAAATACCTTCTTGAGCTGCAGTTAGTTGTGACTCTCCATTAATTGCACTTTTAATTAATGAATTACCTCTGTCTCTGATTTGCATCTGTTGTAGTTACTTGTATTGCAGTCACTATCAGCTGGTTTTGGACACATATCTAGATGGAGCTTTGGCTTATATTCCTGTAGGGTATGATGAGGGCTGGCTAATGGTTTTTTTATCTCCCTGCTGTGTTACCATTTTTGTCCTGTGGAGTTCCTGAGTGTTCAGACAGTTCTGTGGTGCAGTGCAGCTCGCTTACACCAGCACATAACCTAATGATCATCTTAGCCTGGCAGATCATCCCTCTGCTGGTGGGGAGAGGTGTGGCAGATTTTGTCAGCTTCCCCATCTACCCATAGTGTTTCCAGCAGGTAGATGTTACTGTGAGCTGGAAGAGGTTTTTCATATGTCTGGTGTTCTTACCAGTTTATTGGGGCCTGCCGAAAGCAGATTGTAGTTCCTTAACCACCGCTGGGTCACATGGCTTGTTGGCTGTCCTGACAGGGCAAGGGAATGGTGGGGCATGGGGCAGCAGCTGCTGTGGTGTTTCAGTGGGCCTGTAGCTGCCTTGGATAAAGCACCTGTAGCAGTGTGACTGCGAGAGCTGGCATGGTCAAGGCTCTGGGGCATTGCTCGTGCCTGCCAGTGTGCTGCCAGCCTTTGTAGACGTGCAGTCATTGGACTGAAAAGTCTTTCTGCTTGTTAATACCTCTAGCTGCCTTGCAGGAGCCACCCATGTGATCTTCCTGGTGGATCCTCCCTCTCCTAGGACAGCTGAAGGCATCAGGAATGTAATATATCCCTGCAATATTTCAAAGCATGGGATAGTAAAGAGAGAGGTGGTTATTAACTTCTGACCTCCACTGTGATAGAAAGAGAGGAGTGCATCCAATTGGAAGGTCTGCTGCAGAACAGCATCCCATTTGGGGTAGGCAGTGGGTTGGTGGCATGCCTGGCTGTTTTGGGATGATGCTGCAGGGCAGTGGCACACTTGGCTGATTTCCTCTTTTAGGAGATGAAATACCTTGTGTACACTTAAGTGGCTCCTTGGCTTGGGGCACTTGGGAGTTGTGAAGAAACGTGTGTTTAAAACAAAAGAAGTGAAAAGACTAACTCCTGCTACGCTGTCATATATATGTTTGTCATGTAAACAAGAGCTAAATGTCTGGTAGTTTCTAAGCTTGCCTTGGCATAAGGAATGGCACTGGAGCCCTGCAGTGGAGGGCTACCTGCAGGCTTTCTTCACTCCCTGTCAGCTGGCTGCATTTGAACCTCTGCTTTTTGCATTACTTCTGGGATAAATGTCTTCCAGAGGTAAAAGAACACTACCTGTGTGGATGTGGGTGGCTTTGATGAAAGGATATGGTGGTGTTATATCAGAGTATAGTGCCAGTAGGCCAGTTGGCAGGGAGGGGTTGCTCAGAAATCTGCTCTTGCCATCTCTACCTTACGAGGCCATGTGCATTATTAGCTTCCCAATAAGGAGCCAGAGTCGGTCTCTGCTGAGCCAGGTATTTACCATGCTGCCTGTCAGCTTGTGTCCCTGCTATCAGTTCACTGTGGTCTAAACATGAGTTTACTGCACTCCTCCTCATCTTGCTGTCTGTTGATAGTTTTATTAGAAGTGAGATCCCAAGCACCTCCTGTTTGTTTCTTAAAAGGTTTTTATAGCCTAGACCCGTGGGTGATGGCTCCTGCCATCCCAGCCTGCTAAAGAAAGCCTTTTGTAAAATCCAGGTTTGGGGGTCAGGTGGTACCACATATGTTGGATTGAGCCTGTAAAAGATCTTTGTAGGCATGTGGACAAGGGTAGCACCTGACAGTTGGGTATGGCTCATGCTTGATTCTGTAGTTTCTTGGGCTTGGAATGGTCCTTTTTTGTTGTCTGGGCTACCCCCGTCTGTGTGTGTGCTAACAGGCACAGATAGAGACAAATGTGACTCTGACTGGCCCAGCTTTGGAGCGGCAAGGGTTGAACGGATGTTTTCAGGGAGGTGCCTGTGTTTCATGGGAGTGCAGTCGCCTCCTGTGATGATCATTGTCAGAGAGAGGATAAAGCTGGATGCCTTGCTTGTGGGGAAGAGGAGAAAAGTCAGAGAGAAGAGCCTTTGATCATCCTTCTATGATGTGTTTCTGCACGAGGTGTCTGCTTCATCGCCTTCTCTGCCTGCTTAGGGTGGGGGGGCAGAGCTCCTCGGGGTGAAGCTGAGCTCGAGGGGCAGTGATGACTATCTGGGCCTTTTGCTTTGGCTGGTGCCTCTGGCTGTTCCCTTCTAAGCCTGAATGACCACCTTGAGGTGGCACACCTGAGGCTGTTGAGAACGTGGTTCCTAGGTACCCGAGGCAGCAGCATAGTGACTCTCCACCAACATGCCAGCTGCTTCTGGGTGCAGCTTGAAAGGAGAGGTGCCATCTCTGAAGCCCTGTTGGGACCCTGCTGTGAGGCAGCACTTTTCCTCTTGCATGTCATCAGCAGTGGCTTCACTTTATGTAGTGAAGGGGCAGGGCGTGTGAGCCCTGCCACAGGCAGTGGGGTTCTGTCTCCGGAATACTCTCCTGGTTACCAGAAATGCTTCAGGGATTTTGTGATCCTGAGTGAACTGCAATGTTTTGACCCCTCTGGTGTCTAATTACTTGTTGGTGCTAATAAATGTACTGTAATTTGATGATGCATTGGTGATGCCCTTGGTGGCAAAAGAGGGAAGGAGCAGGGAGCACAGTGAAGGTTTATAGGGCCAGACTTGCCTGTGCTGCGCTGTGTGTTTGCAGTGCCAGCAGGCAGTGGTTTAGGAGTATTCCCTGAACTGGGGATGAAGAATGGCTTGAATCAAAGTAGGCTTCATGAGGATAAACTTTTATCAAGTATTCCTTGCCAAATTCTTGTAACCAGGTTAATCAATTGAGTAATCCTAATGTATATAAATGATCACTCTCAGTGTCTCACTGTGTCATAGAGGTCTGTACATTGGTCTTTTTGAAAACTGAGTAAAGCTTAATTTTAAAACCAGTGTAAATGAGGCAGTAATGCAGATTTTTAGTTACACACAAGCGAAAACTCTGACAAATATGAGTTCAGACTTACGCCTTTGTTACACTGGGGTAAATCGTGTGGAAGGTCTGATAAACAGGTTTCCTTGGGATTTAGGCTAATGGAACTGAGATCAGGTCTCACATCTGGCTGCTTTTGCCCTCTTAGATCTGCTCTCTTGGTAAGACTCTGCTCTAAAACATCTGTCTGGGCAGTGTTGGGTAATTCTGCAAAGCAGTTGGATGTAACATGAGCAGGACAAGAGGTGAGACTTCTGTGCAAACTATGGGTGATGCTCAGTGCTGAGGAGATTAGGAATATGCTGGAAGCTGTAGTTTGGATGTACCTTATTGCAGAGGTCAGGTATACGACAGGGAGGCAATACTGCACTGGCTGTGAATGGCTCCGGTGTGATATCGGGGAAGGAATGCGTTCAAACTTAGGCCTGTCCTAGGTGGACGCAACTTCCACTGAAGCCAGGTGAGCTCTCTTGTGTGGGGTCCAAGAGCTCTTCTACAGAAAGTTGCACATTACTGTACAAATAAAAAAAAGCCTCTCACTGATAGCAATTCCCAGTAAAAGTGACTGGGAGCTGGTCTGGCACCTGCGCTTTGGAGGGTCAAGCAAGGCGAGAGGAGCCTGCTGAGCTCCTGCCAGCAGGAGTGGACGCTGGAAGTTCCCAAAGTGGAATTGCCTGCCAAAGGTAAAGGTCCCCCTGAATGCAGTGGGGATGTCTGATGTTTCTGCAGCTGGTGGAAGAGGAGCACTGTAGGGTTCCTGTACAGCACATCTCATTGTAAAGCAGAGCTCAGCTTTGGATGCAAGGGATCATTTACCTTGAGGTTTTATCTTTCTTTCCAGTGGCCATAAGAGGCTTTGATGTGTGTGAGTTGAGTGTGATGAATCCCATCCTAGATGTGCCCTTATAAGTTTAAGCAATTTGTATTTTCTCTAAAAATAGCTTTCTCAAAATGGTATGGTGAGTTTAGCTTTGATATTGTGAGGGAATTGTTCAGGAGCTAGTCCACAAATTTCAGGTTCATTTAGATTTTAGATGTTGGTGAAGCAGTCCTTTAAAGAGTCAGTGGTGAGGGTTAGGCCTCTTTGGAGGTCTCGAAATACAGGTTGTGTCTACCTAAATTAGAATAGGCACAAGATTAGAGGTAGGTGTTGCCATCTTAAATCTGGGGAACGCTTAGAAGTATATTAAATCCTAATGCTTTGGACTGATAACTTTGCAGAGAGATTCAATAATGGAAAAAAATTAAAGTCAAACAGTGATTGCTTCAGTAAATTTCCAGATTCAACTTTTTGAATCAGTTTGGTACCTTTTCCAGTAGGTTATACTTCGTCATATGTAGTGATGGTATTTTGTATTGATGTAATTCACCTGGTGTGCATGAAGAATGGAGCTTTTAATTAAATGTGCAATTAATTGTAAGAAGTTTGCTGTACACGTAATAAAAAACTTCTCCTTTGTCTCCAAATACTGTTCCTATGTATGACAGACAACATTTTCTCCATCATAATGCCTTAATTTCTTTTTTTTCTTAGCAGTAGAATTTAGTGAGGAGAGCATGGAAGATGCAAAGAACCTTCTTCAGGCAATCTCCTCATTTATTAGAGATGCAAATGCTTATATAAAAGGACAGCTGGTGTGCGACCCTGTTAGAGAAGACATATTGTGGGAAAGGTAAGTGCACCTCCTGTATCTTAAAAGATGGTGATTATGTGAGCAGTAGTTCACTGACAGACTCAGAGGTTCTGTTTAAGAAGCAGGACAAGAAGGAACTAAGCAGCAGTCCTCCCTCCCAGCCCAAAAACCAAGGGCAGGGTTTTTTTAACATTCTCTTTCTAGCCAGCTGTTTTTACTCATAGTCTGCTACACTCAGTTCATTGTGTTTTTAAAATCTGTGTTACTTATCCAGTGTGCCTGTCGTAACACAGGCATGCCCCTTGTGAGCGATATAGGAGGCAAAGCTAGGCAATTATGAGGCTCCCCAGTTCATGAGTAGAGCTGGGCGTTAGTGACTGGAGAGGAATGAAGATGGCTGAAGAGTAACACACCTCGGGCATGTGAATTTGTAATCCAGCTGGCTGGCACTGTGGTGTGGAGCAGAGGAGAGAAGGAGCTGCTGAGAGATTGGCCACGGGCAGGGATGTCACAGGGAAGGAAGACATTACAGTTGTTGTGACCCTGACAGCGGTGAGGAGAGTCCTTTGAAGTCCGTTGTGAAAACCAGATTATCTTCAGGACTGAGATGTTCAGTGTGTTGGTTGCAAAGCTGAGAGCAGGAGCTCCCTGCTCTGCAGAAAGGGTAGGAGAGGCATTGAGTGTCCTGAAGCAAGATTAGTGCAGGCAGCTCTGAGCTCTAGAATCAGAGGGGAGACAACCTGTAGAGGTGAGAGGCAGCTTCCTTGTGGCTCAAGCACCTCACTGTTGGGGAAGCTTGTGGCTGTGCTGACTGAGGGTTGCAAGGGGCACTGGAGCATGTTACAGGAAAGTGGAGTTGCATTAACTAGCTATGGTATTTGGCAAAAGCAAATCGTTCAGCAGGAGGCTGCAGGAGGTCTCTTGGTGCAGGATAAAGCTGAGAGGCATGAGGAAGTTGAAATGGATAGTCAGTACGGGATGTGTGGGAGGGCACAACTTGTGTATCTTTAGGTGTAAAAACAACCAAAATGAAACAAAGCTCTTAATTAGCAAAGTGTTAGATACTCAGTGGAGAGGGAGAAGCTTGCAGGGAAAAGTTTTGGGAGGAATGAATTAGAACAGCAGCCATCCAGTATCTGAGGGGAGGTAGGCATTCCAGGCAAAAACATTCAGAAACAAGCAAAATAAGGCTGAGGAGAGCGCCAGTGATGCTAAGATAGCTTGAGGTTCCCTAGCTAACCATGCTCCTTGAGCTCTATTCGGAAATGGCATCCTTGGGCCAGCACTGTTGAGCTCGGGTTCGCCTGGCTGTCTATGGGAGCACGCTGCCAGCAGCTGTTTGTAGCTTCCCATTTATCCCTGCTGCTCTCCTCATCTCCCTCTCCAAGTGGCTGCAGCTGGTGGCACTGGTTCTGTGGTGATCAGTGCTGGTTGCCCGCTGGCTTTTGGCACTGTTACACAAATGGTCCCACTGGACCTTTCCGTATGGGCCATGGTGAGTGGAATCCCTTGGGATTGGGATTGGGCTCTCCTGGGAAATGCGGAAGCAGTGCTTGGTTGTGAGTCAGGTCTTGACAACAGGTTTCTTGGCCAACCCCAGGACAGTTTTCTCGCCTGGCACCGAAGTGCTGCCTGTGATGTGCCTTTGGAAGAGAAGCATGCTGTTAGCATGATAAATGGGCTGCTGGAAAAAAAAGCAGAACTCAGTAAGATTTTTCATGTGCTTAATATCAGCCTCATTTTCCATCTATTTTTAAATTATTTAAGGCAAACTTTGCTCTGTTGTTGGCCCCTCTGATTAACCATGTATATTTATTTAATGGATGTAACACTTAGGATTTTGACATGCATCAAGTTTTTCCCTTCATAGCAGAAAGATGTATTCTCCCTGATGAGTGTAGCACTGCCCATCATAGGACAGCTGGGAAGGAGATGGCAGTGTCCTTTTGATGACTCCCTCTGGCTGAATGGCTGATGAATTCGCATACTGCTGGCATCTTGTTTGTCTTATCGTAAATGTTACCTTTTCTTCCTGAAGGCTAGCCAACACAAAAGTAACTGTGAAGGCTGCGTTTGCAGATGACTTTGACACCTCCAGGGCTGTTGCAGCAATTATGGACCTCATTCACCATGGCAACAGACAGCTTAAGGCTGTTACTAAGGTAACCCATTAGGATACAGAGATCAGAAAATGACAGCTGTCCACTGTCCTACTGCTTAATGCAGACAGATTAGTTTATTGTTCACATGAGAAACCAGCAGAAACAAAGCTCCATAAATTGTTGACCTTAATGGAGCCCATTTGTCCTGGCTGTATCACAGGCATGGCTATTGTTTTGTGCTTCGTTGTGTCCAGAGGATATTTCTTTCCTGCTGTCCTATATTATTTATACCTAAGGTTTTTGAAAGGCCTGAAGCCATTGTGACATGCTTCTAATTTTAGTGCTGCTTCTGTGTTCTTACCCTGCTTCTTTGCTTAATATCCATGCACAGAAATTAAGCTAAACTGGAAAGTGGGGGGGTGGTTGCTGCAGGGACTCTGGCTGTCACCCCCAGCTGCACTGGGCAGTCTTGGTGGTGAGTTTAGCATTGGGGACTGAGTGGTTTCTGCTGTCAGCAGACTGTAAGTGGCATCAGCATTCCTGCATGAGTCTGTCTTCAGATGGCTTTTGACAAATTAAGACCCTGTTAAGATCTCTCATGCTGACACAAAGAAAGCATCTGGTAAGGACAAGACTTGAGCAATAAACACTTTCTGAAGCCCTTCTGGGTTCTCCATTTACCAACAGCTCCCTTTGTCAGTCAAGGCGAGCACCTCAGCCTTGTTGCTGTGCTCCTTGAGTGCTGGTGTCATCATGTTCACCATGTTTGTGCAGTAAAAGAAATGTTGTGTACATGGTAATAACTGGTTTTAAGAGAGAATTAACCTGTTGGTTTAGAAATCCTGCCTCCTTCTGGTCCTGTTTTGACATTGGCTGTAAATTCTGTCGTTAGCCTTATCTTTACAAAATGACTCTCTGAGCGAACCCCTGACCTGAAAGACTTTGCAGCAGGGATCTGTAATAGCATTACCACTCCTAGATAAAAGTACCCCCATTTTGTCAGTCACTGTTCCCCCTGAATTCCTCCTGTCAGTTGTTCTGTTGAGAATGGGATGGGGTATTTGTGGGGCAGCTGACGCAGATTTCTCGTTGGGGTGGTGGAGGTTTTCTGGGTACAGCCCAGCTGTCTGGAGTGTTCCCTCTTTATGGCTGTGAGTGTAGTTTTTCTCCTTAAGAACTGTGAGTAAATCTACGTAACTACTTATTCCTCTCTTTAGCCTTCCTGCTAAACATTTCTTACCTTAGATGGCACGCTCCTGTTCCCTTCTCCTGGTGGCCTACTCCGGCTCCTCCCAGTTCAGATCTTCCTATACATTTTAGACTATGGCTTATCTCTGGCCCTAATGAAGATGTCAGATAAAATCCAGTACCATCTGCAGATTTGCTTGTGCATGTCATCACTCTTATTTTTTAGGCAAGGGTTAGTCCCTTAAATTGCTCCTCAGTCTGTCATTTAATCCGTATTTTATTGCTGCTGCTGCTGATTGCTGGTGCTACCAGGGCATGACAAAATGCCATATACTATCTCAAAGCGGTCTCCACATGGATCAAATCAATAAGATGCTCAAAGAATTATTTCTTTTTAATCTTCTGTATTCTAGGTGCCAGTGAATCTGGGATTTTGTTCTTTTTATTTTGTTTCCGTACACACAGCCCTTTCATGCCCAGAAGTGCTATTTTTAGTTCTAATTTACTGCACATGTGTAATGCCTGGCAGCTTCACGCATCTCTTCTCCTCGCTGCGCAGGCTGGTGATAAGCTCTTCCCTTCCCTCGTTTACTTAAATCCCTTCCCTTTGTGCTGTGAGGTGCTTTTATATCTCTTTAAGATTGCCTGTCTGGGCAGGTGTTCTGGTGGAGGTAGATCTATATGTAATTAGTAATAGTTTTCCCTTGTGGACTAGGCTACAGAGATATGCTGGGTTCTGTAATATTTATTGACTGGACAATCTCTTTTGAGTGTTTTCTAAACAGGATGCTGGATCTCCTAGAAGCTCTGTTGTGTATGGAAGCATTATTTCCTATATAGAAGGCTTTTTCAATGCCCTTGGGATGTCCTTTGGAGAAAGACAGGTAATGAAATATCTCTTTCATGTGTTCTAGTATATGGTAGCAGCCCCAGTGTTACGTTTCACAGAATGCTTTCTGAAAGCATCAGATGTAACAAAGTTATTTATGGTTTTAGTAAACCTTTCTGCACTGCTTGCAGTTTCTCCTGTGATGTTTTAGGAGAGTGGATGAGCAGATGGAACAAAGTGTGGGATTTCTAGTTCTTGGAGATACTCCCGTGTGACTTCTGCACCAATTGTGCTGTGGAAATGACAGACTCAGGAATGAAACAAGAAAAAGTTAGCATTGGAGGCCTTTAAATTGTCCTGTTACATGTCTGGTTTTCCCCCAGCTTTTCCTCTTCTTCCTGATGGTTGCATCCAGGCTGGCTTTGATAGCTGTGCAAATATTTGCAGTTGTGAGGGGTCCCACTCCTCTGCAGAAAGCCAGGGAAAGGGACTGCTCTGCCTTGAGCCATGGTGGGGTATGGGGAGGGGAGGACAATGAGTTGGGGATGGGGCCCTTACATAACTAGTTCTTGGAAAGATATGAATGGAGAGAGAAAAATAAAGGAGAGAAAAACTCAAAGCAAAGTACTGAACAGGAAAGAGAGTCATCAATATGGAGGTGATATCCTGATGTATGGAAAGGTCATTTAAAATGACACAAGGTATTGGAGAATAGCAGGCTGTTCTTTGCTCCTCTCCTGCTCAAATATGGAGCTGAATGCAAAGTGGAAAACTTTCTGCAGAGAAACTGTTCTGCAAAAGTTTATTTTGGGGAGGGGGAGAAGAGAATAAGAATGTAAATAACAATTTTCATCCTTTGGAAATCAGGCAGTATGGCAGTAAATGCATTTATTTAGTTTACTTCCATGGATTTTCTCACGAAGTTTTTTCAAAACAGTGGCTGGATGTGATTTGGCTGTGTGTTACTCCTCATAGCCTGTGGTTTGCATGTTGTTTTTTAGTGGCATACTAAACACTTAAATTTTTTTGTTAGTTGGATGGCAAAGTCATTCCTCCAGATTCTGGGCTGTCTGTATGCAGGTGTCTGCTGCACCTATATTTTTGCTGAAACAAGTATCTGAATGCTTTTCTTTGTTGTAGGCTGTGCTAGTCCCTTTCTCTGTGGCAGGAGGATCAGCAGAAGATGCTGGTCTGAGATAAGCAGGCAGAAAGGAGCAGCTGATCTGACTCTTCTCTGTTCCTCTGCTCTTTCAGCTTCCAGTAAATGAATCTGTCAAAATCTTCATCAGAAAGGTCCATGGGCTACCACAATTTAGTAAATAAAATGGTGTAGGGATTGTTCCCTGACCCCAAGACCAGCCAAAAGAGCCCAGCATCCAGTCTTTCTTGCCCCTTAGCCAGGTAGCCCAGGCATGCAGCTTGCCAGGAGCAGTCCCTGACCGCAGTGGGTCCTGGCATGTGTGCTGTGTGGGAGAGGGCTGCCTGGCCTGGCCAGTGCTGTGCTAACAGTGCAGAAGATACAGGGAGCGGTGTTTGGGCCCCCTCATTTGGGTGTTTGCATGTGGCCTGTGGGTGTGTCTTGCTCCTGGGCTGGGATTCATCTCAGCTAATCAGCCTTACAGTCTAATGTAGCTACCTGTGCTTCTGAAGTCTGGTGGGGATAGCTCATCTCAGTCTGGTGGCTATATACAGTCAGACTGCCTGTCTCTCTCTCTGCATTGGCAAGAGAAGATCTTATCCACAGGGAGGTAAGATGAATCCATCTGGAAAGGTGATGAGTGAAAACCATCGTGCCTGTTTTAGAGCTGGGAAGCTTTTGCTCTGCCAAAGAGTGCAGAGTGTTGAGTGTATTGCAGGTGCAGCTGGGGCCAATCTGTGGAGTAAGCAAGGGCCAGAAATTTGAGATCAGCCCTGAGAGGCTACACAGTGTTTTATGTGGAAATCAGATTGGTTCATCTCCTAAAGCTGCTCCTCATTTTGAAGGCTCTCACTCCAGTAGGTGCCTGGTTTGAACTCTTGCAATGGTGTTTGTAGAGGCATGTTTCTTGCTCCCATCATCATGGCTTTCCCTTCTGTATTTAGTATTTATCCTGCCACAGGTTACTATGGAGCATTTCTGGCACTTAGTTTTATTATCTTCTTCAATCTCAAACTTTTTCTTTAGTATGGTTACATGTTTTGAAAGCTTGGGGAATTTGCTGCATTTCACACTCTTATCTTCAATAGCTTCCCTGTCACCTCTTCCTCCTGCCCCTCTTTGTTTGTTAGTGACGTCTGCAACTCTGCTCCCTTTCGTTCCCATCCTGCTGTTCGCTGACTAAACCCAGTCCCCTCTGGCTTTAATTACTCAGCTGTTCTTACTCTCCCAGATGATGTTGCTGCCAGGAGCTTCGCCCCCGGCCTTGGTGTGCTTTGTGCTCCCACTCTTGTGTCATAGTGATAAAACACCGCACCAGTGTTCACTTGTTTGTTGGAGGCTTGTCCTTTTCCTCCCCCTTGGGAGTTTGCCTCTAGTGAGAAACAGGGATGGTCTCTCTGCCAAGAGCGAGACCAGGAGCCTGGCTGTGCCGGTGCTGAGGAGTGGCCTTCCTCTTCAGCTGACTCCCAAGCTCCCGTCTGGCAGCTGTTGGAGCGGGCTCTGTAGGAAGAGTCTCTTCCCTTCCAGAGGCATTGACCAGCGAGACGCCTGCCAAGCCGGAGGAGGCTGAGGAAGCTTGGAGGTGGCTGAGGGGAGGAACGGGCTCAGCTACAGTCAGGAAACACCCAAAACACCCTGTATGCAGTAGCTGCTGCTCCGTCAGGATTTTTTGAGTGGCTGAAACTTTGGGTAAGGTGGATCAGATGAAAGTCCTGTGGATTTGGGAAGGTTTTCTGTAGGTGAAAGGAGAAAGGATAGGATAGACTAGAGACTTAAAGCCAAAATACTTGTTTTTCCTGGTTTGTGTTTCCTGGAGGAGGTCTGGAGCTCAAAGACAGAGTAAAGGGCTGATGCATTCTCTGTCTTTGGACTTTTACAGCCAAGGAGCTGTCTGAACTGGTGGCTAGGCTTCCCTTGCTGTGTTGGATTCCTCTTGCCAGGCCTTTCTTACATTAACTTGTCTGATCCCTTTTTAAGTTATGCACTCTTCTGGCATCTCGGAGATTTCCTGTGGTGATGAGTTCCCCACTTGGGTTATGCAGAGTGTTGTGTTCGTGTGAGAGCACTCTGCTCCAAGGTAAATGCTTTCTTGTGCAGGAATATGCTGAACTACTTCCAAGTGTGACTCTGCTGTAACTTTTTGTCCAGCATTAGTGAGATGGTGACATTTTAATCCTATCAATATATGGAAGATGCACAACCAAGAGAGGTGATAAGGCCTCACATTGCTATGGAGATGGGGTTGATTTTTTTAATACCATTCTCAGACGTTTGTAAAGCACCATGTTTGATTTCTAGGTGGCTGTGGGGGGAGACAAGTCTGCAGTGCTCTCCAGTGTCCTTGAGGAGCTGGTGAGGTTCCGCACAAAGGTCCGTCATTACGCGCTGGCTCTGCCGGAAGCAGCAGACGCTGTGCCCGTGGAGGGTGCGGCGGGAGCCAAGGAACCCAAACAGGAGCAGAAGGCAAAGAGGAAGCAGCTAATGCAGGAGAGAAAACCCCTCTTGGAGGCTTGTGACACTCTGCGTGGAGACCTTGCTGCCTTTGGAATCCACATAAAGGTAGAAGACAGTAACCCTCTTTGTGAGAGTCTCAGTCACTTTTTAAGACAACACCTATTTTTGTCCTTCATTCACCTTCAGCAGCTTGTGGCATTGTGCTCTGTTCCCTGTGTGACTGCAGTAGCAGGAGGTGGAAGTCAAGCCCTTGTCTGGCTGTACTGCTGCCTTCTCTTCTGCTCCCCCTCAGCCTGGTGTCTCCATGCAAGCCACTGAAAATCTCATAATATTCAGAAATCTCTTAAGTTGCCCAAGTTCAATCCAGAAGGAAGGGTGTGAGTAATGTGTGCAGTCTTAAAAAAGATTGCAAAGGAACTGGAAAGTAAACAGAGATGACTTGTGAAAATAATGCCTTCCTTCTACCCTCCCCACCAAAAATAAGTCTTCATGAGAAAGCCATCTTCAGCAGCTCCATTCCCAACTGCTCTTGAGCCACAGGGACTTTTCCCGATTTCTGTACCGCTCTTCTCTCCATCCTGCTTTCTACTTTTAGCCTACACCTAATGCCAGTGTTCTTTTCCATCATCTCAATGGCATTTCTGGCTCGAGAGAAGACCCTCTATGGCCTTACTGCCTCCTCTTGGTTCCAAGGAGCTGCATTCCTTCTTTAAAGTGCTGCTTCTTCCAGTTCCTCTTGGTCACTGCCCTTCTCGCCTCTGCGAGGTGAGGGTCAGCGTTACTCCTTGCGTGCAGAATAATCCTCCACATTCTCTCCCTCCATCCAGTTTATGCTGCTTATTTTTCCTTTGCTTGGGAACTGATCCTGGCAAGTCTGGTTCCATGGTTTTACCAGTGGGAGGATGGAAAGCACAGTGACATCAGGGAGTGACAGCACACAGCCGCTGCAGCTGCTGAGCATGAGGGCTGTCACTTGTCAGTGCTCCTGTTAAAGCAGAGCGTGGTTGGCTCTCTCCTCTCTCGGATGACAGCGAGCGCGCCGACACAAACCGGGATGAGGGCCAGAGCATGGCGGTGGTGCTGAGCGGCAGTTGTGAAAGGAAAGGGAAGCTGGAACATCTGCTTCCTTTAACTTGTCTGTAAATCCCCACTAAAGTCATCTATCAAGCAAGTTTGCAAATCCAAACAACTGCGCTGAGACAAAGTCTTGGAGAAACGGCCTGCCTCTTCATCTATTGGAAAAATGCTGCAGCCCCACCTCCATCCTTTCACAGATTTGTTTTGGTTTGTTTTTAAAGGGATTTACATTTGAAAACCCCACAAATTAGTCTGAGCTGGGATTCAAACCATTCCATTTATTTAGAAAAATTTTTAATAACCTGAAAGCTCAGCATAATCTGTTCCAGAATAGACTGCTCCAGAAGACAAAGCACACATGCACTTAGGAGCACAGAGAGCAAGCATCCAAAGCTGAACTCCTGCTTTTTTTGCCGATACTGTGAAAGTATCCGAAGGTGTGCTGTGAAGTTTGCTCACACCGTGCTTTTGCAGATCCCAAAGAGTCCTGGAAACTGAGTGATGCAGCTCTGCTATTCCTTACACAGGCCCACCAAAGCACATGTGCAACAAGACATGGCTTACACACTCCCCACCCTCTTGCACATCATGAATCTGCCTGGCTGGGTCAGCTGATGCCAAAAATGCCCCGGTAAAACAGCACCTAATAGGGGTCCTGCTTGCCTAATACGTACTTGAGGAAGTTACTTGAATTTCTCATTTCTACCCAGCCTCTCATTTCCACAAAACATTTGAGCTTCACACTGTGCATACATTAATTCCTCTGCCAGCATGCTGCCCTCTGTCATGCGAGGCTCAAGCAAGCCAGCAACTTCTCAAGTCCGCGTGCAGAAAGAAAAGCAGCGGAACAGATGAAGCAGACTAGGAACCCCCCTGGTTTGATGCAGGGCAGGGAGGGGGTGGCTCGAGTTGAAGCTTAATTTCCTTAAAAGTCAGCTTTGTAGAAAGGGTAATTTCTCCTTCAGGTTCTAGCTTGTGATTTCTCTACTCTGGTTTCTTCTGTCAGGTTGCTCAATACAAAGGATGGTGGCCGAAGTTATGTAACTTGCAACAGACTGATTAAAAAAATCCATGCGTCTTTTCTTGGCATTGTAGCATGCTTGGAAGCTATGCTATGCTACTAAGTGAAATGTAGTAATTGGATATTTAGGCATCAGAAAGTTTTCATTTTAATGTTAAAAAAAATTCAACATTTCCAGCCACTGTCACGAGTCAGCAGTCATGGAACGTTACGATGTGTCAATGTTCAGATTAACTTTTATTTTCAACCACTGCAGTCACACAGCTGGTTCAAAATAGAATGTTCAGTTTAGCTGTAATATTGCCTTTCAAGAAAAGTTATGACAGTATTGCATTACAGATACTAAAATCGACGGGCTTCTGTCCCGAGTTCAGAAGATCAAACATGTTCAGCAATATATTATGTATTGAGCGTGTTTTTTCAGGGACATGAGCCATTGAGACTTGAAAATACGACTGCATGAGTTGAGCAGAAGCTACTCATGTGAGAGGCTACACCCCTCTGCAGCATCCTACATTGAAGAGGTGACATTTCTACTGTGTATTTCTTCCCTCTGAGCTGCAAAAAATTGTCTAGTTTTGTTTTGCAGCTCTGAGCATTATTAGTAGCAGTGGCATTCCTGTGAGATTGTATTGCCACCTCTTTTTCCCAGCTGGATGAATAGCTTTGCTGAGTTAATCCTGGTTACAACCTGTGATCCAGACTGGTGGGACTGACCTGCTTACTTTTTCTTACAGGACAGAGCTGCTGTTTCAACCTGGGAAATTGTGGAAGGAGGGCAGACAGAGAAGCAGACTGAGAAAAAAAGCTGATCCTTCATCCTCGGACTTGTTTTTTGTTTCAGCTACTTTGGCAACTGTTGTAAATACTAATTCTTTCAAAATAAAATCTGTTGAACAGAATGTCTAAAAATGATAGTGTGTAATTTGAGCAAAACTGTTGGCACTACTCCTTGGTAAATAAATACAGGCCTTGCAGCACAGGCAGTGGAAGCATCCAGAATACAAGGCAGCACAGGAGCAGCTGCACTGACTTACACAGACATGGGTCTGTTCTACTGCAGGAACTGCCCCAGCCCTAAGCACTCTGTGATCTGCCCTCACCCTGTGCTGCTGACCTGACACAGAAATTTAAACATCGTGAAGGCAGAGGCAAGAACTTAGGCCTGTCTTTAAGTTGAAAACACTTAATTTTATACCTGTTGGTTTAAGAATTTTATTCCTCTCAGACATAGGAGTGAGGGATACTTTTAACCTTGAAGTATTTCCTTATTGAAGTGGTGCTGCTTTGGTCCTATGAAACATTTACCTGTAATATGACGGTAATCCAGTTACCTGTAGGGTTCCGTTTGCTTCTGCACAGAATACATGGAGATGGCTCTAGTATGGGGAGTGCAGCATGCTCAGGATCTCTCCAGAAGTGGGAAGATAAAATTAGTATGTTTAGTTTTTACCTGTTCAGTTACCTTTTTGCTGGCCCTGGCTGCTGTGGATGTGGGCAGAGGTGCAGAAGCCTCTCTTACACCTGAGGTGACCTGTGTTCCAGGGCCTGTGTTATGGGGCTGGTACTTACCTGGTACCTGCACTTCCTTTAAATCAACTTAGGAAAACATAAAAACCAAGAACAGGGTTCATCTACAAGGCATTTGTGTGTTTTCAAAGTATCTGTTCAAAAGGATAAAGGCTTTCTTTTATACTGTTGAGAATAAAATGTGTAGCTTGTTTTCTGCTCCCTTTCTCCATTATCAGTACTTGCAGAGAAGAGTGGGGTGTCTCTTCATCAGCACTGGGGCAGGAGCTTATTTGACACAGCTGGTATTGTCCATTTGCTCATGGCAGTGTTGTTCTAGCAAAGCAGAGTGAATGGGGAGCAGGCAGTGCAGCTGCTGTGTGAAATGGCATCGGCACACACCAAACAAAGTCCAGTCAATTCGCTATTATTTTTATTTCCTACCAAAAGAAACTGCTACATTTCCAGAATGTTTAAAAATTGTAATAATTTGTATACATTAGTGAATAACAGAGTTACAACTTCTGTGTAGCTTTAAAACCAACATGGCAGGTTGAAATCCGTACTGAGCTCTGTTAATTGATTGACTTTGCCTACAAATGTCATTTAGATTATAATACCACTGATGTTCTAATTACAAGAAAAAATTGCTTATTTTAAAGGAAAGGCAGTAGCTGCTTTAAAATCAGTTTTAACTTTCTGATTTCATTTAAAAGTAGTCAGGTTTCTCAAATACATTTAAGGGGGGGAAATAATTGTTCAAGTTTCCCCAAAATTGTAGACAGTCTACAAAACTGCTTAAATTAAACACTAAAAACCTCATCTCTTAAGAGTAGTCTGTGAACCCTCATAGAGCAACACAAGCAAACATTTAAAAACCTATTTTAAAAATAGGTAACTGGTTTAAAAAGAAAACAAAAATGCATCAGGGTGAGGTAGTAGTCACAGTGCATCCAGAAATACCAACTCTAAGGGCTGAAGGGAAATACTTGGAGTAGCCTTTCTGATTCGGGGTGCTTTCTGCAGGCAGCTATTGCAGGGAATGAGAACACAGTCTGACTGGTTTGTAAGACACCACATTCCAGCTGAGAGCACTGCAAGAGTGGCTGTGTGGAACAGGTAACATCTGCTGCAGTAACCAGACACATTACGTGCTTGTTCTGGCACTTTAATGACCAGAAACACTTGGGCTGGATTGGAGGTTCAAGGGCAGTACCCACTTAAATTTACTTTGCATGAATGTGCCTCTCTCTCCACACTGGTTCAATCCCTACAAGCTTTGACTAAATCGCCAAAAATTTAAGGAATGGTCCTGGTCAAAATCCCACAAAAGTTCTGCTTTACACCTAACGCTTGCCTGCTCTGCCAGTGCACCAGATCGGTGTGGCCCTGACAGTGTCTGTCTGTCCTGCAAAGATCAAGCAAAAGCCTCTATGCTTTTTGCTCTAAAAACTCCTGCTTTTAGCAGTACTAAGTACTGCACCTGAAGCTCAAGCACCAACTACCCTTTTTCTGTTCCTGCCTTTGACCTGCAGCGTACGCTGCCTGCACACCGCTATGAAGGTACAGGTACGTGCTGTGGGCTGCCTTTCGTTCCTTCAGCTTGTATTCCCGCTGGCTCATCGCTTTCCACCTACGGCTCTATGTGCTGGTCTGCTCTGAGCTCTAACCCAGCAGGCAACTGGAGTTTTAAAAGCACTTCACTCTTCCATGATCACTGAGAGCTGAACCAGTTCTGCTGGGTATCACTGAATTTCTTGCCCCACCTAGTACCTCTCCAAATGGTAATTTCACAAGTTCATTGTATCCAGTTCCAGATGAGTCAAGACCAGAAAAAGAAACAGAAATTTATTTCTTTTTCAGGTAAGCCTAATTACTGTTTAATGAATTTCACTGCTAAGATACCTAAAGTGTATCTTCATTCTGCCAAGGGGGAACCTTTTAAAAAAATAACAAGACATTACAGGAAGCAGTGCCTTGTCCAAGTGAATGCTGCCTCTGGGACCAGGAATGGGAAAAGGCAACTAATTACATTCAAAATCTACAGCAACTCTCATGCATTCCCTTTCCGAAGAGGCTTACTTTTTGCTTCTTACTATACTAGCATGGCAAAAAATGAAGTGCAATAGCTAGTTCTAGACAGAGGGTCTAAGAATGACAAGTGACAACCTTGGTGCAATCCAAGAAATTCAGTTGAGCTGGTGGAAGAATTTTATCTAAGTATCAAGTGCATTTTGTTTTGCTGTTCACACTTTAGTTATTGCTCAATAACTATCAAAAAGAACAGGAATACTTTCAGTTTAGTTTTATTATATTATAACAGATCTGCAACTACAGCTTATTTCAGCAAAACATTTTTGTATTCCAAACTCTTAAAAAATATCTACATTAATCATATTTTTCTATTCTTAAAAATAAAAAATATCTACCTAACATACCAATGCTGCTACAGCACTTGAAAGGGTGCATTATGTAAATTCTACGGTACATGTAATTACTCTTGCAGTCATTGTTCTTCCTTTTCTTCTTCTTCTCTGCTGCTTTGGCTTCAGGTTTCAAAAAGTTTGTTAAAAGCTGTTCCAACTTCTGAAACCATGTCAGAGGCTGTCATTGAACGTCCGAATTTTTGAAAAGCTTGGTGGTTAGACTGTCTTGTGAGAGAGCAAGCTCCAAACGCAGCCACAAGAAAGGGATTTTGACTGAAAGGGAAAAACCAAAAGACAACATTATAAAGAGAATCCAAACACTTATGTGCAATTTATAAGGTGGTGGACATCATCTTTGTCCTCGTAGATGTTGGTCAGCATTGCCAGGAAGGCTTCTCAAGCAAACATCTTCTCAGACTCTTGCACTGCAGAGCATCTGTCTGAATTTTTTTTAACAAATACTTCCCTACCCATGGCACAGCATGTGACTGAGTGAGAAACACCACCAGGGCCAAAGCATGCAAAAGGACAACAGGCTTAAAAAGTGGGTAAGGTGCTCCATGTCTAGTTTTACTGATGTGAAGCTTCACACTTGCCTTCAGAGGAAGACCAAAGTCTCACCTGACAGCCTTTCAACCTCCTTTCCCCTCCCTTTGCTGGGTAACTCTGTTTAGTTTTGTCTTGCAGGGGTGGGGGAAGGTCATGGGGATGCGGACAAGAGATGATTTTCAACAAGGGCCATAATGACTGCTCCAGGGCCTTCATTAGATCAGCTTAAAAGGGGTACAGTGGCAGGTGAAGACAACAACACAAGTTAAGGCACTGTTATAATGCCTCCTACACACTTAGGAACTGCCCAAGAGAGTGGACCCAGACCAGACCTCTAATGCTGAACCTCCCTCGGAAAAGCCAGCACAGTCCAGAGCTCCACCTGCCACCTCCAGAGCACCTTTTCACAGGCTGGGCCATGGGAGTCACTTCTGCTGGCTTAAAACAGAAAACAACTGCAGAATAATTCAGCAGCCAGCACTGTGCTCCAGGTTCTGGCTGATCAAAAACCTCACAGAGCTCAGCCTCAGCTGAGCATTGCTGCCTGGAAGACACTAAGGACCTCCTGACTCCTCTGCCAAATGAGAGTTTCGGGAAGGACCCCAATGTAAAACACAGGCAAAGCGGGACATGACTTCACAATCAGGTGTCACCTAAGCAAAATTTCCATGTACTCATCAAGGTGCAGGAGTATTCAAGCCACCTTGAAACTTAAGCCTGGATGCCCAAATCCTGCTCTGAAACAAGAGCTGTGCACAGGCTCCTGGGCTCAAGGCAGCTGAAGTACCATACTCCAAAGAGACCAGCATCCTCTCTAAAGTGAGGACTCCTACCTACTGTACCAGTAGCACCCCTGAAAGCCAGTGCAACCTCAATGTTTGAAAATCCCTCTGTACAGACCCACTGTGAAATGCCAGAGCCAGGCACAAACTGGAAGGACTGGCTGGACTGCCTGCAGTGCAGTCTCCAAGCAGATGCCCTGACTCACTGAACCCAAAAAGCTCCTCCTTTCCTGCAACACACGAGGTAGGCAGGACCGGGACAGCAGGTGCCTGTGAAGGGTCGCCTTAACACCACTGCAGGAGACACAATGCATTGCTGATGCCAATTATACTTTTCCTTCATCTATAAAATAAAGCAGTTTCTGAGCAAGCTGTTTAGAAAAGCCACAGGAGCTCAAGTCAGGAGAGCCTGGAGAACATGTGCTGTGTTCGCTAATCTCTTCAACAATTTAATACTGCTGTGCTGTACCCCATGAAAAAACTGAGTCACTCTTTTAATGACTTAAAACAGAATTCCTCCTTTAGTGGCAGCTGCAACTTCAGATACCCAAAACTAGAAAGGAAACCAAGATTGTGTATGTTAGATTTTAGAATTCTGAAGTCTGGTTCAACTGGTCCCTCATTCCCCCTGGGACACCTTGTGCAGTGCCCTTGTGGTAACACAGGCACAGGCTGGGTAACTCCCATAAACATCTGATACTGTGCACCTCCATGCAGCATCCCAAAGACTACAGAAGGTCTCCACTCCTCAAGCTTCCATAACTCATAACTTACTGAGAAGAGGGACTGTAACTCCCTCACTGCTTATGTTCCTTTCAACTCTACTTAAAGCTGCTGCTTTCATAGAAAGACTACATGACTATCTAGACCAGCTAGTGTGGCTGGAATTGACATAATTTAACTAAAAAGCCAACAGCCATCTGCATGGTTGCTTTATGTACAACCAAAGTGGACTGCCATTTGGCCTTAGAAGAATTACTCTCTTTGAAATTGTATTTTATTTGCAAGTTTCAACATACCTGCCCCACTGAATTACTCAGGCACAATGCAGGAGGATTCACCAAAACAGAAATAACAAAGCCAAACAACGTGTCTTTTGAATTACAGAGATGCTATTGCCAATGACTACCACTTACTTATCCTTCATACTTTCTGTCTACATTCAATTGTTTCTAAAACACGTACCTAGTACATCAATGTCCTTGTGATCAGATCTAGAGGCTCTTCTTCTGCCCCAGACTTGGGAGATGTTAGATTACTGAAGGGTTTGTCTTATTAAAATTATTACTATTATGTAGCCTGCTCTAGAACACCCATACACTTCTAGAAAGTACATGGATACCTCCTGGATCCTCTGGACCTTCTGGATACCTTCCAGAACCTCCAATTTCATCTGGAAATGTACAAAGCAGGTCTACGACAGTTACCACAGGTGAACACAGACTCACAGCAATTAAGTTATTAATTAATATGCATACCCATTTGTTTTTTCAGCTCCAGCAACAAATGCCCAGTGTGCCAAGACTCCAAGAGAACCAGAAAGGAGGTCCCCCTGTCCACCACATCTCCGGCTGCTTCCTTCGTGACTGCACACAAGTACTAGGAACAGACAAACCAAAAACAAAGTCATGTGCTTTTTCCCCTCCATTTACAATGACAGCACGGCAGCTGCAAGGGTTACCCTCTGAGGCACACAGTAACTAATAGGTGAGAGACTTAACACAGGCAGCAGAATGAAATACGCTATTCTTAACATAAGAAATAAATTGCATTAACATTTTTAAAAATACTTTTCTCATTACCTTTTAATCCTTTGCAAATAACATTGCACAATGTGCACACTTTCTCTACTTCACTCAGCCTGCACAGTTGAGTTTAGTTATTCATGTGCCATAATGAGCCATCACCCCAGATTGGACCAGGTCCCTCACAAAGCCATTGCACAAACACAACTCTTCAGCGTCTCTGAGTTTGCAAATGTAAACCAAGGTGTTTACAAAAAGCAAATGCAAAATAGAACTATAATCTCAAATGTTCTACCATGTCCATCATGAAAATATTTTATTGAAACAGCCTTTTCCTTAGGCTTTTTAAAAACCACATGCAAGACAGATTTATGTTTTTCTGCCAATTAACAGTGTCTCACCATCCGTGTATGTTTCTGTCAGCAGGGTCACTGTGGATAGGCTGTGTCAGGGTATCAGATGTTACATTTCTATTTTAAATATACAAAGGACCTTGGTCAAACTGATCTCTTCGTGCAGCTTTAACTATGAAGAACACGCAACTACATTTAACTCCTTTGCTCTCCCCTCTCAACAAACCCAAGCAGGAAGCTTGGAGGACATATAAGGCACACAAAAAGAAAACACCATCAATTCTGCTACCCTTCTCCAAACTCTCTTGTGGGTATGCACCTACCTTTAGCTTTTTTTCTTGCTTGGTTCTGAAAAAAACCCCAGGACAAATTTATTTTCCTCTCCTAGGAGAATGGAAGAGCTGGCAGAATCATGACTGGCCAAGTGGTGATCCTTAGCATCTCCAGTCAGCTACTGCAGGATTCAGGACTGTGCACACAATCACTTCTGTGCTGCTGAGAATACCATATATACAAGCAAAGGACAGAGCACGACCAGGCATTGCTTGGACAACAGCTCTCACCTCAAGCCTGGGCTGGGTTTCTCCAAAGTGTATAAACAGAGCAGCCCAGGTGTTTTAGAGGCACTACTGTCCATATTTTTAACATTTATAAAAATTTTTATCTTTCAAACTAATGGAAAAAATTTGCACAGAACTGAAAGCCTTGCAGATACATTTTCCTAAACAGCAAGTGGTAAAAAACTACATAATGCCAATAAACCCCTTCCAGTTCATTACGTGCGACAGCAAAGAATTGCACTTCACTTCCATTTCCTACCGATTCTTCCAGCAGTAATTGTGGGGCTCGCGAGGCCAGGCAGTTGTGCGCCTTTGCTGCCACTGACAGGGCAAAGATTCATTAGTCACCACAACCACAGCACACACCACTGTAGCCCTGCCAGCAGTTCATTTTCCCAATCACTCTTCTCCCCTTCCCCCTCCCCCTCTCAAATTAAGATTCTGGAGGTGTTTCTCAGCGAGCAGTAGCTAATGTCAAATTTCACAAGCGTAATGCCCTTCTGAGTTAGCTATCTGAAGAAGGTATGCCCTTTTAGGTGGCGTGATTTATTCTTATTTTTATTTTAAATATAGTGCTTTGGAGAAATTACCTCTAATTCTACTTCTTTGAAGATGCTATCTCACAGGATTTTCACTTTGAGGGCTTGAACTCCTGGCAGGAGGCAGGATGGAAATCCTCTGTTCAAAAGCTTTGGGGCCTTCTGACTGACAGCTGAGCACAAGCCTCTGCTTATTAGCTGTATGTCACCATCTGCCACTATTCTGTAGCCCCACAACCTTCCAGTCATTTTTGAGCTGTACAAGAAAGCAAGATCTCCTCAAACTACGCCAATTATAATACTCTGCTAAATAAAAAATAAATAAAAAAAAAAACACGGTCTTTTGTTTGTAGTTTTAAAAAGTAAGTCTCGAATATGAGCAGACTACCTCACAGGCAACAACAAAAGCAGACCTTTGTACTCTGCACACAGATGCTGGAAAACAAATCCATGGAATACCTTCAAAGAAGCAGGACTAGAGGAAATTCACTTGAATGAGGAAGGAAAGATATGACAAACAATTCTTGTGAAAAGGCTTGGTTGATCAAAGAGTATCTCAAAATAAAAGGATGATGAACATGACAACAGGCAATGGGAAAAGGATTTAAGAACACCTCTGAATTACAGTCATTATTAAAAGCTTTTAAAATATAAGAAGGAATCCCCCAGTGGCATCAAGACAAACCGGCATACTGACGAATCAACAGGAGATGCTTTTCCCAGTCTTCTCCTAGAACAACAAAATAAAACTGCTGTCTTCACGCTCTCCCAGTGCAACATCTCCCACTGAATGTCTGAGCCCTGCTGTGAAGACAGTTTCAGCAGTTCTTCAAGGACCATGGGGGTGATGTCTTAATGTTGCACTGAGCAGTCATAAGCAGTGGCAACGTTACCTCACCTCGATTAGCTGGACATGGCTGAATAGCCAGCTATGATGCCGAGAAGGTGGGCAGTTCTATGCCCTGGAAACATGCACAGTGCTCTATCTGCATGAGGATGAAGCTTTTTTTGATCCGGTGTTCAGTGAGGCTGTAGCATGTTCAACTAGGGATGGGCATGTACATCAGCAAACCTAGAAAATATGGTTCTTGGAAGAGCTGAGGAGACCAAGATGACTGGATGCAGGACAACAAGGAAACTACAAAGACTGAAATCACCACAATGTGTCGATTTTAAAAAGGCAGCAGCCAGGGCCACTAAAGGTCAATTAGTCTGACACCAGTCTGGATCAAAACCATGGAGAGGTCCAGTTATAGTTCAACTAACAGACTGTAAGAGACAGAAGCACACAATTAATGCTGGTCAAGCTGGCAGTTAGGGCAGGGTGTTCAGTTCTGTTTTCTAACAGGTCTGGGCAACCAAATCTGATGGCATTATTTCTCAAGGTGATCAATCAAAAAAACCCCACCTCAGTATAAATAGCAGACAGTCTTTTAAGGAAAACTGATTTATGCCAAGTAACTCTCAGGAAAAAAAAAATTACCCAACTCCCTAGCACTTATCCATGCGGCACACATACACTATCAGAAGAAAAGGCTAGATGAAATAAAAATGTCATCGCTGAAGAAATGCCTGCAAGGAGATCTCCTAGAGTCAGAAAAACCACGGTCCTATTCAACAGTTTCAATACAGTCTCAGCAAGTAAACAGCACACAAATGCTGCCAGAGCTTTAGGCAGTAAATACAACACGTCCCTCATATATAATCACACGGATTTCTTGTGTACCTAAAATCACGGAAATAATTTGTACCGAAATGAGTGCAACAGAAACAGAAAATTGAAGGCTGTCATACTGACAGAATATTGGAAAATAGAAATTCAAGAGTTTTAGGCCCCAAACAATTCAAAACTCTGCTCCAGACTTTTGGGGTAACTGTGGCCAAGTCATTTAGTAGCACTATGTTTAATATATTTCAGGCCATAAAATATCTTCAAGAAGTGCTGAAAAGGGAGCGATGGTAAGAGACACATTAATATTTGTGAAAGCATTCAGACCATGGTGTCACACATAGCTGTATCATTGCCAAGTTTTAAGCTGAAAAACTCCCAGCCCAAATTTTGCTGCTGCCAAAAGCCCAAAAGAATGACCTATTTATGGGTATTGTGTGCTTAATTAAAAAAACCAAAACACAACAGTCCGTTATGTAATTGAAAATAGCTGTCCTTTCTTTGAAGGAAAAAAATCAGAATGCAGTAGTTTTGCTGACCTCAAGCACTACAGGTTAACTGGGAAGCACAGATTTTGATATGGCTGTATGCAGGCAGCACCATTTACAATGCCAGCTCCTAGACACATCACAGTTAGAAAACCAAAGTAGTAGAAAAGGTAGTGTATGTCTGCTTGTTCCTGATTCACCATGTTCTCCCAGTAGTGAAAAAAATGAATCAATCTCTGGGGTGGCTTTTACTTTTGCATTTAGAGCACAGCATGTGAAATATGGGATAGTTTAGTTGTTCTCATGACAGTCAAGAAGGCTGAAGAGCTTATGTGAAATATCACATTTATTGAGACTGCAGACTGAAAGAGATTTAAATTTAACTCCTGAATCTCAGACATCCTGAACTAATTCCTTGCACTTGTTTTCCTCTTACAGAGGAGGAGTACAGGAAGCCATGTATGAAACGCGACCATTCTAACTTCTGATACGACCCAGCTGGGTCAGATCAGCCAACAACAGCCACCCCACACAACAAACACGCTCTAGTTTAATTAAAACACTTAAGATTTCCATTTTCTATGCAAATAATGTAGCTATCAAGGATCATTTTGCTCCATCAAATATAAGATTTAGACCATTATCAGATTTTTAGTAAAATCTCTTACTGATATACATCTCTGACCTAGCATATACTTATACTAGTAAGAAATTTATCTTTTTCCTTTTGCAAGTTAGTTCAAAAAGCACATAGCTGGAGATCGTGAACTCCCAGAAACATGTCCCAGAGTGCATAGAGACAGGGAAACCAAGTTTAATGACTCTGTCTGGAAAAACAACTCAACTGGTGTGGAAAACGTAAGTTGGCTTTTATATAAAGGGTGCTTATACTTTTTTATTCCCTAATCACACTTTTAAAACTTAGGTAAGTCCTTGAGTGCAAGATAGAGCAGGCAATTTAAGTTAGCCGAAAATGACCCGAATTTTACATTGGTTTTGTTGGACAGGCACAGGAGCCAGGGGCCAGGTGAAAAGTGCCAGGGAGAAGCTGGCTGGGCTGCATGTGCCATGGACACCACAGTGGCACCAGGGACAGGAACCATCACCTCCCCGTTCTGCTCATTCTGCAGAAGCAGAACTGGAGACAAAAGTGCTGCCTCTCAGTTAAAAATCTCGGTGAGATTTGCTCAGCAGCTGTGAGCGAGCCAGGCAGTGACAAGAACTGAACAGCTTCCTTTCCAGCTGTGCAGGGAGATGAATGGCTGGAACTAGAAGTAGCGCTTGGGGACTTGTAGCAAGAGTTGGATTTTTACCCCATAGACAGTACTCAGTATTCTGCCTCGCATGCTTCCTTGCTTCTCTTGACCATAGCTGCAGCTGAGCAACTGGAGAGAAACCAAATTTGGCTACTGGTTGCAGGCAAAAGCAGGGGGATGGTTCGCATAAAAGCCTGCCTTTTGGAAGGGAGGGTCAAACACAGAAAAGCTCATTATAATGCTTAAAAATCAGAATCCAAATCCTCTAATTCAAGGACCTAACCAAATTTTAAACATGTTAGGAACTAAGGCTGGTATAACCACACTTTATTATTGACCAGTTCTCCAAAGAATAATAGAAAGATAATCTCAGAGAGCTGTGCCATAGCGAATAAAAGCTGACTTACCTTTTACCCACAGGCTGAGTACTCATTCCTACCCTGGTCAGTGATGGCACTGATATCACCTACCAAGAGCATGGTGAAACTCATCTTTGTAGAGCAGGGAATCAACAACTGTAGACCAAGCTATAACGTGAAATTGCAAAAGGAAAGAGAAAAAGAGTATATAAAACTTAATTTAAAATCTTGGTGATTATGTTTACAGGCCAGTCGGCAGCTCACTACTGAAATGGAGACAAATTTTAGAAAAACCTCCTTTATAGTGGAGGACTGCTACTGCTTTCACAGAGGCCAGCATGTGACTGAGGCCATACGGAATCACCTGCACCAGCTAGTCTGATCTGTGAAAACAAACCTCAGAGGTATCCAGACACTTCAAAGTTTGTGAATCTAGCAAAGTTTCAGGTACACTGCTATACCAGTTAATTTCTTTGTCTACTAATAAAATCTTACTTTGAATTTATTAAACTTCAGCTTCCAATCAGAATTTATTGAGCCTCTCTATGTAGATTACAAAGCTTTTTGCTGAGAGTAATTCTTCACCAACACCTTATGCCAAATCACCTGGTAACTCTTTCTGTCTTCAGGTAACAGAAGTAAACTGTCTACTGCATTTCTTACAGACTCATGAATAAAAGTGCTGTGAAAATAACCACTACAATCACTCTAAGCTACAAAGCATCCACAAACCCAATCTTCCCTACTGCAAAATTTGGCATCTTCAAAAAGCCTTCCTTCCACAACAACTAAGCACAAAACACTAAAGTTACCTGGTTAAGTTTGCAATTTCTCAATTTCTGGCTTTCCTGGAGAGCACTGAGACTTACTTTTTCCCCCCTGCCCCCCAGAAAGCACACGTGCAGTATATTCCCAAAGAAGAAAGTTTAGAAGTAATATATGCAAACTACAGTGACAGTATGCTGAACACAGCAGGTCAAGCAGGAAATGTCCAATAGGTAGGGCTGAAGCACTACAAATGGATGATGACATGATAAATAAAAGGCAAGAGGAGTATACAGATCTTTTCATAATGTTTGATTGTGCTCAGAGGACATTGGCCTGATCCAGTAATCTGGATTTCCCTCACACTGGAATCATGATGTATGTAGTCTTAGCTGAAAAAAAATGACATCAGATCAAAAGAAGAGACAGATGAAAAATAAGAGCAAAAAACCTGGGAAAGAATTCAAGATCAGTGACATGACAACATATTCCATATTGTGGCACACAGTAGAATCTCCTTTCTCAATGTAATTTTGCATTGAGAAGCTTTTAAAAAAAATGACCAGCAGACTAGACCCAAAGAACCACTATTGTTAAAAGGAAGCTGTAGTTTCTGCAAAATTCTCAGGAACCTTCTTGAAAGTCATGCAAACTCTAAAAAAAGTTTTTGTAACAGACATTATAACCTGCTTTCTTAGCTCAGCAATGCTGCCTGTAACGCCTTTAATCCAACAAAGCAACCGTGATAGCAGCAAGGTAAGAACAAGGAAACAGCCTAGAGCTGGACATCAGTCAACTGCTATAAAGGCACAGAACTGTTTTTATTTCAAAACAAAAGCCACTTCACTAATAGAAAAAAATATCAGAACACAAAAGAGACAAAGAACGAAGTGGGGGAAAAAATAAAACCAATAAAAAACCCCAAGAGCACACAAGACATACATGAACTTGTGCCACATATGAACACTCAAAATTGAAACTGGAAAGAGCTTCAGTTGTTTCCTGTTTTTCTTAATCCTGCATGACAAGAGACATTGGACACAGTGTCCTGCTTCTCCAGCAGCTGTGGGGATACACTTATCTCAAGAGTTAACAGTTCAAAAGGAGAACAGAGATATACTAGATAATGTACTCAATCTAAAGTGCTCACCCAGTCTTCCCAATGTTCATTTAAAAAGCAACAATCCTGTATAAAAATAATATTGTTGACATAAAAGCAGAGAAAGAAGACAACTACAGTGCTCTAAAGCTTTCTAGCTGGCATAAACTGGACTCAAGAGATTTTATCCTCCAGTGGAGTTTATCTACCCTTAAGCCTGGTCTGACTGTCCAAGGTTAAAAATCAAGCCTGCTATAGGTGCAATATGACAGAAGACTTCCTGTGGGGAA
This sequence comes from Eulacestoma nigropectus, assembly GCA_013397775.1. NCBI lineage: Eukaryota > Metazoa > Chordata > Aves > Passeriformes > Eulacestoma > Eulacestoma nigropectus. Next base: position 692,847 of record VZTE01005204.1, read on the forward strand.
ACCTGGGTACTCTAAGAGGAAGATCCTTTACCACATAGATGTAACTATATTGCTTCCAGGTCCCAGTTGTTGCACAATCTGCTACAGTATCTACACCATTGAGGTATGTGGAAGGTGGCTCTGCACAAACCAGTTGTATTTATTACATCTGTTTTCTGTTATAAAAGACCTCCATGGCTCTCAGCAATGAAAAATTGACTGTATATACAAAACAGTTCTGAAGCAGCATAAACATTTATCAGAGATTAGCATTTCAAGTAATTAAAAGCAGAGCTGCTGCTGCTTGTTATGTATGTGAAGTAAGACCATGCAGTCAAAATGTGTCAAAGGCACTCATAAATAATTTTATACTGATCACAGTAAATTATCAGTATAAAAAGCAGCTGATTCTATTAAGTATACTTTAAACCATACTGGTATGTGACTATTGTAATGGCAATCTAGAGCTAATTTTTTTATTTGTCACGGCTGCTGTACAAGTCACATACGTACATGCTAATCTGCAGCCTCATGATGGACAGCATCAAGGAATTGAGCAGGTCATGAGCCTCAAGACATCTTCACTTTTCACACACACCAATACATGGTGAACTAACAATATTGTTTCCTATCAATTTAGCAATGACAGATGCACTTACATAAACCATCTCGGCAACAAACTTTCAAACAGTTCACAAAGATTAAATAATCAATTTCTCAATACTCGTGTAATGTAAAACATAATGTCATTTAAATGAGAAATGAAATCAGCAACTTTTTTCAGCAAATAAATTTAGCTGCACTCTTAAAATATAAATTAACACAAATCATCTAAGGGTGATCTGCAATGGCAGCAATCCCTCCAGTCTTCAGGGGAATACAGCCTATTGCTATACACTCTATTGGACTACGATCGAAAGCAAACAGAACAGAACAATCACACTGCTAAAAGCAGAAGGCACTTACCTTTCTCTCCATCTGAAATAAGATCTCTTTCTCCCTTTTGCACAACTGTCAAATTCCCCATGGCTTGGCTGAGTCTTAATACACATCCATGATGATCACTACTGTCCACGGGGTCTCTAAGCTACAACACAAGAATTCCATACACAGTACATATTTTGCTACTAGAACAACATATTCAAACACATGCTACTTCCATATGCATGGGGGAAAAAAAAAGGCAACATCATCAGTCTTTCCATGTATTTTTTTCTACACCCACTGCAATGTTAAAAAATGCATGAGAATGGGTCTTCTTTAAAAAAGAGCTCTGTTTAAGAATATGCACTGTTGTGGCAATTATCCCATGGAATAAAAACACAGAGAGTGCTTCCCTCACATGTAAGAAACAGCACATAATATTTAAGCCAGTAATAAGTTACTTATATTCAAGGACAAAAAGACTAAACTTGCACATACTTAAATACCAAAAAGGCAAACAGCTCACCATGGCTTCATACAGTCTACTGAACTCCATATAGTTTGGAGTAAGAATAGCTCGCTGGTAGCCTTGAATAAGAGAAGGCTGCTGGGAAATGAGCCACAGTCCATCCTGTAAAACACAGTAAGAAGAGCATTTACTGAATAGATTCTTAAGTGTTAAACCACTGACTGAAATAAAGAAAATACTTACTGCATCAATAATGATAGGAATTCCTTTCACTTTTGATTTCTCTATAATACCCTGCAAAAAATGCAGATACTTTTAAGATGCTTGCTAATTTAGAGCTCATAAGATCCAAACAAAATTCATAAAATAAATCTGACCATGTAAGTTGTTTTTACAAAGTGATAGAAAAAATGTTATATTCTGCAAACTAATGTAAAACATTTTCATATCAGCAGGTAATTTTACAGTCACAATGTTGTCCCCTTGGTTTAAGTGTTCACAGAGTTGGTATGTGTATTGGGTACTCATGGCAAGGTTTTGGGAGAGGGAAGAGGGGCCACAGGGCTTTTCTGAGAAGTTGCAGGAAGCTTCCCTCATGTCCAATAGAGCCAATGCCAGACAGCTCCAAGACAGTCCTGCCACTGGCCAAGGCCAAGCCCAGCAGTGACAGTGGTAGCATCTCTGGAATAATAGATTTTAAAAGGGGAAAAAGTTACCATGCTGAAGCAATTGCAGCCAGAGAAGAGAGGAGGGAGAATATGTGAAAGCTACAGCCCTGCAGACACACAGGTCAGTGAAGGAGGGAGAGGAGGTGTTCCAGGCTCTGGAGCAGAGATTCCCCTGCATTCCGTGGGGCAGTTCATGGTGAGGCAGCTGTGCCCCTGCAGCCCATGGAAATCCACAGGGGAGCAGAGATCCACCTGCAGCCTGTGGAGGGCCCCACACCAGAGAAGGTGGATGCCCAAAGGAGGCTGTGACCCCACGGAAAGGCTGCACTGAAACAGGCTCCTGGCAGGACCTGTGGCCCCATGGAGAGGGGAGCCCACGCTGGAGCAGTCTGTTCCTGAAGGACTGCACCCCATGGGAAGGACCCATGTTGGAGCAGTTGGTGAAGAACTGCAGACCATGGGAAGTCCACCGGAGAAGTTTGTGGAGGACTGTCTCTTGTCAGAGGGACCTCATGGTAGAAAAGGAGAAGATTGTGGAGTCTTTCCCCCAAGGAGGAAAGCAGCAGAGACAACATGTGATGAACTGACCAGAGTCCCCATCTCCCAAACCCCTGCACCGCTGAGAGCGGGGAAATGCACAATTTTCGAGTTAAAATAAGCTTGGGAAGAAGAGGGGGGTGGAAGGAAGGTGGTTTTAGCATTTGGTTTTATTTCTCATTATCCTACTCTGATTTAATTTGTAACAACACTCAATTAAGTTCCCCAAGTTGAATCTGTTGCGCATACTTCAATATAACAGTAACTGGTGAATGATCTCGCCTGTCCTTATCTTAACCCACAAGCCTTTGTTATATTTTCTCTCCCCTATCCAGCTGAGGGGAGTGACAGAGAAGCTTTGGTGGGCACCTGGCATTCAGCCAGGGTCAATCCACCACAATATGCAAATAAACAAGCAATCTCACCCACTCTGCCTGCTGCAGGAGGCATGTAATGCCAACACAAGTCACACATAGTAAACATCCATCTTCAACTAAAAATCCCAGAAAAATCCCAGTGAGTACTGCCTTGACAGAAATCTACCAATAACTATAATACTAACTTCAGCTGCTTTGCTGCTGACAGTCCCACTGCAGTACTAGTTTATGAACAGAGACAAGCAGTATGTATGATGTCATTTCCCCCATGGTCCTGGAGGTTTTATGCTTTGAAAGCAAAATCAAAGTGGCCCAGACAACAGACCATTTGTAAAAGTATTTTTTTTAGCAAGCAGTATCTCCGAGCAGACTGTCTGCCCTTGTGCTCTCTCCTAACCCAGCAGCAGCAATGACTGATCCTCAAGCTTTTTAATGAGCAGTGGCTGACAGTCAAGTTTTTTTCAGTGTTGGTTATTACCAACTCATCTTTGAAGCTGGAGGGTTTATCTTTTTCCTGTATAAGATAACAGAGCATGGTATCCATCCAAAAGTCTAATTACTTTTGAATGTTACTAAGCTCTTCAGATTAGCTATCATATGGCACTGAGCTTCACAGGTTAGCAAGACACGATGCAAAGAATAAGGAAGCAATTTTAAAATAATGTTCAGGGTATCGAACATCTCTCTTTTCTTGTATAGCGGTCAAAATAAACACCACCCACCTTGCTTCCTGTAAATTATTGCATATGACATATACATATCCTCACAAACATTACTACCTGATTCTAATTTTTCCAATACCAGTGGAAAATATCTCCCTTCTATTTTCTTTGTGTAGGCACTGCTCCAAGCCTGAGGACTTTTCTCAACACACAGCTGCGGCTGCAGTAGAAGCTACTAGAGAACAGAAACCTTTCCTACATTCACTTGCACAACTTGGGCTGTGTGTCAGACTGCTCAGTGCCCACCTCCTTTGAGATCCCTAGGGAACACCAGAGTCTTCTCTTATACTCAGCTACTTGAGTAATTTTGAACCAATCGCAAGTTTTACACAACTCATACAGTTCAGCTACTACTAAATTATTCAAATTTATTAGTAAGTATACTTAACAGCTGTGTGAGGATGGAGTCTTCAAACATACCTAAAATTAACTGTGGCATTCTGAAAACCAGAGCACCTTACTTTCAAAGCTTTTAAGAAATGTATGAGAGAGTAATTTCTTAATTCATTCATGTTAATCTGCACAGATGTGCACAGCTCAGGCTTCCTTCACAGAAGCTGCACTGCTTTGCCCCTGCTGTGTTAAGCTCATTAACAATTACATTTAACTTGACTAACTTTGTAACAATGAAACAAGGCTGTGGGATCTAACAACCAGGTTTTGTGTTTTGCTGTATTTTCCTTGTATAAATGAATGTTATAGATCCAACAGCCCAATAATTTTTGAACCACACTAAACTCTTCTGATTAGAGATCATAGGGCACTGAGACCCAGACCTCAGCAAGATCATCCTCCCCCAATCTTTGAAGATACAAATACCTTTTCCTGCAACCTGGTTTTCTAACTGGTTATAATTAGAATATTTTGTACATTAGCAGCTTCGCCAAACTCCTTCAGTACACTTAAATGATTTCTGCTCCACTTCCCACTAATATGAATCACCAGTTTATTCTAGTATGTCAACTTCAGTAAGCCAGTCTTTCATGACACTTCATTTTCTAAAACTAAAAAAGATTCCCCCAACAGAGTCAGTAAGGAAGTCTGAAGGAAGACACCAGATCTCAGAGTCCTTAGCCTTCCAAACTATTCTCTTAAATGAATTATGAGCAATCTAGAGTAGGAATTTTGCCAAAGTTCTGTTCCCCAAACAGTTAAGGTCTGGCAGATGCTGTTATTGTTTCCTCATAATTGTCACCTTGGCTACTGGAATCTCTTGCTCTCTCCTAAATAAGCAATCCTGAAGATCCACTGTATACCAAAAGACTGTATGCATAAGATAAAAAAAAAGTGGAAGTTACAAAGCATGACAGTGTATCCACAGGTAGATAGCATCTGGAAGGCCAGATCACTGGTACACTCCAGAAAAATAAGGCATTTTTTCCTAATCATGTTTTGAGTTCCTACCTCTCTAGCACATCCTCCACAATCCTGAAACATTTGACCTCTACTCCAAAGAGAAATTTCACCTTGCTAAGTAAAACCTACTGGGCAAGCAACTTTTATTGTGCACTAAGTCTCTGAGGTATCAGTTTCTAATCTAACATACTTAATGATCTTTGCTTGTTCCTCCTCTCCTTATAAAACCAGTAATCAGGGGATACAAAGTCGTTTGTCTTATTTAGAAAGCTCATTTTTGATTAAAAAGACTGTCAAACAATAAAAACCAACCAAACAAAAAAAGCCCCTATCCCAATCATTTTCCTTTCCTCTTCCTTCCTTAAACCCAGACAGAAACTGCTTGGAGATAGACAAGGAACCTCAGAGAGGAGGTTCTGGGGAGGGAAGGGGTGATTTTGAAACTGTAATAAACCAGTAAAGATCAAGGAACCCCTGTAAGACAGCCCCATGTTTGAAGGACACAACATTTACAGGAGAACCCCTGTTTCCTACTGACTGTGGACAGGACCACTGGAGAGCAGTTCATCCCATGCAGCTTAGACACCACATTTAGGGTGGGATGAATAGCCAACAGACATACCTGTCTCTCCTCAACTATCACAGGGGGTACAGAGACACTTTACTGTTTTATTTTTAGACACTGGGAATCTGCTGAGATGAAGCCCACTTTTAAACACTCTGTTTCTGCAGATACTGTATTAAAAAATTCCTTAAATATTTGCATTAAGAGGAGTTTATGACATTAATAGCAACATCCTCTATGCAGAGTATTTTGTTCCTGGAAGCAAAAATCAATTTGCAGCTGTATTTGTACCTTGGTATTTGGCATGGCCTTTTTTGGTTAATACCTGTAGATACAGAAGAACCTTCACTGTTAACTGCCCAATTAATACAGCTCAGACTAACTCTGCTTTCACACCAAAACCTATTTAACAGTTCCTGACAGAATTCTATGTATGAGCAGAAACCATCTGTTCAGTTTTATCCAATGTAACAATTATTTCTATGGGAAAGGATTTAGAAGAGAACATTGACAATTAAAAATATTAAGAAATGTCACTAAGACAAAAGCTGAAATCCAAACACCAATGACAGCAATACATAGAAATATCAATGATAAGCCCAAGACCTCACCCCTTCCCTTCAAACAACATTTCGAATATTAAGATTTTGAAGATTCTAGCTCCAGGATATCCCAGTGGGCAATCTTTCTGTGCACAGAATGTATTATACTACAACACTGGTGCTTCAGCTTGGAGCAAGGCAGGAGCACTTCCTTCAGTTGATTCCTAAGCCCTCAAGGACATCCCAAACTGAAGCACTGGACTCACAAGGCAACCTTGGCACGAGTCACAAAGCAGAGGGGACAGTGATGAGAAGAAGATGTTGATACACTGTCGTCACCCAACCTTATGACCTACAGCCACACTGTGTAGCTAAGATGCCAAAGACTGAAATTTGGATCCTTCCTCTGCAATTCACAGCCAGGGCCAAAATTCAGTCTCTTACCTTTCATATTGAGAGTCTTAATAACGGGGTTTGGGCAATCTCTTGCTAGAGATATTCTTCTTTGTATCAGCTGGCTAAACACTTGGCAGTCCTCTGAAACAGTGATTTAACATTTGCATGAGAAAAGGGAAAGAGGTGTCACCCCCCTCTTATTAAAACCAGTGATGATTCACTGTATTGCAAGACTGCAGTACCCGTGCTAGAACAAATCTGTAACACGAGTTTCCTCTCCTAATAGCAAGACCAAGTCTGAAGCTTCGATCCTCATTAAGCCAAAGAGGAAATTACCTGGGATTCACACATCCCATGAAGATGCTCCATGGGACAAACTATCTCACAGTTATTATCATTTGTTAGCAGCACCAAATACTCGACATTTAGGAATGCCCAAAATAGTATTTCAGCGACTGCAGTTTTTGGTGGTGGTGGCTGAGGTAAAGAAAGCCAGAGAGGGTAAAATTAACCTGAATCTACTCCTACTCTACTCCTGAAACAATTTCCTGAAAAAACGTTTTTCTTTGACTGGTTATTCAAGACTTCTATGCAAGCAACCTACTCAGTAAGAACTGAAAAAGAAGTTGTGTCACAGTAGAAACCATTGGTCTATCTGAGGAAAGGTAACTCTTTACTGTAATTACAAAAATTTACAAAGTAAGGATGAAAAATTTATGTTTTTTTTATTACCATGAAAACTATTCCCTTAAATGCAATGCACTCATTGTAGTAGAAATCTGTTTTCTGTCCCAACTTTCACACAGGAATTTTAAAACAGATTCCCAAACCCGAATTCCAATCTTTAAAAGAAACCCAAAAGACAAAACCAAAACACAAAAAAAGCAAAACCACCAAAACAAAATCAAAACACACCAACCACCACACTTGCCCCCAAAAAACCCGAAAACACAAAACTCCCAACACACTGATACCTATACAACACACACACAAAGGCAAAATTATTCAGGCTGGAAAGGACTGCAGGAGGGAGAAGCCTGAACAAATGGACAGGATACTGCTGATAGAGGGCACAGTAATGCAAAAAAGCATGGTATGATTTAACCATTCGATAGCCTGCAGCTGTGCTGTGAAACACAAGATTCACCTGCACTGTACTAACATGGGCATCCAGGACTCCTATACACTTCCACAAGTATTATGGAGAATGGAATGGGGCCGAGATGAGCCACTGGTTATAAGAAACAGCCACGTGGGGAATAGCGGGGAACATGTGAGGGAGGAATAAATTGCTATGGAGCTCCTAAGTACAACCAAAGGATCCCTAATCAGCCATTGAAGTCTTCACAGAGCCGCCACCTTGAAGCACCAGGGGCAGAGAACAGGTGGTGGTGGTGCTCTCACAGCGAGGACCCACAGCCTCCTGGAAAGAAACTCTGCAGTCTGGACTTCTCCACCCAAGTCCATGAGCCAGCAATAACACCCATCCTATTTATGTTCCCCACATGCAACAGCGTAAAAGCTGGTTCTCCACAGATCCATGGAAAAGACAATTATGTAGGTTTGCCCACACCTAAGTTAGATATACTTTTCAGCTTTTTTAATTAGATGTGGATTAGCAGCAGAATGCTTGCAGTGACTTTTAATATATTAGCAGTTTTATCACTACTTATGTTTTCCTTGACGAGCTGGTTCTAAAAGCTACACAAAACTTTGGCATTTGGTGTTTGCAAAGGGAAGAATCAGGAAATTAGAGCCAGTCATTTTAATATATGATTGAATTTTAATGAAATTAATAGAAAACTGGAATAGCAGAATATATAAAGCACCATCTATCCCACAACAGTAATTAATTTTCACATTGTCATTTTTCTACCTAGCAAAGGAAAGATTGCTTTACTTGGTATCAGCAACAAACACTGCCTTTCCTCAGTCCCTTTGGGAGACACGTCTTGACCCACTCTTGGGAAAATTCTTACTCATGTTCTCAGAAAGAAATTCAAGCCTTAACATGCCATAATAATGGACAGTATCGACCACAATGACATTCAAACACTTTAGGAAGCAGTACAACCTTGCCTTCAGCCCACTTGAAGTGCAGTTCACTGCAACCTGCAAATGCCAAGTATGTAATTACACGCTCTGGTTTAGTAAAGACATGCAAATGTGCATAACCTGGCATTGGGAATGGCAGCCCCTTTTACAAAGAACTCTCTCCTGAAAGCTACAATCAGAAACTGCTGTTGAAACGCCACCTATAATTGCTTATATTTTCTGCATGGATGCTGCTCTCATCCAGCAATCCCGAATTCAAGGCTTTCTCCGAAACAGAGAGATATAAGAAAAAAATAGCCAAAAATTTCCTGTAAATGCTGCAGCTCAAAGCATTTCAACACACCCTCCTCCCCGCAAGGTGACCGGGAGGAACAAATAAGTTCCACTCCAACACGCTGCAAATCGATTCCTACAAATAGGCACTGAAGCCATAGGACGCATTTCTGCCTTGCTTGCTTCAAGTCTGGATAAATGCAGAGTTAGCAGGTACTCAGCTGCAGTAGAGGTCAGGATGCAGCTCTCTGGTGGAGATGCCTGGAAAATGGGCTTGGCAAGCAGGAGTTTGTAATCTTGCACAGCTAGAAGTAGGCAAATATCCCAGGCACAGGCTGTGCTCAAGGCTACAGTCGCAGCTGGCAGGGGGGAGAAGCTTCCCTTGATATATTCTATTTGATGGAAGAAGTTTGAAAAACATTAAGAATGGAGTTCTACTGTTTGAGATTCTTCCCATTAGAGCCATATATTTTCAGTAACTGGTTTTAGGCTTTTTATTGACTCACTGGTGAAAATGTGCAGTTCTCTCTTAAACATGCTTTTATGAGTTCCTACAAACTGATCCAAGGACTCATCCTCCTTTCAAAATTCAGCAAAGACAATCAAAATCTCTCTTTGTGGACAAGATACAAATAAATCACCTTTAACAAGCCTAATTGCCTGAGTTTTACTTTATGTATTTCTGTATGCATAACTATCACTAATTCATTAATCGCTCCACTAAGCCCCTCAAACCTCATGCAAGGAATGACCACCACTTGTGAATGAAGATCACATAACAGAAATGAATACCCCTCTTCTGGAACAAATAGGTTCTTCATCTCATGGTTTATGCTCCATTCAATTTAAGCTGGTCTTTTGTCTTTTAACTGTAGTACCACATGCTAGGCCCTGTTTTCCAAAACAGATTTTCAGGTGCACAGCAAAATATTTCACTTAAGCCAGGAAGAGGGTGACAAGGACTCTAAAGAATACCCCGTTACCCCATCAGGTTCATTAAGTGCTTTGGGAGATGTTAGAAGCTGTTACAATTAACAAAGCTGAAGACACTGTAGATGGCAGCTAATCAAAACTGTTCTATTCTACATTAAAAAAAAAAGAGATATGAAAATTATATATTTGCAGATTCTTTCTTTGAATTCAAATTAGATCACTTGCCTTAAGCATGGAGGAAAACTGCAGCTAACAGTTTCTTAATTCAGCTTCAATCACATGCTAAATTCTTAAAGAAGTGACATAAGACAAAGTACACAATAAGAACAGCTGCCTGAACACAATACGAAAAAGCAAAACCCTCTGAAATACTGTCCTAGTTATGAAAAAAACCCAGAGTACTCCTTTTTGCCCACGCTCCCCCCCCAAAATCATAGTCAACCAGAGACCATTTGGGAATCTACATTTATACATACATTTCAGCCCTAAACACATGGAAATCCACTTTTAAGTATTAATCCTGTTTATTGCAATCCAAATTATAAATATCTAAATCAGAATAAATAAAAACAGTAATTTTTCTCATGCTCTCATTCACTGAATCTTTGCACTCACAATGCAAACTCTACAAGGTTTCCAATTTATAGCGGATTATGTTAACTAGATTTGACTTAAGATATTCATGGTCAGCTGTTGGCACTTTGTCTTAAATAAACAAACTTAAAATGAACTTGTCATGCTTAAAATGAACTTAATGAACTGAATTTGTCACTGCCAATTTCTTTTCAGGGTTTCTAGCTGAATGATGCTCAGAAAGAGCTGAAAAGATATCCAATACCAGTGTTTTGCTTACAAATGCTTTAAAGTATCAAAATCAAGTTAAAGAACAATATAAGCCTACACGCAGAAAGCAAATAAATATCCCACTTCACTGTGAATTACTTGCATCAAGATCCATTACACATATTAGAAAGAAATTCTGTTTGCAAGCTGCATAAGCCTGTATTTAAGGTACTGTTAGCATATATTCAAACACTGTTTTTCAAATCAAGACATTTGTGAGGAAGCCACAGAATACTAATACACAAGCAGCAGTAGTTTCTTGGCATAACCAAGAGGGTATCTCTGCCTTGAGCTGGTGTTCCCAAGCTTTATCCACACCAGTAACACCAACACAGAGAAAGAACTGCATCCTATCCCAGCAACTGCCTCCCCTTAGGTGAAGACATCCACAAATTCTGACTCTCATCAGGCCTTTTGAAAGCAATGAAGCTTGGCTAGCAAGAGGTCAGTTTTTCACTGGATTCTGTTTGTGATACGTGCATCAGTGCTGGGCGTTGGGTGAAGGCTGACAGCGCAGACATTCTCACAGAGAGGGTACTTATATCCCACTGGGTTTTGCCCTTGCAGTACCCCAAACACAAGATCCCAGCTACCTCACCCACTCCTAGCTGAGGGCTGAGAAGAGAAAAAGGCATATCCTTGCTGCTACTTCAGTTTCCTATGAACTGCTGAATCCCCGCAGCAAGAACCTCCAAAGGGTATAAATAGGGAGGAAGCAAATGTACGCGACACATACTAAAGAACGAAGTTCCTGGAAAATAATTCTTCTGCTGATTTGAGTTGCCATGAACACTGACTCCAAACAATAATACATTCTGTTGGTTCATATTTGTACATGGTGGTAGGTAATCTGTCACCTGCAGCATTCACCTTGGATGCTTCTCAGGTGTCTTACACCTGGTACAAATAGAACTGAGAGGGCTACTTAGATATCAAGAGGAGAAACCTTTTCAAGGCCCACAGCGACAGATTCAACTCCAACAGACACACGATAACAACAGGTGGCCCTGTATTCTGCAGTGCTCTTGATCTTGCAAAAAACTAGTGCAGATAGTGTAGTGAAGCACCTGGTCTCATTCTCACAATTTATTAGGGACGTGAAGTGTTGCCTAAATCCTGAATGCATGAGGCTTGAAAGAGGGAAAATAATTCAACTAACCAAACACAGAAAGGCTGATGCCTCAGTCATGGTGGAACTAAGAATCCGCCCATCTGAAAATTTCAAATGGGCTCTCTCTGGGCACAACCCATGGAGATGATCCGTGACAAGGGCCCAAATCTCTCTCACCATGTAGATGTTAACTACAGCCAAGACTTTTAACACAACCTTTAGATGATGTCACAAGGGGTAGAAAATGAGATTCTGAAATTTATATCCCAAAAGATAGCAGAGATCTTTAAGGACAAATGACTGGCTGAGGGAAGCATTGCAGGGCAAGGGAGTTGAGGGAAGTAAAACAGCAACAGGCACAAATGGCAGCTAGGCAGGGCCTCAGCCAAAAGAAAACCTAGGCTGGTATTCCTGACATGTTCTGGAAGCTAAAACAAAGAATTCAGCAAGAAGAACAAGCGTATCGATTGAGAACCCAGTCAATTTTATCATGTAATCTGAATTACACAGAGCTGTTCTTGCTATTAATTATTACCTCTCCTACAGGAGGAAAGCAAGCATGCTCTGCTGAAAACAGCATTCTGACTTCATGGCTGCAAAGCAAGACAAAGCAAGACATAACAAGTCTGGAAGACCAGAGTCTGGGACTCAGTGCTGCCACTTCAGGGAGAGAGGCAAGGAACTCAATGACAAGAAGGAACATTCCAACATCAAAGACTTCAGCTAAGGAGAAGGCTCTTCATAAGGATGAATGATTCCCTACCTGATCCTGAGAGTAACTGCTATTCCACCAGCAATCCTGTATCAGTCCATTTGACCTCAAAGCCAGAAGGAATAGGGGAAAGGAGATGACAAGAGGATGGAAACTGATGAAGGACATAGCTCAGCCTGTAACTGCCTAACTGCTAGGTGGCAGCAGAATGCAGAACATCCTGGAGCATCAGGCAGTATCTCCTGCTCTCTCAGGAAGCTATGCAAGGAACACTGTATTTTTAACCAAGTTCTCTCGGGAGCTGCACTCATCACCCTGCAGCAGAGAACTTGGTTCTCTCACACACCTAAGCAACAGCTCTTGATGGTACAAGCAGAAATTTCCCTACTTCCAAGCTTCTCCTACAAGGAAAATCAGATCAGAGTAAAGCCAGAAGTGCAAACATACATGCAACAGCTGATGAAGTAAATTGTGATTAGTAGATATGATAGGGACATTACACTGCTGCTGGGTGAAAAAAATATCCAAAAGCTTTGCAAATATGTTGCTTCTAAGCAGAGGACAGTCATAGGGATCTTGGCCTTGCTTCCACATGGCAGCTAAACTCTTTCTCAACAGGCTAAACCACCAGCAGCAACACGCCAACTGAGCTGAACTCTGTGACATAACACACTGGTATCTCTGACCAGAATCAATCATGGACACTGAAAGGAAAAAACAGACGGCCTGATGTTCCCTACAATTCTAGTTGACATCGCAGCCAACTTTCACACCAGATGTGGTAACAGCATTTCAAAAGTTTGAAGTAGAATGGGGAGCAGAAATGCTTCAATCTGCACACTCCAGAGCTGAGAAGTGGAGCAGAAATGTGGTTTTGCTCCTTTCTCTTGAAGAGAAGCAGCTTGGACTGCTTATTTGCTTTGGAACTGGAGAGTCTAACCAGGCGGAGACTAGAATTGCCACATCTGCAAAGGAACCAGGTGTATAGCTATCAGAACAAAACAAATGCTTTCTTTAGGAGAATTTTCTGAGGCTGCAGTTCCTGGTCCTGCAAACCCATGGCTAAAAAGATCTGACAGAGCATTAGCTGCAAGCAACTGAGTAACAGCATGTCAGGGCTCTGGCACAGACCCACCTAAGTAGCATATAAAAGAAGGATATAACTTGCAGAGTGGCTTCTTGTAACAGGACTTGTAAATGGAATTACAGCCAAACCCACAAAATCGCAGGAAGCCAGTAAATATGTATTCAAAGACTATCAAGGTGCTCAAGCAAAAAAAAAAAAAGCAAATCAAAGGAAACCGATCACAAGGTGGGTTTTTTTAATCAGATGGTTGAAAGGAGCTCAAGTGCCACAGTGAACAGTGCAGGCGCTAAGAATGAGGGAGGCAGGTGACACACTAAAGATGCTGAGGAAGCAAAGCACTCTTTGATCTGGAGATGATGCACCATCTGGTCAACAAGTACTCAGGCTATTCCACAACAAAACAGTGTCTCTGGGCCATACACCAGAAATTGAAGGTTACTGCATTAGTAATTAATTTCTTAATTTCTCAAAGCTCAGAAGAAAGAAGCAGCCCAAACACATGACTGTTTGGAGAAGCACATTTATTGGCAATGTGCTGGCACAATACTGACAAGAACTGGCATAAAAACAGCATCAGAGAGATGCCAGAACACCTCAGCACCTTAATGGGGCAGGAGGAGGCAGAGGGGAAGCTCTATCTCACCATCACCACCACTCTGATACAAAACCCTGACCAGAAAGCAGACACTCACCTACCTCCCAGCCCTGTGTTCATATGACACATGCCACAGTTAGCTTAAAGAGAAACCAGAAAACTTTATACTAAGCCAGCCTCCTACAAAAGTTTAAAATATCAATGCTATCATCTCTTGATTTTTTTTATTGACACTTAAAATTTGCTGTTGAAGCAAGAGGGAGACTCAGCTTTCCCTCAGCATAGAAAAGCACCGATCTTCCTCAGGCAGGCAACCAGGGTTCACTTGTCCCCAATGTCACATTAAAAACCTCAACATTGGGTAACTAATGAACAGTTACACAACTACAGTGGAGACAAAGAACTTGAGCTTTAGTGTGACTTGAAATTAATAAGGCCAGATCCACGGCTCATATGAATGTGCCGTGAGATTTTAGCATGAAGTAACTTCCAAATGCCTTGTCTTTATTGGCTGGGTTTGTTTCTTTAACTCTAAGCTGGCTTACACAGGACAGCCAGACTGAAGTAGAAGTATGCTTGTAATTCACTAAGAAAGCAGTATCATTTTTAGCAATGAGGAAAAAAATACAATCAAGAAATCTTCCAGATACTTCTGTAGTACAGATAAAGCACATAAACCCTGGATGGAATTCTGACATAAGCTCATCTAAGATATTCTAAATGAATTCTTGTTTTCTTTTTTTTAAAGTTCCTTTCCTTTAGGAAAAAATCCCATCAAACTTATTTTTTTTAAGCCAAGAAAAAAAATAAATGTCCCAAATATTTTTTCTGTAAAAAAATTCCGAAAAAAATGTTTTCAAAAAATAATAAAATCTGTTTAAAATTTTCACTCAGAATAGAATTTGATTTCTTCCTCAGCTGTAAAACATTTTTTCTTTATTTTTCTAATCTTTGTTAGTTTTGCATCTCTGTATCATAACATACATTTTCCTTCCAAAAAGAATTAAAGAAGCAAGAAACTCCAGTAGCAACTTTCTCTAACAAAATCCTAGCAAAACCACCATCCATAGTTCTCAAGGCACTCTTAACACTCGGACAGTCTGGTCTCCAGTGTCTTGTGTCTCCACTCTCATGATTTCACTGTGTAACTGTCAACATTTCTGTAAATTATATTAATTCCACTTGTTAGTGCCACTGATTAATTCAGTAATATTGCTCAGGAAAAAAAAATTAAATTGTACAAAATTAGACTGACATTAGACTGAAAGGTACACTTTGAACACAAAAAGATGTGTTGACAGTAATACAAAACATCACTGGGAAGATGGTCTAAGTACATATCATTTAAAGTAAAAAACTACCTAATCTCCTGCTTCAGCTCTCCACTAAGGCTTGACAGAAAATAGGATTATCTCTTTATCCAAAGTAGAAATCTGCAATATTTTATAATTAAGAGTATTATTTCTTATTGCAAGGGGATACAGGCCCTGTTCTTTGGTGCATCTGATAGGAGCTGTCAAACACGGTTCTGAGAATTAGGAACTCAAATCCATATTTATGTACTTACAGTACTGGTGCTTTGCACCTAAGAAAACACAGAGCCTTTTATCTCGGTATGTCAACATCTATTTCCTAATTAATGACTTTCACAAGCTTAACAAAAGCAAATCAGAACAATCATACAGGTGCCTAAAATTCAAACTTGAAGTTTACAGTTTAACAATGAAAACCATGGATAGAAACTGTGATTTTCAGTCAACAATATTTTATTAAACTTTAGTAACCATATCAAGAACATTTGTGTAATGATGTAAAATGTAGGAATGGTTAATAAAATTCAAGATAAAGACACAGGATAAAATATCAGTATGCACATTACCTTAGCATTCTCAAGTAGAACTTCATCTCTACCCAAGCCAGGTCCTATGACAACCGAGTGCAGCCGTGGTAACCACTTTTCAACCTCATGGACAGCATTGGGACTATCACTACATGGAAAAGTGAAAACAAAACAAAACAAAACAAAACAAAAAAAAAAACCAAACAAGTTGAAAAAGGCTTCATTTTAGCATTCTCAGAAACTGAGTTCAAGATGCAAGATAGAAAGAGAGATTTCCCGTCCTGAGTATCAGGCAATTTTATCCTCCAAACTACCAAGAATCTGTGACCCAGGAAATATAGAATGGTTGTCCAAATAGCTAAAATGAAAAATTTCTCTCAATTCATTCTTTAGGGGATACCACATAAAAATGAGGACGTAATTGCAAACATCCACTACAGCTGTTACAAAATAAAAAAATGAAATCCAAGCAGGAAACCAACAATTTTTAGAGTCTGTCACAATTCCCTATTTAATGCTTCTTTGCAGAGGTTATACCTTGGAGACAGATCCACCATCTCGCAGGTATATATTACAGCTTGCTGGAAATGATGCAATTGTTTATTACCCCACATGGCAGAATGATAAATCTACTCATATGCTTTTTTGTCAGTTGCTTCATAAGCATTTGTTCCAACTGAATTACAGCCAAATTGTCCCCTTTCCCCAAAAGGCAACAGGAGAAACAAGCTATTCAGTATGGGCATTATCTGCTTGTAATGCTTAAAATTTCTATAGCATTCTGGTTTTTGTCTACATTAGAAAAATGATGAGAAAATTCACTGCCAAATATAGCTGCCACAATACAGCATTCAGCCACCGACCAGAACTGTTTATTTTGTTCTGATCAGTTTTGTTGTGTAAATAGGTCAGAATATTTTGAAAGCACTGCCCAGCATTTGCAGTTAATCCTTACTGACAGTATGGAGGGAAAATTTAGCCTCCCTCCCCACGTCTGACATTGGTGACAACAATAAATGAACATTTTAACTGAAGCACGGGGGAATAAAGCTCCCTGTAGGCTGAGCAAGGGGGTCCTGCTTCATAGTATTGCTCAGAATATTGTAAGCTTGCAATACTCCAACAAAGCTGTATTATTACAGACGAAAGCCACTGCCTGTTTTTCATAACCAGCAGCTGTCCTGATGGGACACAGCACTTGGGAACAAGTGTTTAGGTTGTGTCTGGCAGAATCAGCAAATTCCACAATGATTTCTGCAAGTGCCAGGCAGGAGCCCAAAGCTTTTGCAGCTGCAGGGAGCGAGGCATCCCGCTCAAGGGCGCAGGGATGTGGTGCCTGGCCGCAGCCCCTCCGCTGACAGGAGCTGCCTCAGAAAGCCCAGAGGTGCCCTGTGCTGACACCACAAAACAGCTCTGTCAGAACAAGGCTGCTGGGTGGGAGCGACGACCTGCTGCAAGGGCAAGGGACACAGTGAACCACGGCAGGACATCGCTGTCCCTGGAGCAGTTCCTGTTTTTAGCAAGCTGAATTTCCATTTGAATGCTGCAGCTCCCTCCCTTCTCCTCTACCTTGCATGAAAAGCATAGTACCTTGAGAACTGTTAAACAGCTCACTTTTCTTTTTATTTATTTCTGTACAATCACCTATCAGTTTATGATGTAGATAGAGGCTGGAAATAAAATTGATTCAAGAAATATCTAAAACACTATTTAAAAAAAAAAGACAGGTCTTTAATATGTGGTGGGTTGACCATGTGAAAAACTACCTGTAAACCAAACTCTAATAAAACATCACCATGTCTGAATGCAGACCACTTTTCTTCGTTCACATACTGAACTTATTTTATCTTTGAAGAGCAATAAATATCTCAAAAAATATATATTTGTCAAATAAATGTATCTATATACCATGTAGTTGTAAGAATACTGCTATATATATAAGGACGTCTGGATTCAACATACCTTTGGATAGTAGAAGCCAAATACATTAAAAAAAACTTCATTAAACATAAGCTAAGAACAGAGCCATAGGTAGTACCATAAATGCTCTGCTCTTCTACAAGTATCTCATGCAAATAATCTAACCATAAAAAGTTTGTCTATTTATTTTTATTCAGGATTGAAATAAGATGATTTTGTCTAAAACTCAATTGATAATGTGCACTTTTCAAAACAAAGCCATCTCTTGGGAAATAAACAGTCCAATATTAAACCACTCCCGCACACTTTGCCTCTGGTAATAATAAAAACCTACTGTGGAGCTTTTCATCTTCAAAGCCTTTTACAGACATTATGTTCAACTCCATTGCAACTTCACATCAAGAAGCAACCCAAGATGTTAAGGGTCAAGAGATTAAAAATGGTGATAATGACTAGTACATTGCAAAATCAGCTATAAAAACGTGCTGTAAAGTAACTGATGGATTTTGAATCTTCACAAAGAAAGCAGAAAAATACTGCCTCACAGAAGCATCATGCCAGCTTCACTTCAAGACACTGGATGTTCACAATGGCTGTGGCTACACACCTACGGACACTGTACCAATATCCTGTATCTAGAGCTGCTCTGAAAGTGGAAGGGCTGTTGTATTATCTCACAGTTTATGTCCACACACGCACATCAAACCAGTGGCATTTTGAAGCTGATAGGGTACAAACGATCAACAAGCAGCTTTCTTCAGGAAGGGGCAAACCTTCAATGTTCCTGACCACGGGATTTAGCATAAAGGCAGAAATTCCTCTAGCTCTTAACAGCTACAATCTATGCATAATTACGCATAATGTTTAAACACATCCAGAAAAGCTCTGTGACTCTGAGGTCAGATGGCCTCTGCACTCTCAGGCTTCAGAGCAGACAAAGCTCAACCTACCTGTCAGGCACAGTTCCTGGACTACGGTGATTCCTCATCAGTGGAAAAAGTGGTTGGGAAAGGCTAGTTGGCATGGGCCAAAATCCTTGCTAAGGATCATCTGGATAATTTGACTGTACAGATAATTGTGCCTGGGTACTGAGGAATAAATATTTCTTGGCAGTATTTAGTTTATCATTACAGAAAAAGTCAATGCATATTCTTGCTTGCCTGTGGAACAAAATCAGACAAAAGTGTCTTTGGAAAAAACTACTTTGGAGGCACCAGCACAGAACACCATGGCAGGTCCTCAGCTGTTCACGGTGTACTACACTCACACAAAGAACACAGTGAACCTCCTTTGTCACTTCATGCTGATTTCCCTGCCTGGTTACTAACCTGATCCTCAACCTCTCCTTTTAATTATCATCTCCATTGCCCAAGACATTGAAACAACAACTGAAACTAGCACAGTATTTAAAAAAACCCAACACCTCTCTGGAAAGGTATGAGGTATGAAGAAGACGGCCCCTTGATCAAGAGAGATGTGATCTTCAAGTTTTGACAGAAATGAATCAAGTAAGCAAGAACCACTATAGCCTTTAGAGGTGCAGAGCTGTATGATACCCAACTTGATTTACTTTCCAAAAGAGACATCACAAATGCAATACCCCCACTCCAAAGCACAAAGCTAGTAATAATATAAGGAGCAGTAACAAAATCTCTTAAGGCCAGGAGAAAACAGCATTTCAATTTGTGAGAAGAGGGTAAAAACCTTTGAGAGAGAATCTGATTAAATAAAAGTCTGGGATTTTCCAAAATAAAGCAAGTGTTTTTGGAAGGTGATAGGGCAAGAGTTTGGGAACTAGTCTGGCTTTCTCGTAATATAACAATACAAACTCTGCACCATGGACGTACACAATAGGAATAACTGGGAACCTGAATCCTAGAAGTAACACCTGTAAACATGGAGAGTGAAATACAGTACCACTGTGCAGATGGGTGCAAAGAAAGATCCTAGTGACAAACCACATCAGGGAATAAATGGGGAATGAACAGATATTCAACAGCTACTTCCAGCTAATCACTACGTGTTACGACGTGTTATCAGATGCCATTCTGATGAAAATCTAGATTATGACAGCTCACTGTTGTTCAGTCAAGCAACTAAGCAACACCCCTCCAAACTCCCAAAAGCTTCCTCAAAATCTTAGCTTTCTGCAAAGCAACCAATAAAGCTCTGACTGCACACAGAAAAGAACTAGCACAGGGTAAACATATAAATAACAACTGCAAGACAACAGAATAATTAATAAGAAAAACTGAAGGAGCTTCTGTAACTTGTGTCATATCTGTGAAGCTGCATAGGTAATAAGGAGTCTAAAGCTAATGTCAACAGTCATGGAATCAACTTCACACATTGTCCATTAGCCAGATCTAAACAAACAAGCAAGCAGACAGAGGGGATTACACGGAGGTACACGAGGGAAAAGGATCCTAGAGATGGGGTCTGATCAGCTTTCCTTGGCTGTTAGTGAGAGGTAAGGGGACGCTGAGATGACTGATGGTATCTTAGGAAGGCAGACACAACACCTTTATCATTTGCTGTCCCTGAAACTGCTGGGTAGACAGGACCAAGGTATGGTGTTCAGTATCTTGCACATTTATCTTTTTCCTCTTTTCTCTGCTTCCAGAATGTATTGAGAAAAGTACTTCCCATGGCAAAATAGACAAAGGCTCTTCAAATTAAACATCACTGAGTGTCTAAAATGGTGAGGACAAATTTTCTTTGTAAATTATTAGTGGTTTTAGGTAACTTTTGCCACATTAACCTCATGGAGTTCAATGAGTGCAAGGTGCTGCACCTGGATTG
The DNA here is from genome assembly GCA_013397775.1 of Eulacestoma nigropectus. Lineage (NCBI taxonomy): Eukaryota > Metazoa > Chordata > Aves > Passeriformes > Eulacestoma > Eulacestoma nigropectus. The sequence continues at coordinate 713,553 of VZTE01005204.1, forward strand.
GGCCAATTGTAGACATGAGTACAGACTGGGAGAAGTCATCGGGGGCAGAATGCAGTGAAGAGCTGATATAGAGGTAATACAGAAAGAAAAACTAAGTTGAGTTTTTTGCTCTTCAGAACTCTTCTGTATTTCACTACCACACAATAAAAACTGTCCTAAAACACAGTTCTGTAGATCTTCATCTTAAGGAAAACTTGATGTAATAACCTTTCCAAAACCAAACAAACAAGCAAACAAACAAAACACCCTAACTTAAAAAAAATCAAACAAAAAAAACCCCAACAAACACCTGAAAAAAAGATGGTGGCTATGGCCCTAATATCACCCACAGTTTGTAAGCATCTTCTAGAGCTGTTTGTAAGAGATACCTGACAGGTGCCATCTGCTTGAAAGTCTGCTCCAGGTTGGTCAGTGCCCAGAGTGGGGGGACACTTGACAGCTAGGACCTGAAACACCACGCCCATCCCCAACTCTCCAAAGAAATAAAATTTTGTTCTATGCTGCATTTTATTCAAAGACTGGCTTTTACCAAATGATAAAAAGCCACCAAGCAATAGCTTTAAATCATCATAGAAAGCTCTAAACACAGCAGCTTTCCTCATTCAGGATGAATGACAGTTTCTGTCACTGCTTTCTAGAAGAGGGAAAGGAACAAGTGATAAGGTGCAGCCCTGTCAAATTTTACATGGACACAAGAAAACGTGAAGCAAAGTCAGCAAGGGTATAACCAGGAGCTACAGAAATAGTAGATAAGCATGAATGACAGCACAAACAGGAGGCAACAGGACCGCAGCTCTTCACATTTAGGTTTTAGGCAGAGCTGGTACCACCTCAGTAATCAGAGATGTGGTTTGGACATCAGAAAATGCCAATCAGTGGGACCTCCTGGTAGAGAAGAACATGAGACAAAAGCAAGACTGCTGTCACTCGATGGACTATATGGCTCCTCGCTGGAGAGTACCTTATTCAAATTTTGCTTGTTATCTGTATACAGTTGGTATGACTGAGGCAACTCCAAATGCATTAAAATGTACCACTGCACAGGTCTGCTCATGCAAACTCAGACAAAGCCACACTAAGGGGGGGCAGTTTCACAGCAAACCTACACACTTATCTTCAAAGATGGGAAAAAGTTTCTGATCTGAGCATGAAAGACTTTCAGTTTTGTTTGTCCAAATACTGCAGGTAATTATAATTAATGTGAATCACATGTTAGACCTGCAGACACTTGGAACCTGTCATGTAATACAACACATCAAAAGAGCCAAAGATGGGACATCTACTTGTTACCTGTTGTGGTGAACTTTGGGTGAGGTTTTTATTGGAAACTGGGAAAATAGGATAGGGAGTGAAATTATGCTGGAAAAGATGGGTCAGAGGAATGAAAAGCAAACCCAAACAAGGCAAAAAAAATGTTGAGCATAAAATTAAACTAATTCTCTATTCCAAGAGTGGCTGTATTTGTCAATGTTTAAATCATCTTTCTTGTAAATTAATGCCCAATTTCCAGAAACCAAAGGACTTCAGGCAGCCTCTTCCAGTCCCATGAACAGAACTGGAAATAATAGCACATTCTAGAGAAGCTCACTGAGCCCGTTATCAACCCATGCGTCTCTCACCAAGCACCTCAGTCAGTTAGAGCAAATCACAGAGACAACACACTGGCATGGAGTTGGCTGGATGCAATTAGAGAACAAAAAGAGATGTATTTATTAAATTAGGATTAGCATATTAAAATGCCCCCCCAAAACGTTTATAAGACAAAAGGGTCATTTTCACCTAACAGGCTGTTTAAATCTTTGAATTGTGAACAATCTGTAAACACTGGATAGACAATACGTATTTTCCAGCTACAATTTGATTAAATAACCAGGAAGAAAACGAAAGAAAAATAAAGACTTTAATGAAGAGAGGGATTGAATTCTATTCAAATCAAGTCTTCATTTCCAGACATTGAGTAAGTTAATTTAGACACCAGTAGTGAACCCTGAATATTAGCAGCAACAGGAACAGCAACCCATTATCCAGGAGAAGCAGGGGTCTCACAAGTTCATAGGAAGGTACTGCTCTTAATGTGCAGATACCAGAATCTTTACTTGCTCCATATTCCACCATCAAAGCAGTAAAAGTGTGAATGACCTATTGAGGTAAACATTTAGAAAAAAATGCCATATTGACCACATCGTTGTTTTGGGGTTTTTTTCATAATGACAACGGCTGAAAGTGTTTTCCATAGCTGCTGCTTGGACATCACTCTCACTTAGGTATCAGATGTTCTGCTTCTCTAGGAATTGGGTGGTCACACACTACAGGCATTAGAGCTAACAACAGCCTCTCTAACAATGAACCCAAACGCACTACACAAATGGGATCACCTCTCTTAAGCAGAGCAGATCCTCTTGCATTCTGTGAGAGAGCCCCAAAGGAGAAGAAGCTGTTGTCTGACTCTGTTTCCTGAAATTTCTCACACAGACATAACAACAGCACTGAAGGTCAACCTTATCTAGCCTTGTAAAGATAGCACAGTTACCAACACAATCATTTTATGATCTATGCATTTAGATATATACAAATACTTACAGCAGTTTTGATCTCAATGACATTACCAATGTATATTATGACAATCCTTCCCAAAAGCATAATGATAACCAAATGTCTTGATCTCCTATTTTCAGAGTTCACGGAAGTGGTCTTGACCCATTATACTTCCTGTGAACTGACTTGATAAATACAATCTGTCAAATATTTTTCAAATGGACTGCAATCAACTGAACCTGTGACTTTCAAAGCGACAGAATGAAGATGACAATGTAATTTCCCTCAGAAAGGAACACATTTAAAACGTCCCTAGAAAAAAAAACGCACTTTTGTTTTTTAATGTAAAAATCAGTAAATAAAGTGACAAGCTTTTATCACATTGGTAGCCCTCGCATTCAACTCTTAAGGCACAGATGACAGTTGAATTAATACCCAGAAGGCCAGAGTACTTCCAGTCAGCTGTGGACCCACGAAAAGATAGGACAGGTCTCAGCCTAAATATCCGCTTTGCTTAATGTCATCCGGGGGGAAAAAAAAAATAAAGGGGATCCTAAAACCTTCAAAAGCAAACCCCAGGGACTCCTGCCTTCACTCATACTCAAGAAAGATTGAACATCAAAGAAATTTGATCCCGGTTTCAAATCACAGCAGTATGGCAAGCATACAGGATAAATTTGGCAAGATCTAACTGGAGTACATCTCTTTCCGACATATCAGAAAGCAGCAAGGACAGCAGCACTCCCTGCAACAATGCTAAAAATCTTTGGCTACTTCTCACATTTGGAGGTGACAAAATCTCTGCTGGAATCACATGGGACCTCTGCAACAACAGGGAGGAAAGAGACTGTAGTACAGGGTGAATACACCTCCCAGCTTTTATTCACTCTGCAACGCACAGCAAAGAAGGAGCAGTTTTTGCCAAGAAAGCTGTACACAGGAAACAGGTCCATAAACAAGTTTTGGCCATGGCATTGCATGACAGAATAAGAAGGAGTTTAAATATATAAATTCTCTGAGTCAGCACATACAAACTGACCTTTCTCTCTCCCTAAGTAATTGAGAAAAAACCCCAGACTTTCTCATGTGATTCCTAGCTAGGCTGATGTCTCAATGAAGCTTTGGAAGAAAGATCACAAAGTTTATGTCTTCCTGCATCTTCTCTGCACGTGTAATAGGGACCCAGCAGCCAAGTCACTTGTGAGACATCTTTTTGATTGTTGGAGGAATCTCTGTTTATTCTCTGACTTTCCCTGGTGACAACAACCCTGCACTTCCAGCAGCTGATCCAAAAGAAAGGTTAATGTCAACGTTACACCAGAGTTGTGTTTAATAGCTATCCTTAGCTAACACAACTAAAAGGAATGAACATCCTCCCACAGTGGATCAATGTTTTTGCATCTCCTCTCCACATAATAAGTTATAAGGGGCCAAAAATCTTAAGATTATTCGTGGGCTTTCTTTAAGAGATTTGGCACTGGTTATAAGTGCTCAAATAACTTATCAGGGGCTCAGCTATCCATGATTCACTTTCATGATTTTTTCAAATGGTCAAAACATTGACAAAATTCAATAAAACTAGGTAAACTATGTTCCAGAAACCCTGATCTTCATTAAACTTCTTCATTAAAGGTAACTGGCCTCAACACACAGTCCGGCCTCATGAGAATTTTCTTCTCAATTATTCTTACTTCAAACTGAAAAGAATAATCTTTTTCAAAATCCAACCCAAAACCTGAACTCTGCACTTAACTGTAAGACTTCTAGTAATTCTGACAATCTTTCCTAGTCCACACAAACCCAGGGACACAACCAGCTAAGAGGAAGGTATTAGTTCTAAATCCATGCCTAGTTCAAGGGTGATTTTTTTGGTGGATAATGTAAAATTACATCATTTCTTTGGCTCCACAAGAAATTAATGACCTGACATCTCATTCTACTTCTCTGATAAAACTCTGGAGATCAAGGAGTGTATCGACTGTTGACTTTACAAGCTGTCTGATAACCAGCTTACAAGGGGGCTACTCAGTAGTATCTGTGTCTTTTCTGGCCTACAGAGAAGAAAATATCTGTACAATTATGAGAAGTCCTTGCCAGAGGGGAATATAGCACAATAGATTTATTCTCTCTTCTTTCAACATACAACCAGCTGGGTTCATACAGCTCATTCAGCTCTGTGATGACTTGCCTGCCAGGACAGGATAAGCTAACCCAACACAGGGATCCAAGAAGTCTATTCAACCTCACCTGAGCCAGGACATTAACACGGCAAATATAAAAAAGCTGCTGTAAACTCTTCTCTAGAAATGCATGAACAAAGTGTGCACACATCTACAGCAAAAACCAACACAGAGAACACTTTCAATAAAATAATAAAATACAAAAGCTAAGTTTTATCTTGCCTGTATTTGTGAAGCATTTACAGTAGCAGCACATTAGCTGACAAAACAGGAAAATGCAGCACAAACCCGGGGTAGCAGTGACAAGACCAAGGAGAGCAGATGTCAACAAGACTGGGTATATTTCACTATTCAAAAGAACCCAACTTCTGCAATACACATTTTTTGCTTCTCCACAGGAAAGCAAAAAGTCAGACAGTGACAATATTGAACTGATTAGCTGGTCAATTTTTGAGTAACAGCAGGTCATTGTGGAAGGGGCCATGATGCATTTGACAGAATCTCTGAACAAAAAGGAGAAGTTACTATTGATAATATTGACTATTCACAGCCCCTAAATACCCTGCTATCATTATTCTGCTGAGGTGGTGAGGACACAGAGCCAGGTGCTGAAGCTTTGTCTTTCCAGATCCCAGGCTGCCATGTGCAGTCCCAGCTCTCACGTTCACTCACAGGGAATGAAATCAAGAGACAAAAACCACAGAGAAAGTTGCACTATGGGTGTCCCCAGTACGGAATGTTACACCAAAAAGATTCCCAGGATGGTCTACATCTGAGGTCACATGGAACTGCCCTGGCAATGCTGGAAGATGGATGTTCGTTACCATAACCCTCCTTCTGCAACCCTACTCAGTCCTTCTCACATAACATTCTCTGCATCCTTCAAGTGACAGACATTTGCCAAAGACCTGAAACGCTCCAGTCCAGCTTCTAACTCTCACATAACTTCACCAGTCATGCTGGCAAAGATCTGCAACAGCAGCTCTAATGAGCCAGAAGAGCCCTCGCACTCAGAGGGGGCAAAAAAAAAGAGTATGTTCTTCCCTTGAGGTGAGCCCCTGTGAGATGAAGGCAGTAGAGAAAGTAGAGGCAGCTAAGATGATAAAATGTCAGACTCCCGGCAGTACAAAATGGCAGCTGAACCCTGGCAAAACGCCAAGCTGTTCAAACAGGGAGTTGAGTACACGGGGTCATAATTAGGATTAGCATAATAAGAGAGTGGTACAACAGCTACCTAGTTACTTTAAAGGGTCATGGAGAAATCATAACAAAGCCAAGTTTTAAGGGGAGACACAAAAGAAAACAATGACATAGCTGCTCGTGGGTTTTACCCGGAGGTTCTTCCATGCGTGAAGTGCGGCCCGGGAGAAAGTACAAAGACTGTTTAAGAGATCAGGCTCTGAATCAAGAGCAGCCGGCCGTGCCTGCGGAACTCAAATGGCTCCACAACATATAAAGGATCATATGAAAAGTGTGACACTGAAGACAAAGGACCTTACAAGAAAAATAGGCTGTTAGTGTAAATTTCAATAAAACCTGGGCTCAATAAAGTCAGTCAAGATTTTTTCCTTTCTAACCAAAAAAGACTGTTTGCTCTTTCCCTCAAATGAAGCGGAAGAGATAAAAATATGAGAAAATTTAGTAAATAAAATCTGAACACTCGGATATTTGCATTTTTTTCATTTTGAATGTCATGTAAACAATATTTACAGATCCACTGCATCATGCAATTAGCCCAGCTGGCTACATGAAATTAATCAGAGTTTTAATAAAAGTATTAAATACTGAGTTGCAGACTTAAAGATACATGGATATGAAAATCCCTAGATTCGCTGCACTGGATACATCTGAAGGAACTCATAGAGAAAAGGTGAAAATCAAAAGTTCTCTTTGCAGGTAGAAAGATCAGATTTTTCACTAAAATCTGAATTCCACAGAAGACACTGAGAATCTGCATATAAAAAAATCCCACTCTTACTTAGCAGGCATGATCTGGCCCTCCATGAAAACAAAGTTTACTGTCAACCCTATTTTCACCTCCTCTTTCCTCTATGCTGCTTCTATTTCTCCAATTAACCTTCTCCACAATCAGACATCAAGAACCGCTGTGCACACAAACAATGCTTTTCCCAAGGCAAGGTCAACTTGTTACCATACAAGATGACCATATGCTGTATTTCAAGTGGAACACATCAAAACACCTCAAGTTAAATGTTAATATTGCCATTAGGCTTCTCCATTGCATTTGCTATCATATGATATCAGACAGAACATCAGCTGAAGAGATGCTTTTTAGATTGAAGAGGCAAACAATAGTACTGGTAAAAACCCTATCCATCTCTCCCTTGCTTTCAAATATCATTTTTATTTTGTCTGAAATCCATAAAGTTATGGGTTTCTATCTTTGGGGGGTTGGGACGGGGGGGGAGCAACCAACAAAACACAACCCTGTTTCACTGTCCTTCTAAGCACCTCTGTCTACAGCAACAGGAATGAAACCCACCTTCAGAATGCAATAAACTTCTGACTTCCAACTGCAGGCACCCCCATGGGGAAGATCATATTCTTGTTCTCAGACACCAAAATACTTCTGCTGTCATAAATCCTTCCTGACAGCAATATCTGACAAACATGTTTTTAAATTATGCTTTTCCTACCCTAATCACAGCTTTGCTATGTACACCAACAGACTTTGACACACACTGGTGCGAGCTAAGCTCAGAGGCACATACCTAAGGCACACATCTTAATTCTCATTTGCAGTGCTCACTGCAAACCATCGTAACACCGAATTGAAACAAATTTATCCTACGAAAGTTCACCATTCAGCAGCACACTTCAGAACAAAAATTCAGAAAAGCACACACACACTGATTTTCCCAATTAGGAGGACAGTTACTTATTAAACTTTTCATCTTCTTGTTAATTAAACCCTGTATTTTATATAATTTTGGAACATCCATTTATTCCCAAGAACACGTGTATCTCAAGCAACAAACTCATGAAGAAAAAGGAGAATTAGCATCTCTCTTGCCTTGTAATTTTGCATAGGTGTCTACAACCAGTAGTGAGAGGAAAAAAGACGCACTGCTGTTAAATACTATTAGGGCTGAAGAAGCAAGAGAACACACTCTGTTTGCCTTTCAAATGCAGATTTCAAAACGCTGACTTGTAGTGATTTGCAATTCTGGATCTTGCTACTGTTCACTGTTAATTGCATTACAATCACAGAACACATCAGCAAGTAGCAGAAAGAAAGATCTCTGCTTTTTAAAAACTGTGCTTTAACAGTCACAAAAAGAAATTCACAACTGATTGTCCTATATTAAATATCTAACTGCTTGTAATAAAAGGACAAAGCCCAGGGTTTTTGTGATCTCCAGCTCGCCCATCCAGTAACTCAGCAAAAGAAATAACACAAACTAATCAATTATCAGACTGAAATATTAAAACTAGTAAGCCTGACTAGCTCATTTAAACAAAACATAAGTCACTTACAGAACTGGATGAACAATCAGCTCTGGACTATATGATTTGATTACTGTTGCTGCATCTTTGGTACAAAAGACATGGGATAAATCTGCACCCTAAAAAAGAAAATTTGCAAACAGTATTATCAAATTTATACTTAATAATAACTTTATCATTCCAAAGATTACTCAACTAGTAATTCAACTGAATTCTTATTTCTCAATAGTTCAAACAAATTTTATTATTTTTCTTCTATTTTAGCATAGACTAGGATGAAATGTTCTGTTCTTTTTGTATCTAACTTCCAATATAATTTTTTTTCTGTTTCTCACTAACAGGATGACTGAAAACACAAATCTCCAATTTTTACTCACTTGAGAAATGCTTCTTATTTGCAGTTCTACTGTAACATACTTGCAAAACATAGCTATGGCAATCCATGAGTACATTTCTAGTCCTACTATTTTTACTCAATGGGCCAAATTCATACAAGAAAAAGGTTGGCACAATTTTGGCAACACATCTTATGTTAAACACATTGAAGCTGAAGAGCTGAGTCTCAGGCTTCTGCTACCAACTTAAAAAAATCAGAAATACACATAAAATTATGCAAGCAATGACCAGAAAACCTGATCTTCTATTGGTCATGCATACTGAAATTTCCCAGTATTAAGGAAGTGTCTTCTCTGCTTTACTACTATACATTCAACATTTCAAGCTACTGTGACTGTTTATGTGCAGATGTAATGGTCTGAAATCAAGTGACTTCAGTAAGGAACCTCCTAGTATTGCCACTGTATTTGCACATAGTGGACAGAAAGCTGAGTGGCCTTGGGATCTTATAATAACATAATTAAATAGTATCATTTCAGTTTTAAATCTTTTGAGGGTTTGCATCCCAAGGGAAGAGGTGGTTGGAAACATGTGGGTTGATTACCTACTTATTGAGAGAAATCTTCAAAAAGAAAAACATACACAAGGAACTGAAAGTACTGACACACTATATATAGCATTCTGAAAATTAGATGTATTATGTAAGCATGACTTGTTTACATTTGAACAATCAGCCTGTATTTATGTACTCTGCAATAATTATGTTTAGCCATTTAATATGTCAATAAAATAAGGAAGTTCACGCTTCTAGGGAAAAAAAGCTTAGAAAATACTTCTGCTGAAGATGAGAGTGCAAATAAAATGTGCTATTAAAAATTAAATCGAAATCCACCCACAATCTTTAGACTCACAGCATGTAAGAACTTTACTAGGCTAAAGCTTTAAGTTTTGAAAGAAAGTTACTTCGTTCAACACAGCTATCAGGTCCAGAAAAAACTTCTGCAGAACTCACTAGAGCGCAAAAATGTAACCTTAAACAATAATCTAAAGTTACTTTATTGTTCATTTTTGGAGAAAATATTTCATCAAGTCTTGAAATTTCCTGTCCGAGTCCCTGAAATTGCCAATTTCTGGACATATTTCTAACTTCACCTTACACAGAGAAAGAAAACATAGTGAATGAAATACAGTGAATGACACATTTACAAAGTATTTCTACAAATTCTAGATGAAGGATTTTCTTTGCTCAAGCGAAGACCTTCTAGAGCTCAAAATTCACGTGCACTACAGAATGAATGCCATTTAAAAAATGGCACCTAGGCAACAGAAATGATGAAAAGTTCATTTTGGACCTGTATAGAAGAATACGTACCACTTTGAGAGCTGTAATTGCAGCAAAATATGGTGCTCCAGTGTATCTAGAATGAAATGAAATTTAGGTTAGGAAACATACTAACGAGATTAGATAATGATCTTTCATATAAATATTTACAAAGATCATGACATAAACCAGCAAAATTTTCTCAAGTAACAGAGGTAAAACTTTAGAGACAAACAAGACAAGACCCGAGAACTGTTTGCAAGCTAAATATGGGATCTGTGACCTGGATCAATCCCATCTGGCTTTAGATGCTTAACTAAAGTGTCTGAACTGTGATTCCAGTTGCCCTAAATTCTCTTTATGAAGGCTGAAGAGAGAGCTAAGAACAAAATCACCCTCCAAAGGTGCCTACTTCAGCCAAGAGGTAAGAACCTATAACCATTAGGTTCTAACTCCTGGCTATTCTACCCAGATACAAGGTATCACCTTTTTGCTCTTACGGAATGTTTATTAATGGCACATGTCCAACAGCAGATCTCTCTTACAGGAGAAAGATGTGATCTCTCTTTTAAAAGGGGAAAATGAAAAACAGGAAGGCGTAGTGGCTCATTCAAAGTATTGTGGTCAATATTATTTCTAGGTCAGTACAGCATTTAACTGATTTATGCAGTATCTCTTTCTTCCCCTGAAACAGGGTATTTCCATTACTCCAGTACCTAAAACAAGGTATTGACAGAACCTAGTAAACACCAATATTTATCAAAACAAAAAGCTCACAAGAAAACACAGCATAAGAAAATACAGAGACCCAGTTCCCAAGATTCCAGAAGATCAGATGTGCCACAGTCTTACTCCACTCTACTTATTCTATAACCTCATCATGCAATGGAAAAAGACTAACACTGAAAGCAGAGTTTAGTGGTCAAAAAAGACAGACAAGGTAGACACAAGCAGAATTTTAAGTTCCCATAAAATTCATATCAGAATTTTGCAACGCATCTGCAAGGTACCATGTTCCCTAAGTATGCATGGTCATGATGATAAGAGTATTAAAGCTCTCTGGGAAATTGTGGTTTAAGTGTAAGGTGAGTTTCAAATGATTCTGCAAGTAATTATGACATCCTGAAGCTTTACCAGAAGCAAAAATCAAATTTCTATTTAACTTACTCTCGACATCCTCCAACAATGCCTATACGGCCATCTTGACCTTTATGCTTTTTCCCTGTTAGAGGAGGGATAACATTGCGCACCAGCTGAAAAACATTCTCCATATCCTTTAGAGTGTGTGTTCTGTGCAGTGAAAAAGATCTCTCTATAACTGAAAAGAAGAAAGTAAGTGTTACTTCAAAGAATGTTCTTTATAAACTACTGCCAAGCATTTCTTTTAAGCACTCATGTACACCAATAAAATCACACAAAAAGACATAAAGTGACATACTTCTAAAATCCAAATGCTTTGTCACTTAAAAGCCTTTAGAACAGTGAGTAACTAGGGAAGGTGATGATTTTAAAAATGAGTTCTGAGTCTGATGCATAGAATACTCTCACTGACTGTTCACAGTCCTAATTTAGGGCTCAGGTACAGAAAGAAACAACAACTCAGAATAGTTATATGAACATTTTGTAACTAGAAATACCTTCTTAGTTCAGCCTGAAATCAGTTCCATAATTAAGCTCAACTGAAATAGGAACACTTAGTAAGGACTAAACACATCCAGACACAGAGCAAGCACAAAGCAACTGAAACCAAATTTTAAACGTACACCCTACCTTATATTTCGCTTCCCCTTAAAGACTTCCACCTCTTAGCAGAATCAGGGCCTATCTCACTGCTTTTTTATTTTGGTGGGCGGTTACAAAGCATAGTGCAAAACTATAATCCAACGCACTAGATGCAAACATCACAAATAGCACACAAAGATCATTTTTAGCTACAATACATCTCCAGATCTCTGATGCAAAGCTACATGTCAAGCCACATACTAAAATGACTGCACACTCCGTAGGCTGTGTATCAAATGACTCTTTCAAAAGGCTACGAGAACTTAGAAGAAAAAACTATTTCAACAATTACAACTAGAAAAAATTAAAACATTTACCCAACATGGGAAAAACGTGAAGATCACTACTTCTATCAACAATGTGTTAACTATAAATTGTAGCAAATACACTTAAAGAGCAAGTTCTTAAAAGCTCTTCATTGCCTGTACAATTCTGTTCAGAGGAGTGGTTTATTTGAATGCTACTATCAGTGCCCTAGACCACAGCCATGCTTGCTTTCTTTTTTACAGTTCTTCTAAAAAGCTGGAATTCAAGGAACTGCTACAAGTGTAACATAATTATGCAGAAATTAACTCCCATAATATTCCTTATTTTCAGCTGTACAAAACTCAGTAACCCCACCCCACAACTCCAAAATATAGAGGCGGGAAAAAAGGAAGGGGGAAAAAAAAGAAGAAAAACTGTTCCAGAAATACTGGGCATAATAAGGGGAAAAATGTAATAAACAAGAAAATTCCGAATCTGTGTGCTATAAGCAAAATGCATCTTTTTCTCGGTCTTCCACAGGATCTAAACCTAGATGAGACATGCTAATCTTCAGTAATAGTACGCTTTAGTGTTCAGTAATGATAAATATTCTTGGCTGATCTTTTACTTTTGAATATAGGCATCCCACTCTTACTGAGAAATAATAAAAAAGGTGGGAAAAAAAAGGAAAGAAAATAAAAGAAAAAAACCCCACAACCTGTTTTGGATTACGGCCAAAATAGCATTGCAGTGACCCAGAGGAGAACAAAATGGTCATCTCCTCTGAAAATAGGGCAGATTATTTTCTTTAAATCACACTTCACACACTCGCTGGTTTTCAACCACACAAGAATATTATACAGCTTGCAAGCCTTAAAGCACAATGTTGTTATGAAGGCCTTCTGTTTATTTGCTGCTGGTTTTTGTTCATGTGTGAATATAAAGTGACTGCATAATAAACGAAGAGAAAACAGAGAATTATGCAAAAAGCAATTCTTAATATAGCCCTACTCTACCTACAGAATTACTATGGCATATTCAGCTCTTAACAAATGAAATCTTAATTCCTTAAAAGATGTGTTGCCTAAAGCGTTATGTTCACATTTTAGCATAAAAACTTTTTTACACCTTTGCCAATTAGAAGATTAGAAACTTGAATTGCTCTTGCTACAGTTAAATAAATAAAATGCCTTTTTGCATAGTGCAATATGCCTGTACACCTGTATGATGAAATCCAGCAATAAAAACTGAACCTCAGTTTCAGGTTGTTACACATAATTAGGCTTTTCGGGAAAGATCTTTCAGAAGTAATGGTAAGGCCTTGTGGGTACGTTCACTCCAGTCTAGAACCTTAAATTATTTCCTACAGGATTTTCTAAAGCACTCCAGTTCTCCTTTATTTTAAGTGAAAACATTTAAAACACTGTATCCATTCATATCCCATAATTTATCTACAAAAGTCTGCTGCCACCAGGAAATCCTACAGACCAACTATCCACTCGAGAAGAACACAACCAGATCTGCCAGCCTAAACCCTCAACAGGCCTAACCACCCAGTCTGCCATGCATTTTACAGGGAAACACAGTAAGTAACACTCAAGTGAAACAGCTCTAACAGCCTCCCAGGGCTCAGAGAATGCCCGTTAGGATCTGGCAGGCCAGATTACTATTCAACACTGAGGCCGGGTGGCTGCTTTTTTTTTTTTTTCCTCTTTTCAAACTACACTTTTTTTCTTCCAAGCAGTATGAAATTCAGAATTAGAACAGAGTAAGACTTGTTGCATTTCCACGTGGCAGGCTACAATCACTAAACCCCAATCTGACTTCAGTTCCAGCACTGATGGAATATCCCTGATTTCCTCCTGCCCATGCAGTCTACCTCCACATACAAAGACACCATGATAAAGATAAATGCCACAGGTGCACAGACCCCAAGAAGTTTGTTAATGATCACTACCATCAGCTTCTGGCCCACACATAAGGTACAGAAGGAAGAGCTTGTGCATAAATATCAATTCTTGAGACACTGCGTAGCCTTTTTCTTTAAAGCAAATTCAGATGCCCAAAGAATTTATAAAGAGCTGGTGTAGAAAAAAAGTAAGCCAATATTTTCATCTTCTATTACACCTACTACAATAACACAATGTTTAATTTATAAGATTCAGAATTTTGTTGTAAACAAATTTATTTTAAAGAAGCTAACATCTGACTTACTTCAGTGTAGGCAAAACTCCACTGTTTTCTCAGCCCTGAAAAAACATATGCACAGCCTTAACTTCATATACCGGGTTATGCTTGATAACTTCAAGCAGAACAGCAGAAAAATTTCTGCTACAAAGTAACTAATGTTTCCAGATTGCTTTCCAGCAACTGTCCTACTTGCCTTTTACGTATAAAACTCCTCCTAACTTCACTGTACAGAGATATGAATGTGGAAAGAAGTTTCCAATGTGTACAGGGTTCAAAAGCTATGATTTTGCTCATCAAAATCTGTTATAACTAATGTACCTGTATTAAATAATCAGTACAACGGTACGAATAATGATTTCATTTCACTTGATTTAGACAAACACCTTCACCACAGTATTAAATAATTCCAATTAGCTTTTATTTTCAAAAGCTGCTTACTACCAGTGCTTTCACACAGAAGTTTTAAAAAGTACCCTAGCTTTTATTTATGCTGTAGAAGGAAGTACCTATCGGTGGAGAAAGTGTTGCTGTCATAGCATTATAATTAAAGTTATCCGCATATGAACGATGGTTTGCTCTCCGAGGTGGACTTGCTGGTATAGATTGTGACCTTTGTGATACCGTAGAAGAAATTCCAGCCAACATCTGTCCCAACATCTGTAACATCTGGAGTTCTCGAGCATGCTCAGCTTCCCGACGCTTGTCCTCAATTTTGAGCCTCTGCTCTTCAAATCTGTAAAATTTCTCATCTGTATCCATGCTCTGCTGCAGGAATTTTTCCATCATTTTATCCAATGTTAAATTTGTATGGCGTTTTTTTGATCTTTTGGGCTGATTGAGAGGTGGGGTAACAGCTGGAGCACTGACTTCTTTAAAGCCTAAAGCAAGGAAAGAATCAATTATTTTTCTGATGGAAAACAATTTTCTAAGAAGAAAGTGGCAAAAATTCTCACTACAAGATGTGACCTAATGCCTCACAAAGCATTAGGTTAAATACAGCTCATATTGAGAAAGTGTATGTGAGATATTTTTCTTTCAGAGTACTAAAGCAAACTCACAAACTTCTAACAAGTTGCAAGGGTACCACAAAAATCAGAGGCATTTTTTAATTGTTGTAGTACTAAACTTCAACAATAGGAGTCTTTTTCATCTTCTAAAAAAGTTTAAGTGAAGGTTATTAAACCTCATTTGTGTATTGCAGGTAATTACATTAATCTAAATTGAGTTTCAGTCTGTTGGCATTCTAGATTTGCATTTCAAAAGTACATTAGTGTAAACAACTCTTTTATGTGGTTTATGCGTAAAAAGAAGGTTGGTTAAACGTCAACCAACTGGCTGATTCCTCAGTGATGTCAACTTCTGAAGACAGGTTCATGTTTGTATTAAAAACCCTGCATTAATCTAGATTGAAAACAAACAAGCAACACTTCCCCCGCACCTCCACAATACAAATGTGGAGCGTAAAGAACGTGCAGGGAAAGGACAGGCTTTATCGAAGTGCTGCTTCTGTCCACAAGCCCGATAAAGTTAGAAGCAGTGTTTCTTTAACAATCCATGCAATTAATTACGTAAAAGCTCTCTCCTCGCTTTCTGGCCCATCTGCAACAATAAGCAGATTTTTCAGGTATTATCGTCATCATCGTTTTAATACCGATTAGCAAAACTGCACGCAGTCTGCAGGGAACGGGAAAATTCTCCAGCGAGAAGGATGCGTATTTTCTTGTACAATACTACCTAACACTTTGTCTCGATAATCTCTGCGCTAGTTTTCCATGGGCTTCCCTTTGACAAATACCGATAAAAACTCACTAGGGTCCCTGTCCGCAGCATCTCCCCCTACCCGGTATGCAGCATTTCGAGCATCCGCAGCAGCCCGCTCCCCTTCCGGGCTCCCCAGTTCATGGGGAAGCGCAAGGTGCAAGAGTTGGAGGAGGCACGGGCGGATTTCGGAGCGCAGAGGACAGGGCGGGAGGGAGCAGGGTAAGGCAGAAGCCACTTAGAAGCGCGCTAGCTGGGGAGAAGCGACGGCAGCCGGGTTGCCAGAGCCCGCGGGGTGAGGGGAGGACACCCGGCGCCGGGAGCCCGCCGGCTACTCACCGTCACCCGGCGGCACGGGGATGGCGAAGGACGGGCACTCCACCTTGATGGGGTGGTCGGCGTAGGAAGAGCACTCCCCGGAATCCTCGGTGAAGTTGTCGCGGGGGGACTCCGGCCCGGCGTCCTCGTCCAGCTCGGCGTCCAGCTCGCGGCTGTTGTGCGGCGTGCCCGGCGTGGGCGGCGCAACGAGCGGCCCCGCGGGCGGCTGGGCGCCGTCGGGCGGCG
>VZTE01005204.1:731726-939565 GCA_013397775.1 Eulacestoma nigropectus
GGCCCCGCTCCGCGCCTCCCCGCGCCCCAAGCAGCCACCGGCGGGCGGGGCCGCCGCGGAAGGCTGTGAGTTGGGGCCCGGCTCGGCCCAGGTGCGGAGAGCTTGGAGCGCCGGGCCCGGCCGTCACGGCGCTTTGGGGCTGTCTTCCCGGCCCGTTTAATTGGCAACTCTTAAAAACTCCCAGGAATTTACCATTTATTGCTGCCGGCATTTAAAAGTCTTCCCATCCCTCACCTCGCCAGGTGTTTCTGAGCAAACTCCTTATTTGCAAGTGCGATTAGCTTGTAAGGTGCTATTTCTTGCTCAGATACATAATTTTCCTCTATATGCAGCACTTGCCCGGTACTCCACTGGTGAGGCCACACGTCGAGTACTGTGTCCGGTTCTGGGCTCCTCAATTCACAAAGGACACTTGAGGTGCTGGGGCAAGTCCAGAGAAGGGAAACAAAGCTAGTGATGGGTCTGGAACACTAGTCCTGTGAGCAGCAGGTGAGGGAGCTGGGCTTGTTTAACCTGGAAAAAAGGAGACTCAGGAGCGACCTAATCAGTCTATGACCATCTGACAGGAGGATATAGCCAGGTGGGGGTTGGCTTCTTCTCCCAGGTAACCAGTGACAGAACAAGAGGACATAGTCTTGAGCTGTGCACCAGGGGAGGTGTAGGTCGTACATTAGGAAGAATTTCATCACAGGAGGGGTGATTAGATCTTGGAATGGGCTGCCCAGGGAGGTGGTGGAGTCACCGTCCCTGAAGGTGGTTAAGGAAAGACCGGATATGGCGCTTAGTGCCATAGTCTAGTTGACATGTGTGATCCTGTGCTTTTATAGCAGCATTCCATTAATGGTGTCTTTAAAAGACACCAGAGCTGGTGAAACTACCATCTGACATTCACCTCTGGTCTTATGGCACCCAGTTAATCTACATAATAAATCAAAATGCAGCATTACCCAGGAGAAGCTTAGCAAGATTATATGCCTGAGAAATCTGAAACATTTTTTTAAAGCTCAAAACAGCTGTATTTTCTGCTCTGGACTCCTGGGTATTTCAAGAAAGTGTTATTAACTCAAAAAAGCTTGCAGCCTAACTGGTAGTAAATTGTCAATGTTTCAATTAATATTTTTAAAGGATGAAGACAACATTTTCCTTTACTGCCCTGTGTTATAGATAAGCTGCAGTCAAAAAGACCTGCTGGTGTTACCTGGACCAAACCCAAGCACGAGATGTTTATGTCTTTCAGCTTCACAAGCATCGCTTAAAACAGACATGCTCTCTGCAAACTACAAGACAGACAACCTGAACTTTTAGTGACCCAGGTTGATCAGTAACCCATGTTCTGGAGCAGGACCTTGGATACCTGATAACTTCACTGTCAAGTATTAACTTGTTTATTGAAAAGTTGCTCTTCTATAGGTCCTGGTATCTGGTATGATTTTAAAGTCAGTGAAATTTGCCCTTCATTCAGTCAGCACAAGTAATGCTTTTTACCCTCTGATTATGAGCGGCAGTCCAAAAGATAGATTAAACAGACAATCATGTTTAGTTTGCACATGAATTTTAACCCAGAAAAAAAAATGTTGAGCACCACATTTCATACACTCATGTTTTGATTCCAAAAGGAATTTGGGAGGATAATGAATGTGTAGATTCTCATAACTCCAGCACTAATTTAAGGTCTGGAAGAGAGGGGAGAAAGAATAATGAGGATGTTTTTTTCATCCCCTCAGGTGTCTCCACCAAAAGCATGTCTTGTGCCCAACAAAAGAGAGGAAGAAAGATATAATTGTAATGTTTTTTGCTGGCTTCTCTGGTTTCCTTTGTAGCAGAGATGGAAGGAAATTCTTCTGATGCTGCAGAACCCTAAGAAGTTGTTTGTGGAGGACCCAATTCTCAATTCATGTGTAGAAGGAAACCTAAGGGTATCTGTGGGCTTCCCCTATGCCACAGTTCTTCAGGCTGTTGTGCAGAATTTTGTGTAACAGCAGGAGTGTAAAACTGTTGAGCAAAACAGTTGCCACTCCTCCAACATTCTCCTGCTCTGCATCTAACTCAGGTACCTTCTTCTGGTATAGTACTGGCTGCCATCTCCATACCTTGCACAGTATAAATCCATAGCTACTAGTGCCATCTCTGAGTACAGCAACAGCAATACTACTTAACCAGAGGAATGAGGCAGGGAAAAAGGGCCCTTAACAGAACCACAGAAGGTAGGAGGTGTATGAGGCAAAAGTTCACATGCCTATCATAGAATTAGGGAAAAAGCAGCTGCAAGAGGCACTTACTTCTTCAGGTATATACTGTGCTTGTCCAATTTTTTTTTATTGAGCTTCCTGTTCTGACAGTCCTCTCAATTTCTCTGCTTGTCCCTCTTACATGGAAGGAGGAATGACCCTGCACAGTTCCATTTCATTCTTTGTCAAAATCATTCTGGCTTCATTGCTTGTTGCTCTGTTGCTGGCCCCTACCTCTTCCTCAAAGTCTTGTCCCTCCTTCCCTAGCTTTTGATCTCAACCTTCAGTTCCAGCATTTTAACCCTTCCCTAGCTGCACTGTCATGGCAGCATATCTTCCTCATTAGTGGATTAAGTACTGCAACCTGTCCCTCCCCTGCTACACAGAAAAAAAGGCATCAGTAGCCAGCCTGAGAATGTCCTGCTGTCAAGGTAGACAAGAGCTTGGAGGTTTGACTCTGTAGTAGATGGCAGCAGTCATTGACAGCTGGTGCTTGCTGGGAGCAGTATGGTGAGGGATGGACTGTAAGCTAGATGTCCCTAGGTGAAGACCCCAAAATAGTGGCCATTCAGGACCATCTTTTCTTCTGCAGGTTCCTGATCAATCTTTGTTCACAACATTTTGGCTCTTTGCTTCTGATCACTTTGCACCCACTCAGCACTTCAGTCCTTTCTATCCATTTGGTAATGGTTGTGCAACCCGGCCTACCAAAGCCATTCCAAGGTGAATGTGGACAGCAGGTGGCAATAGCAGAGTTTGCAACATCCTTTGATTGCATTCTCTCCACTCAAATAATTGTCAGCCTGTACTGGAATCACCATTTAATATCATAAATATTGCAAACATATATCCCTGTTAACATATCCATATTAATAATAGCAATAGGAGAAAGGTAAGCATACACGTGGAGAAAGGTAATGGAAGAACTCGGAAGTAGTAAGTAGCTCTAATTGCAACTGCCCATAAAATATGGCCAAGGATTTCTTTGTTGTTGAAATGGGAATCTGGAAGCACCTTTCATTGTGAAAGATAAAGGAAGTCTTAATTTCATTTGAATGATTACCTAGCTAAATTGCAGCTGTTAGAATTGATAGTGGTAATAGAGAAGGCAAAAATGGCATAGGTGTTCTGATAAAAAGGGGGCCTATGCTGCAGGTGTTATTAGCAGTGCTATTTACTGTCATTAAAGCAAATGGAATGAGCATGTTTTACACCACTAATATGTTTATCTTAGCAGAGGACAAAATGTGGCTATATGCTGTAAATTTTTTGATGTCTCTCTAGGCTGCAGAGAAACTAGGAAGACCTGAAGCTATAGTAATTATTCCTGTCACTTCACTTCTGTGCATTTTGATATTCAAGAGAAAGGATAGCAGCAAGCAATTTACAGCAAGCCATTAGAGGAACACATCAACATGGCTTTGGTTTCCCTATAAAGTTCACTAAACAGAAATGTCATATGGGCTGAAGAAGGAAAAGAAAACTGTATATGAAAAGAAACATACCCACACCTGATTAAATACCGTGTAATAAGTTTGTCCCTATAGCTTCTGTGATTCTTCATATTCTTACCAGGGCAGTACAGATATTATCACTTCTAGACATACTCGGTCTAATAACATCTGTGAAGCCCTGCACTCACTAAGTAATTTTTGTTTTACCCAAAGTGAACACTCTTTTTGCTGAGTGTTAATGGGGAAAAAAATAAGCATCAAGGAAACAATAAAGAGGACGTTTCTGGTTTGTACTCTCCTTAGAGCAGGCAATAAGAATGATCTATGTAGTGCAATAGAAGTGAAGAGGGTTTTTAGGGCTTACCCAAATTCTTCAAACAAGTTCCTGATATCTAGTGTAAACAATCATGTATAACCTGTTAAGCAACAACCAGAATATTAAAACAAATGGCCTCTTTTCCAATAGGGAATAATGAGACTCTCAGAAAGTTAATACTGGGGAGTTAGACAGTTTTCTCAAAAATGGCTTTATTCTGTTCTTTGGTAGCAGAAGGTAACATTTGACAAATCCATTAACTTACACAATTTAGAACACTGCTATTATTATGAAATACACCATTTATATAACTTTTTTACTCTCTTGGCTCTTGGTTCAGTAATGTCATTTAAACGTGATATTTTTTTTTAGTTGTGTTGTAGCTGAGCCTGAAGGCTTTGCCTGAGTATCGCCTTACCCGTGGTACGTATACAAATGTCAGCCCCTTGCTCAAAACTCAGTTTTATGTGCATCTAAGAGAGACAGGAATACTCAGAATGATGGACAGATTCCTAAAAAAAAATTTGTTTTACCTTAAGTGATACAGCTCAGTTCAGTCTTGGAAAATCATAGTGCATATTGAACATGACTGCTGGAGGAAGACTACATGCTGTATTCACAAAGGGATTTGAACACTGAATGGTTCCTCTTTCAGGTACTTTGCTTCCTTTTTTTCCCCCTGTAATGTGTTGCTAGTTATCTCATAGATCCAGCACATGAACTTTAGCAGTTGTGTCCCCAGATTTCTCTGAAGACTCTGTAGTTGCTTCCTCTGCAGCCCCTAAGCCTTGCATTTGTAGTCAGGCTCAGATGCTGTAATGCCACGGGTGATGTCTGCCTCCAGTTGCTTCTGGAATTGTGCATAATCTTGTTGCCCAAAGGAAAAAGCTGTAGTTCTCTTTCCTCCCTGTGAGAGCAGTTCCTTTTACATATTCCTGAGCTCGTATATAGAAGATATATTCTAGTCCTTAGTATGCCTGAGCTTCAGTTTACAGGTGTTAAAATTAAACACACATACCCTGTGTTTGATTACAGCATCCTCTACTTCAAAGTCAGCATATATGTATGTACATTATTTCTTCCTGTGATTGCCACAGCTATATAAGTGTATGGGCAGCAACAATTCATTTCCTTCGCGCCAAGGCCAGCTCTGCAAGTTCTACTGGGATAATTAATCCCATTGTGGGAGGAGAAGGTCATGTAAAAATAAAAGCTAAACTAGGGTAAAAGGGTGGATATAACTATATTGTTATAAAGATGACACATCCCAATGATGATTTTTCTTGCTGTATGGGAATAGGTATCCCAGTATAAAGCACCTTTATACAAATACAGCTATAGACATGACATGTCAGAAGTTGAGATAGCAGGGAAATTGCATTTAGTTCTATCACAATAATTAAAATAGGACCTATTTTTGACAGACAAGCCCCAAATAACATATAGCAATATAAAATTACTTCATTTGGCAAATGGTTCTTCACAAAGAAGCTCATCCTTTCGTGTGAAGTAAACTTTTCACCCTCTGTTTCCATTTTCTATCCTTCGTTACTGTTAACACCTTTCCAGGAGGGCACGCCACGTCAATGAATCCTACTAGCGCATTTTCATGAAGAGTAGTTAACGAAGGAGCAGTAAAGATCAGAAGCGGGGAGGATCTTGTGTGAGGGTGTGGAAAGGAGAGCCTTGACGGGTGGCTCCCCAGTAGTGGGTCTGCCAAATGTCGTGTCAAGAAAGAGGATACGTGGCCAGGGAGGAAGGGAGGCAGGTAGCCCTTCTGCCCTGAGCTCCGGCTGTCACCTCTAGGTTCATTTTAGGAGTTCAGACAGCCCATGCCAGGGTCACCACTCTGTACCAGCCCACCCCTCATGCACTCTCCCACCATCTTCCAGTGTCTTCCATCAAACCCAAGTCTCATTGACAGATTAAATAAAGACAAAACTCTCATTGAGTGTACAATTAGGGGAAAGTCTCACTGCCCTGAGGACATCCTGCTGGTGCTCCCTAGCTCCAGGCCTTTCCCTCCAACCCTGAACACTCTCAGCCCCTTCCCTTGCCGACCATACTGTGGCTCAGCACTTGGTGTCAGCTGGCCCCAGCCTTCCCGTGCCATGCACTGAGGTTGTCGACAGTGACCTTCTGCTCCCATTCTTCCTGTGCAAGAATAAGCAGCTCCTGCTGCTGTCAGTCAGGCAGACACAGCCTGCACTTCCCCAAAATCTACCCAGGCTGGATCCTGAGGGATGGAAGGAGGTGTGTGTGGTGAAACTCGGACACCTTAGCGAGGAATAACCATGCCAACCCTGGTACTGTGGTGGAGGAAACTGTGACAGAATGATAACTGGAGTGTCTTTGGGGGCCAAACCTCCGCAGGGGATGCAGAGCTCCAGTGAGGGTGCAATATGATTGTGTATCATCTTCAGCCTGCAGTGTTGGCTGATCTCCTATCACGCTCACCCACCTCTTCAACACCATGCAGAGAGAGGAGGTACCCCCTCATCAACTACCCCCACTCTGCAAATAAGAATTCCAGGACATTGCTCTTACCTTCCCCATTCTTTAGTGACATATCCCACTCCCTCAGGCTAGCACCCCTAACATTGCATCCCTACTTACCCCATTCTTTTCTCTTGAATACCTCCTTGTCCCACTGTAGAGCCCGCTTTGATCTCTACTCTGTGTTTCCTTCTGCAAAGTGGATCCCAGCACTATGTTGAATGTGAGGGAAAGGCAGCACAGCTGGGCACTGAGCCTCCCACACTCTGACCAGATTGCTGAGCATTCCCATACAATACTGCATGTGTCACAGGTGAGCAGTTTCTGCAACTGGTGACAACAGGAGGACCAAAGCAATAATCTGTAAGCTGCCTTCAGTCCAGTTGTCAACTGGCAAGCTGCTGTGAAAAAGTTTTTTAAGGCACTGCCTTCTGAGTGGCCATGAAGGCTTTCTCCCATTATATGGAAACCAGATTATTGCTGAACTTATTTGATCCATTCTTAGGGAGTAATAAAATAGACATTTTGCTCAATAAAATCTCCATCTGGTCTCTGAGATATATTGGCATGGCAAGCATCCACCTTCCATTGCGGTCACTTGCAGTCCCCATCCAGCCACTTATCAGTTCATCTGTCACAAGAAGCAGAAAGATTTCCCTTGCATAGACAAAAAGTCACCTCCCTGAGGCATCTAGTAACTGGTCCTGCCTCTATTCTGGCAACTGGAGTGGCACATTTTAAGGCTGTAACAGCCTAAAAAGGATTTAACAGACTGACCCTTCTGCTCAGGCATTCAGAACTGTCTCTGTATAAGGAAACTGTGTAATGGGGAGGAAAAGCATTGGGAATTAAAAATTAATCACTCTTGTTTTTTCCTGTAAGAGCTCTTTTGTAATGCTTTAGAGCAGACAGGAGTTAGCTGGTTAGGAAAATCAGCAAACTGAATGCCTTCTTTTGAGATAAAATATGATTCATTTGCAGCTGTGCAGACACAGTCTTAATCCACTTCGTGTTTATCAGGTTCAAAAGCACTTTTATCAAATTCACCAGAGCAAAAGAAGTGCTGCAGGTTTCAGCTTAACCATCCTACGGATACCTGCAGGTCAAGGCTGAGACCTCAGGTCTTTCCTTTCATAGAGGGGGACCCACTTCCCTCCCTCTTGGTCTGAGTTTATTAAAGCTTCCAGCCTGTTGCATTGTGATCACAAAAGTGACTCAGTTATTTTTCAAAAGCATCACATTATTTCAAGACAAAAATATTACTAATATCAAGACCTGTTTGTCAAGTTTAACTGATGCTTGGGGTTATTAGTTTTTATGTCGTGTTTCTGTGTTTTTCCTGCTCAGACATGCCCTGTCAGTGTCCCCTTCTCCCTCTCTGTTTTTTGCCCTGTTGAGCCAAAATCCATTAGCATGTTGCTTGAGGGCATTAAGCTTCCCAGTCTTGTTCAGTTGTAAGATTATTCTTAACTACTCTTCCAGGACCTCAAAGATGCAAAGGACACTTATTGATCCATTAACCTATGAACATTTAATGTGTGTGGGGTCTGGAGATAAATTTTTGCCTTTTCTGGGCTTTCAAAGCCTCATGTGTTTTTGTAAAAGAGACACTTAGACCATTCAGTGTGAGTAAAAAGGCTCAGAATTGGAAGTCAGAGTGACAGACAACAAAGTTGACCTAATTGTGGAGGTGTATGAGGACTGCTTCAGAGTAGTGGGAAAAAATGGGAATAAAGGAGGTCAAAGAGTTTCAGAAGATGCTTCTGACTGAGTATTTTTGCCAGGTCAAGAGCTGTAACGGGAAATATGGAGTGTAATTCAGCTCCAGATTGTAGACATCTAAATTTAGATATTAAATGTAGGTGGCTGCCTGTGCGCCACATATATCAAGTTCCATTTCAAGCAGTGGAGATCAAGTCCTTAGAGTTATTGGGGCCTGGAGAGCTACTGAGCTCATCCTAAATTAGACACCTACCAGGCCAGTCAGTCAAAGAACCACTCGTGCTGCTGCTAAGATACTTCTTAAACTTTGACAAGTCTATTTGGTACACCCCCAGATGCCCAGGGTTCCCCAAGGACAGAATAATCACACACATCTCTCTGGTAACTGGGTTGGCAGGGGAAACTATGGTTGTGTTTGCCCAGCCAGAAACACACCAGATGGTTGGAACAACTGAGTGCAATGCATCCTTTAGTGCAAACCTCCTTGAACTTCCCAAAACCTGCTCGTATACTTGCTCATTATACGTGGTAGACACATGAAGGATGTAAACATGGCATCAACTGCTCCTGGGCAGCCAAAGAGCCTTGTCTGTTCAGAGTCTCCCTGCCAGGCCTTCTTACTGTCAGGGGCATAGTCTCATCTGTGGGGTATGGACAGGAGCAGTGAGACTCAGGGCTCTTTGGTAAGAGTGGCTGGATATCTCTGCAGTAAACACTATCAACTGCTAAGACATGGCAGGATGGCCCTGTCACTGTATACACATGCACTATATATGGAACATATAGGGAAGGCTAAAACAAAATTTTATAGCTCCAGCACTAACATCTATAGCTCACTTGTTTGCAAGAGAAGGGGCACGTTAAGCATGTATTTTTCTTTTAGCTTACCCTCTACTCAACTTAAAAGGTAAAAAAAAGAAAAGAAAAAGCCCAAACACACCCACAATGACATTATCAGAGCTTATTTTTATCTTTGTTTGTGGAGTTCACTTACAAGGTTACAAATCTTTTTGGTATATTGTGCAAGGATTACAAGAATTCAACTATTAATGGATTTTCACAGTAGAACATGAGTATAGAACATTTCTGGAAATACAGCATGTTCATACTGTTCCACATAATGTGTGAACACACAAATACTTAACAGAGTATATTAAGAACAGGTACTATCAGTTAATATAGGAGGAGATACAGGTAATTGACTTGTACTTCATGAGAAGGTTCTTGGTGCCTTGCTGCTCATTGTACATTCCCTTCATAAGGTACTTGTGGCACACATCTGCCTTGAAAACATCATCAGCTTTGTCTGTGCCACTGTTTTTACAAGGTCTTGCCCTTTCTGGCTGTTGTTAGGGTTCTGTTTGCAGCTAAAGGCTGTTACTTCCATCTGCTGTGGGTAGAAATGTGCCTCTGAAAGACTCTCACTGTCCCCTGGCAGCGTGCCACGGAAATGTTTCTCCACAAAAACAGTAGCTGTCAGTGCTGGATTTTAGGGACTGTGGGATCATCTTGAATACTTTACAGTGTACCTTTAGATAAATTATTATTAGGTTCCTGCAGATTTTTCTGGGCCTGGACTTCTCAGCCTCTTACATTTTCGAGGTGAACAAAGTGACTGATGTACAGCTCACTGTTCATGCAAACACAGAGCAGCCTGGCAAGCTGAAGTGCTATGAATCTGCTTCCTTTTCTTACTTTTAAGCAAGAGATCTTGAAAGAGAAGTGTTTCATCTTTTGTAACCCATATATATCACTGTCCTACCCTACACCCTTTGTAATCACTATTGACAGCACAATTCTTCTGATTGTCCATCAGGTTTATAACCTAAGACAACACTTGAGTGGGTACAAACAAGCAGACAGGAAGATACAGGGAATCAAGAAGTCATTAATGGTCAGCATGGGGAGGACAGTACGTCCAGTACACCTGCAGCATAAGTTTCAAGATTTTTTCTGGAAAGCTTTGAAAAGCATTCACTTCATAAACGCTTGTGGCACCCTTCACTCATATGTGATGGCTGAAGGAGGAAGTGCCAAAGGGATGCATTGAGAAGTGCAACACACAACCAGTTGTTGGCTGGAATCAGCATCTTTATGGAGACTGAGGGAAAAGAACACAGTGCAAACATGCTAAAGAAGTTCTTGGAAATGAAGACAAGGATATATTTGATGAACAAGAGAAAAGAGCAGAGAATAAATGTGTGGAGTTCAAAGGCAAATCAATGGAAAAGACCTGAAAGAAACAAATGGAAGGCAGGAGCTATTACATCAGGTGGTAAGTTTAACTCAGCAAGTCCCTAAGCTGCTGGCTATAGAAGGAAGAAAGGAACCTTCTCTATTTCTAGGTTTTTGCTCATGCTACGAGCATCTCTGTCTCTCCACAGGTGATTTCAAGTAAGGGAAATACAAAGGAGAAGTCTTGCAAGTTAGGAAGGGTTAGGAATTTGCACTGTCAAATATTTTGGAAACTTTGCACTGGAAAGTAATGGTCTCTATTGTCTCTAAAAATATTTTTCTAAATGTCTCTACATTTTCTCACCTAATGACCAGCAGTACAGTATGTGTTCAGATGCCATGTTTTTGTTACCAGGACAAATAGGAGAATAAAGAATGTATATAGGATGTGGAACTCAGCACCAGAAACTTATCTGTATTAGTCACAAATTTCTTAGTCTTATTTAGCTTGCTAGAGAAAAACTATGACATCTGACTAAGACACTGGTATCCAAACAAACAGAGTTCATGCATAGTCCACATTAGATTTTTTGTATGATAGAGAAGTGTCTCTTAAATTTACTGAGTTTTCCTTCCAACCCCTCAGCACCTTTTGTGCTACAATATGTTACCCCTGGAGCTTCTGTGCCATCAGAGCCACTCGCCAACTCTCAGCCTTTTTTTCCCCCTTAATATAAAATGAAAGAAGTTTTGAAGCAACAATTTAAATGGTGAAATTCTGTTCACCTAACTCTTGTCATTTAAAATTTAGCCTAATAATCTAAAAGTCAATCTGCTGATTCAGTTCAGGGTGAATACATTGAGAGGGGTTCATTTAATTTCTTAAAAGTAAGTATGTACTTACATCTGCAAAGATATTGTAAGCTCTTTAATGTAGGACTTCAATTTTTTTCTTGACCTTGATATCAAAACCATGGTTCAGGTGCACTAGAAGGAAAATCCTGTATTAATAGTCATTGATTGCCCACATCAAGGGACCTGTCAGAGGACATCACTGCCCACTCCTTTCTCAGGTATCTAGGCCTTCCTTGGCTGGAAAAGACATCCAGGGAAGGAAAAGGAGCACAAGCATCTGGCTTTTCCACCCAAGTCAGGGTGGAGTCAGAGTATCTACTGACACAGTAAATGTTGTTTGGTCTATGACATATATTATACCAAATAATCTCTCTCTCTCTTTGTTATGTAAGAGTGGTGTCATTTTTTGAGCTGTCAGACACAGTCTGCAAATTTGTAACTTCTTTACAAAACAGGTCACAAAACCCAGGATGGGGAAGACATTAATAGGACTGTATTCAAAGGTCTTTGGCAGCCATTTCTGTTTCTTTCTTGTATTTTTTATACTTATCTTTTGAAATTTTATCATGTTGTTTTCATATATTCTCATTTTTAAAATGTTCACTAATACCTTTGTTTGAGGAAAAAAAAAGAAGCATGCACAATAATTTGTAGACATAGCAAGCTTCAGAAAAGCTGTTTGTGTTTCTGAGATCTCAGATTTAATTCTGTCTGTCCCTTTAATGTCAACTGAACACTTAATACTGATGAGAAGACAGCTGGCTGTTCAGACATGGATGTACGACATCTGTTGGCTGCTGTATGAGCATGAGACTTGGAAGAGCTTCCACTCACTGTGCACCTGACTTTTTTGAAAATGATCCAGTTTTTGTGTTTGTGAGCTGATTTGATGCCTTTATTCATCACAGAGCATCTCCTCACCCCTTCTTTATCCATCCTTGAATGTGTGCCACACCATCTGAAAATAAAAGATTGAATTGGAAGGATGACACTTTTTTTTTAACTTTTGCACTGTTCTTCTATTTCCTTTATTTAAAACAAAAATAAATGAGATTTTAGAGTGCCTGTAAGTCTGTGTGATTCTTTGTCCCCTTTGCCACAGGTGGCGGAAGTAAGAAAATGAAACACCCAAATGCTCACAAGCTTAGAGCTATGGGCAAGGGGATGCTAAAGAATTCATGTAGGGATAAGAGTCTCTGGTTCTGCAGCACCTGAACTGTGAGATCTCATTTCTTTGATGAAGAAACAGGTAAAGCTTGTGACTAGGAAGAGTGCCTGAGAGATTAATTAAAACAGCAGTGTTGGAATCCATTGCAATAAAGAAATTTAAAGAGTTTCTGGGTCCCTGAATGTAGCTGGGTAAGTCTCCAGCAAGGAGAAGTATTTCTGGGGCTGTAACCTGCACTCAGAATGCTTCCCATGCTGCTGGCAGCTTTCAGCAGAGTACCACAAGGTGGGTTGCAAATACTGAATATGTACATATGCAGGGGATGGCTTTCTAATTCTGAAAATGCTTTCTTTCCACCACACAACACATGCATGTCATTCCATTCCACTGTGAATGTGTCCATACAGTTTGCTAAAACCATCCTTTATGTTAAAGGAGTAAGTGGGGAGATGGGAACTTTATTTACCATCAACACAAAAGTAAGAGGGGATGCATTTCATTGCCTCTTTCCACTTCACCTAAGGCACTTTCTCAGAGCAGGACCTGCACAGACATATACACCTGTATAATCTCCATACACACCTGTATAATCTCCACACACACCTGTATAATCTCAAGTGCAAACTGATTTTCAGAGTGAGGTGGGGAGGTGTTGATATACTCAGTCTTAAGCACAGGGCTTGCAGACCCAAACCTGGGAACGTAAGTTCTGGGACGTGCATTCTCAAGCAGCTGCACGTATAGATCATCAACAGCATGACCTCATCCAAAATTCCTGTAGCTATGTTTGCTGCCACATCACTTGAGTGTGTTCATCATTGTTAACTGGCTCCAGATGGTGCCTCATGAATGCCTCCACACACGCTCTGGGTTGAAGTTATCTCCCTTGAGTGAGGGTGAGGGGAGCTTACTGGGGTAGGCACTAGGTGTTATCCAGTGTCCAGCACAGCCAGGGCTTTGGGTCTTGCCCAGAATCTGTAGGTATCAGTGCTATAGAAATACTGCTTTTTGCCTACTTTGTCAAGATATGAGAGGATTTAGGCAATAAGCATTTCAACAGGTGCCTGCTCCTTCCCTTTGACAGGGAGAACAAAATTTCTTCTTCTAGATGGTCTACTTCAGTCCATAGGTCAGGATAGCAAACCCACTTCATCTACTTTTTAGCTACAATGAACTCAGAACTGGAACACCTAAAGTATGTGTTTGATTACACTGGTACTCTTCTAGGTATGTGTGGATGGATTTGAAGTTTTTTTTTTTGTGCCTGTAGTGACTTTGTCAGGTCCCTTCTACACAAATGTGAGGAAATATAGGCACACCAATTTCCATTTTTTATTGTAGACAGAATCAGACTTGAGCTTATGCCACTGGTTGTGACAAGGCTAGGGTCTATTTGCATGTGAAGATATCCACATCCTCTTGACATGCGTTCTCTATGAAGTTTGAAAGGTAGGGGTAGAACCCATTTGCTTTAATTTAGATGTTCGAAGGTAAAGTATTTAGCCTTAGATTACACTATAGACTCTTTTCATAAGCAATGAACAGGGAAATGTACCATCAAAGCTGATATGTGTCATCCTAAAATGAATGCCTGTGAGAAGTTAGGCAACTATGAGAGACAATTCCTCTGTTTCCTTCCATTCCTCTTAAAGAGAGCATGGAGTACTAGCTCTGACTGCTGTGGATGACTGTGGATTGGTGGCAATATTTCAGTGTTGATGGAACCTGGCCATACAATCCGTCTTCACAGATGACAGAAGTAGAACACAACTCCGATGGCTCTATCACAACTATGATAAGAATAAGACACAGAAGGACCTGGGATGGCAGACATTTACAGTGACCATCTGGACTGGATGGCTCTCCTCCAGAAGCGATGAAGAGTGGAACAGCTGACTTACTAATAAATATCTACAAGTGTTCGTCTCACATTTATTATGCCACACTGACATGAAACCCTAACCCTGACTCTAACTCTAGCCCTAAGAGTACCAGTTAAGTTACAGATATTTTATTTTTCCATTATCCTGAAGAACAGCAATATTGCTAACACTGAACTCATGCTAGAGAAACCCCAAAGAAATACCAACCAAGTACCAACCAGCATAGTAATTAACAAACTCAGTGAGAATGACTAAATACCAAGGGGTTTACAATTTAAGCGCAGCTTTCATGAAGATAAATTCTGACTGATTTTGTGCCCTTTTTTTTGGTAGCAAATTAATAAAGGGAGAAAGAAAAGGAGGCAAATAATCTACTGGCTGAACTTTCACACAACAGGCAGTAACAGAAACTTGAAAACCACAGGGTTGCAGGAGCTGTTCTATCATTAATCAAAACTTGCAAGAGAAAGGAAGCAAAGGATAATAAAATTAGTTTGAAATGAGGTTAAATTTGAATTGTTCAAGTGACCACTACACGTAAAATTTGCTCGTGTATTATCATCAGAGTTAAAAACAGAATTGGCCAATTATTATAAAAAGTGTGTATAATTAATTAGCAAACTGTTACAGATGTAAAGAAATATTCAGAGTCTAGCACTTACTTTCATCAAACTTCATTTTATTCATCTATGCTGCAAAATCTTCCTACAGTATTACTTTATGCAAGTATCGCATGGAGTGAAGAAGGATTCCATTTCTTCATACAAATCCCTGGAATACATCCATTTGCTAGGTTTCAGGTTCTGCATTTTTTGGTGTCCATGGAGTAGGATTGGAGTGCAGCTGGCCGCAGTTACTCATGCTTTATACCTCTTGATATAGTAGAGCCTGGCAAAGAACCATGAGCATGCCATCACAAGTATGTTGTCTTGAACATTTGGCCAGAGGCGTGCAAAATAGAAACCCTAATGCCCGAGCAGTTGCACTGACCAGGTGTCCTCGGAGGTTGGCTGGGGACACAGACGCTTCTTTTTACACTTTCTAGGAAACATCTGGATGCAACTGAGTGAGCTAGGAAAAAGAATCTCTTCTTCGTTCCTTGGAAAGCTGAGGTAGAGTGGAAGAAATGCTTTGGGTTTTCCAGAACACATTCCTGAAATGAATGAAGAAGAAGCGTGTTTCACCAGGGAAACAGGCAACGCAGTATCACATTTTTGGAGGAGTGGGATGAGTGGAGGAACTCCTGCCCTGTGGAAATTACCCAGGGTTGGTTTTTTGATGCCTTCTGTGCTTTGTGGCGCCACAAAGGTGTCACACAATGGGATCCACAGGGTCTGTCACTGGTAATGTTACCACAGCCTGTGGAGCCAGTTTCATTTGCCTGCCCTTTGCTTCCCAAGTGGCTACTGGTATTGAGTGGAGAAGGTGTCAGTGAGGACCAGCTTCTGGTAGAAGCATTTCCTTGTTTACAAGGATGAGAGAAATGGGTGTAACTCAGTCTGATACTTTCTTAACTTCATTTGAGTCCTGCTGAAGACAGGGTCTTGATCTTACCTGTTCTTTTTGCACACTCTTGTCCTTCAGCCCTTGGAAACACGGAGGCTTTCTGGACAAGAATTGTTTCTGTAGCTGAGGGAGCAGTGGCTAACCAAGCAATCTGCTCCAGAACCACAGTCAGCATCACTGATGCATCCATTAAAGCCTGTGAAGTGCATGCAAGTAAAATTTGTGAAATATCGTGGTCATTAGCCTGTATGCAGTGCCTCTTAGATTGCCAAATAAACTGTTGAAGATTACAGCTTTGTTATTCTCTTTATTGTAGGCATAAAGCAAGGGATGGAATGGTGAAGAATTATGAATAAGTCACTCCTAAAGTTTCAGCCAGGATCGGATATTCCCAACAAGCTATTGAAGACTTTGCAACCTCCCCTTTTTTTTTTGAAATACCTTCAGGTTAAAATGCCAACCGAATGAATCAAAATTAGGAGTGTGCAGCAGAGCAGGAAAGACTGCAGAGTGCTGCTCCTGTGAAAATGAATAGAGACATTCTGGAACCCTGGCTCCGTCGCATGAATGAGTCCATAACCTCAACTATCAGAAGTTCATTATATATGTAGCTTTGGGGGATTTAACAAACCGTTTCAAAGGCTGGAGATTATATGAAAAATGAAAAATAAATTAAAATGTTCATTACAGTATCTTTACTTCATTTTGCCTTCAGAAACTGGCATGTATGATTTGGCTGAACAGACGTGGAACAATTTATTTTGATCAGTATGAAATACAATGCATTTTACCCTGCTCCTCTTACTCTTTCCATGGCTCAGGTTGCATGGGGTTTGATTAATGCATGTGCTTTACACGGGGTAATTTTTAATTTTATATCCCCTCTTATAGCTATATACAAAGGCAGTATCTACCCTGGATGAGAACTCCCTTGTGTTAGAGAAAACACACACATATGCATTTTTTCTTTCCCTGAATTTTTGTTCTATAGTTTTAAAGGAAGTAACTTTGAAGCTCATAATTTTTGCTCTTTAGTGAACATAGTGTTGGGCTAGGAAGAGAGCAAACCTAGAAATGAGTAATCAGCCAGAGTCTCTTACAGAATACCACCCCGACGGCTACAGGCTTGGCCTTATGGGAGGTGCTTTAATATGGTATCTACAGTTAGTAATCGAAGGCAAAAAATATCTTATTGGCTCTACCATGACCATTTGATGTAGTAATCTAGTTTTAGGTATCCAAGTAAAACCTGTTACTCCTAAAGTTCTGTATTTTTGTGACTGGAGTGTGTGTATTTAATTGGTAAATAAAATTGAAACCAATGGAATAGTTTTGTGGTAATATTTATACCACTGATAAAAGACAGCCTGCCTCCAGGCTGAAAAAGTTCAATCATCCCATTTCAATATGGACAAAAGTAGATTTTTATATATTTTTTTCTTTTTTTACAAAAAAAAATTCATGTAAAATTTAATTTCTTCAGTGTTGCTTTTGTGCTCATATAGATATAAGTCTACAGGCTTCGAAATGCTCCATGGAAAAGTTATTTAACTTCAGAAGACTTGTCTAATAATCTCCATTGGTGTACAAGAACTGTTGCATTGGAACTATTTGGGTTGTATCAACATTTACAATACTGCAAGTGTTGTTAGACACTGACTCCTTGAAAGTACAGCAACTTCTTGGCTTTTCGCTCTGCTACTTTATTTCTAATGGATTGCAACACTACACTGTGCCTGACTAAGAATCTGCTTTCTCTGTCATTTTCTGATTTTGACTGTGATCTGCATTTCAGGGCAGCAGAAGTAACAGCAGCTTTTCTTTTTAACCATCCCACTGACATAAGGGCATCACTGATAAATTGACAACAAGGCGATTCGCCTCTTGTTTCTGACTGGCTGTGTCAGTGCTGCTCCTGTGCCCTGGCAGAAGCTGCTCCACAGAGCTCTGTAGCAGCTATGGAGAGCTTTTCACTCACTGTGAGCAACCACTGAAATACCATAAAGAATCCACATATGAACATTAGGCTTATTTAAAAATGGGGGAGAAAACCCCAAATCACCTAAAACTCTCAGCATCACAGTTTGCATCAAAGGAAATCTTCAGCTTGTTTTTAACCCCCAGCTGCTCCTTCTTTATTGCAACCTTTGCAATTCAAGGCATCTACCCACACTTGGGTTAAGACAGTAGCATATTTAGACCACAACTAAATTAGAGGGGTTTGTATATTTTCTTATCATATGAGTGGCTGTATTTTTTCATGCTACCAGAGTGCTTAACCCAGTCAGAAGGTGGTTTCTGAGACATGTGAGGAAACAATGACTAGACATTTTGTTATTGTGTAGAAATAGAAATCGTTATTTGGGAAGCAGGGGATATAGAGGTGAAAAATGTTGTTTGACAGCTGACAAAGTAATTGGAAGCTGACTTGACAACCTTCACTCCTGACAGCGTAGTCCAGTACACCCACTTGTTCCTGCAGGCTGTGCTCTGAATGTAGGGGTTAATCCTTCTTCTCAAAGCCATAGAAACACCATCAGGTGTTTCCACTCCTGCAAGGGGAAGGCCTCTGTGATTCTTGTGGCCAAGGCAGTATCCATCCACCAGGACATTGCTCTGGAGCCTCCAGGGTTTTCGTTCTGCTCTGGCCGCTGTGCACAGCTCAGGCAACAGAAAAGGGCTTCAGCACATCTTGGAGACGGCCAGCAGAGAACTTCATCCACACAAAGGGGCGCTTGGTTGGCATTAGGTGTGCAGAGCTAGCAAAGCTGTGCTCTGCAGCAGCCATGCTGCCCTCCTGGGGTTTACCAGTGCCAGGGGAAAAGGGCAGACTGGAGAAGAAGGACTGACAGAGGTCCATGTCCATTTTCCAGACAGTCCCAGATGGGCAGTTCTGGCAGCCTGCACACAAAGCCACTGCACCAAGACTGTCACCTGCTGCTGGTGAGGAACAGCAGAGCTTAAACACATGTGTAAGCACAGGAGGAAAAAATACACTCAGCAGCACCCACAGCACAGGTGATAACAACCTGAAAATTATCCAGTAGGAAACAACGAGACACCTGACACAAGTTTTGCTCAAAACAGGCTTAAGCAAGGTATATGCATGCATAGGAGGGAGCAGAGAGATATGCTGAGCCAGCATGACCATGAGAGTGGAAGCAGGGAATACGACATGCACTTTAAAATAGGTTATTTGTTTCCATGTCTTTAAGGAATGCTGTCAGTCTCTATGCTCATCAAGAACACACAGTAAATAAGTTCTTCCAGAAACTGAGTATGATCTTAACAGCATCTGACTGCACATGTGAACATTTTCTGAATACAATAACATTTCTATTGCTTCCTTACATAAAGCATCATTGGGAAGAGTACTCCATGACAGAGTATTTAGTGTAAAAGCAGGAAGAAAAAAGTGACTGAAGGAGGAAATCCCTCTTATTTCAGCACGTTAAACATGAAGCTGGCTGTTTGCATCTGGCTTGAAAGCTAAGAGATCTTGCATTTGGCACTCTTTCCGTGGCATCCATTTCCAGAGCATGAAGAGGGGTCTCACAGTGGTTGGTGAATCCCCAGGGAGCAGCAGCCTCTGGGCTGCCATGACAACCACAGGGCTATGGCCACAGGCTCTGGACGCTTGCACACACTGCATGGCTGTTGGGTTTGTGACTAATTCCTTACCATCAGCTGACTCTTGCCCTCTGCCAATGCTTCTTCCGGTTCAGAAAACACGGGAAGTAATTTCTACCAGGCAGCTCATTTGTATTGCTGAATTAATGGTACTTTTCTGATTAGTGGAACCAGATTATTCTACAAAAGAAGGCATAAACTCACCATTTTATGAATGGCTTAAAAATAGTATACCATCTTTCATCTCTTTAATTTCAGTGGTGGCCCCTAAACCATTTCTTTCTAGGCTCAGGACATTCTTGATTACTTCAGTAGTAGCAGAGAACATGAACAGCAATATTTCAATAATGTCAGCATCTAAGTGCAGTATGACTGCAATACAAATTATTTTTGGATTCATGCTGTGGCTGTTTAGGGGAAGAGACTCTCCATCTCCACGACAGTACCTTCACAGAGCTTATCAGCAGAGCTTTTCCAGAGGGTGGACAACCTAGGTAATCTCTGCTGTTTGAGTCACCTTTGTCAAGTATTTCTTGCTGTGATAACCTTTCAGTTTAATTTGTGGGTAGAATCATTCATTTTCAGAGCGCTGGTAGCAGAACTTTATCCAAACAGGATAAATGCTGGTCCCTACTTGCCATAATACCATGCAGTTTCAAGATGCTGCTGTTTTCTCAATTAGAGAGAGGAGAATAAAGAGTTCTGTAGTCCTCCACTGGCACAGCAGGGGTGTGAGCAGCCCCTGTTCACCCAGTCCACATCTCAGCATTGCCGAGACCAGCACCGAACTGCACCCGGGCCCCACCAGCCAGTGACACCTCTCCCCTCGTGTGAAACTCTCTGAGCAGCTGCAGCGGTGGCAGCCCTGGACACAGACTCTGGGCAGCTCTAGGTCTCCCTCTCCTGGAGCACGGCTGATAAAAAGGCAACTGCTGAGGCTGATGGTCAGTTTCTCCATTTGCTAGTTTCTTCAGAACGTAAGACTGAATCCACCACCGAACAAAATCTTTCTTTTTACACTCATGACTGTTACCTATTTGAGCTTTCAGGTTAAGCAAAGAGTATTGTGTAAATACTTAGACTGTCTCCTAAACCTTTAGAGCAGAGGGACTTCCCCTGACTCTTTGCAGTAATTCATTTATTAGCTGCTGGCAAACAGCAATAATAATAACAAGCATGTCAGAACTTGTTCCTTCCCCACGAAGTGGGGCTGGCACTTCTGCAAAGCCACACAGAGGCTCAGGAGGTCCATGAGGGGCTGGCAGCCTTCATGCAGCAATGGGAGCTCTGCTGAAGGTACTGCTACCTGTAGCATTGCAACAGACTACTTAAATGTAATGGGGTGGCAACTTAAAACACTATAAACAGGTTTTCCATTAGATACGGTTTCTATGGCCACTTAATTTCCATGGGAAGTGTATGCTTTGACCCCTGAGCCATAGTGATGTCCCCCTTCCTCCTTGGGTCATGGCACTGACATTTCCCTTAGCTGCATGACTTTAGCTAGCAGTCACCTGGTTTTCAGAAAGACCTGAACCTGCCATCAGCAGCTGGGGTGGTCTGTCTCATTGCTACTCACTCACAGCCCTGATAGTTCCAGGGCCCGAGCACACAGACTCTCAGGCACAGCAGACAGCTCTCGCGGGACAGCAAGACGAATGTGCTCCATCCCTCAACAAGATGCCACGTGTAGCCTGAATTGCCCAGAAGCCGTTTCATATTTGGTACCTGGTACCGTGTTGAGAAATGATGCCCTGAGGAAAAAGACGAGAGACGCGTGGGCAGTCGGGCTGCCTCCCGCCGTACCTCTGCCAATTGCTGGGGTTAGAAGGCTGGGAGGAGCGGAAGCCCGGGACAGCTGAGGGGCCCCCGAGCCGAGGGCCGTGGCTGGCAGCCCGGCCGGCCGGCGCAGCGCGGGGTCTGGCCCGTGCGGCCCCGCAGCCCCGCGACGGCCCCGACCGGAACCCCGGCATCTCCCGGGTCCCCCTGCTGCCCCCGCTTTGCGCACTTCACAAATTATCTTACAGTACTTCCAGTTTTCCGAACTTCTCCAGCACCGGGCATATCCTCAGCATTCGCATGACATCCAGTATGTTTCATCCGACTTCGTAAGGTAAACGTTAATATCACATAACAAGGGAGACTTCGGGAAAAAATGCAGCTGAGAGAAATGGCAATCACTTCTTTTTCTTTGCAAGAGCTTGTTTCAGAAGCAATCCCTCCAGTTTCTGGCTGTGTCAATAGTGTTTGGGCATATATACTGTATACGTGCCTGCAGTCTTGATTTTCCTACTTGTCCAGATAAAGGAACCAGCCTGAGATTGCACCTGCTCCCTCCTATCTGAACATCAAGTTTTCTTTTACATAGGAAAAACAAGCAGCAAAAGGACAGGAATATAGCTTCAGCTATAAAATTGGGACACAAATTTTTAAGCATTCAGAGTTGACAACAGAAAGATGCCCTCATGCTCTACAATGCAGTCATATTCTGAACATCCTACTGTAATTGGAGTAGTTCATATTTCCAGGCACAACGCAAATCTGCAAAATTGCCACGTAATGTAGTAAGAGACTAAGCACCAACTTAAATTGTTGTTTCTTCAAGGATGTCTTCCAAAAGGATATCTGTCTTCTAAAGGGTATCCCCCTGCTCCAAGTTCTTTCATTTATCCATGCCCAGAACAGACAAAGCAGAAATTCAGAGAATATTAACCAGATTTAACTGAAGGGGTAATGCAATAGTAGATGAACTTTATTGTTTGTAAATGAGAAATCATTCACCCTTGGGACATCTAGACCTGACAGGGTCTCCTACAGGAGGCCTTCAAAAACATCTCTTTTCATTGACTATATAGTGTATGCCCAAACCATTCAGTCGGGGAACTGAGGAGGAGGTGTGGCTCACAGGCTGAAATCAACAGGTTGCTTTTAGGACAAGGTTCACCATGTATCCATAGTTCAGTTCAGATCATAGAATTACTTAGGTTGGAAAAGATCACTAAGATCATTGAGTTCAACTGTTAGCCCAGCACTGCCAAGTCCACCACTAAACCATGTCTTTTAAATACCTCCAACCTCCAAGGTTGGTGACTCAAACACTTCCCTGGGCAGCCTGTTCCAGTGCCTGACAACACTTGAGGTAAAGAAATTTTTCTTTGCGTCCAATCTAAACCTCCCCTGGTGCAACTTGAGATAATTTTCCCTCATCCTGTCACTTATTTGGGAGACTGACTTTCACCTCGCTACAACCTCCTTTCAGGCAGTTGTGGAGTGATAACCTCTCCCCTGAGCCTCCTTTTCTGCAGGCTGAACACCCCCAACTCCCTCAGCCGTTCCTCATATGACTTTCTCTCTAGACCCTTCACCAGCTTCATTGCCCTTCTCTGGACATGCTCCAGCACCTCAGTGCCTCAATGTTTTCTGCAAAATGGGGACTGTAAAGAAGGCTAGAATATAATTCTACTAATACAGATAAACAATGTCAAAAGTAGGGCTGGGTTGTTAGTCCCTGAGTGATCCTGGCGAACTTTTACTTCTGCATTTGTTCTCATGTTATGTTAATACAATTAATAAGCACAAAGAGTAGATACTGATCTACTGCTCTCAGAAGAAGCTAATTTTTTTTTCTGCCATCAGAAAAAATGTAATTGTCAAGGTCATGAATCATCTCATTCTTCAGCAATGACTGATTTCAGAATGTAACCAAACCAGCCTCCATCTACTGGTTAATAGTTAACAGTTTATTTCAAGTGCCTGATAAATTCTGGGTCAGATCTCCTGAAAACATTTGAGGGCACAGAGTTAATGTTATCTTAGCAGGGTGAAAATATTAACCACTTACTTCTGTAGCCTCTTGTGATCTGTCTTCATTTCCTGCATGAAACAAATGGGGCACAAGCAGCCACCTATCTTGCCAGGGAGACAATAAAAGAGCTGATCAGAAAAGTCTCTCAGAAACAGAAGACCAGACAGGAGGAAGCTATAATGACCAGAATAATAATTTACCACTGCTAATCAGGTATTTTAAGACCAAACATCTACCCTCACCTGAGTTTTGATCAAATTATGCAGATTTTGCAAAAACTTTTCCATTCTAAAATCTCTAACTATCTCTATATTTCTTTGCTCAAATCTAGTATAGATTGTACTAGTTCTGAAATCCACATTTCTCAATTTTTTTCAACTGCTTGGATCATGTCAATAAAAGTTTTATGATCTTTCCAGCTGGTAATCAAGAAGCAAGAGAGCACCTACAGCTTGAAAAATAAAACCTTGAACAGTTGTTAGCCTTCATGTGGGTCATGTGAGTCTAGTAGCTTTATACTACAGGATGTGGCAGGCCAGCATCTGGGAGGCCTTTGCAGCCCCTTTCTACTGTCACCTCCTACCCTGACTGCCTCAAATTCTCAGTGTCCCACTGAAGGGACAAATGAGCTGTCATTTTTATCTCCTGAAATGCCACAGCTGTTAGGTTAATGCTTTAAGACAAGCTGGCCCAAGTTTCAGTTTATATGTAACTTCAGCAGTTTGGGGGCTGCTTCATAAAACCATTCCATTCACAGAGGTGAGGAGGGTTCAAGTGAGAAACAGAGCAAGTGTACAGGAGCTCTTTCCAGGTAAATGCTGCTCAGAATTAGCAGCTTTGGGACTTTCTGATTTTCATTAGTCTAATCTTTCTTTTTTTTTTTTTTTTTTTAAACTTTTGACCTGCACAAGACAAGGAGGTCTGCAATGTAAACATGCACTGAGAAGAAACAATTACTTCCATTTTAAACCTCCTACCACAAGACTGTAATGGCTTCTCTCACTACTGGTAATTTCCTGATAGCTTTTTATCCTTTGTATTGACAATTTGAGGACAGAGACCATGAGGTAAATGTTTTATCTGGAGAACAAACTCCACTTCCACTTCCTGAATTGCCTAAATTCTTCAATTTTAAAAAGTCCTTCAGTTTCAAGTTCTTGCAGCTTTTGTGCCTTCATGTAAAGGTTTGTTACAGATCTTTTCTCTTTCATGATCACAAGATGTACTTGCAATAAGTATAAGCACATTGTGGACTTGTGTGCCTTCTGCTTCAAAACACAGGCTGTGACCTGAAGCTCACTGAAATGGGTGGATTTTTTGCTACTCACTCTGAAGAACACAGCTAACAAGTGTTCATTGCAATTTCTCCATCTCTACTCAATTATTCCTTTTTGTTAGTATCCATTATCAGTGTGTCCAGAAGTTAGCTAATTTATAACCCTAATCAAAAACTCATAACAGAATTTAAATTCAAGTCCATCCTTCTTCACTGAAGAATTTTAGCATAGGTTTCATTTAGGTATGCTTTTAACTATTAATAGTATTCCTAAGAGCCAAGAAAATACTTCAGCACCCAGCTGAATATGCCATTGGATTAAGTCCGAACTTGCCATTTCACTGAGAATGGAATTTTTTTTCTAGAGTCACTGATGTCTTACAATCAGACTGGGTATTCCTATCTCTTTTTATTTTACCCTCTTCCATTCTTGTTTTCCATGCATATATTCTGTAATGAAGCTTTAAAAAAAATATTTTGCGGCCTCTCTCTTCTCCTTTGGACAAACCCCCTTCTGTTTCACCTTTTAATTTCAAGGACTTTTAAATTCAGTGTTATTTGTCTATACTAAATTAATGATCACCTTTCTCCTTTTACTGATTTATGAATAGCAGTGTTGCCATGTTATTTTATAGTAATCTCATCTGAGCTTTAGAGAATTACAAGCTTCTTTATTTGGCTTAAATAGGAACAAGCTTACTCCAATAATAATATCTTATGTTAACATCCTCAGTATGTTATAAAAGTTTTCTTTACTCTGTTATTTCTACTCCTTAAGCAGACCAGCTTTGACAGAAGCGTTTGAAGTAAATTAGATTGTATCATATTATATCTGAAATGTGTTTCACTCAGCACTTCTGTTTAAATTAGAGATTTAGATTAAATATCAACTAGCATTAATAATTTCTTCAATTTCCTCTATCTCACAGAAGCTGTTTTCTCAATGTTTTAAAAGGATACATATAATTTAAATTAGCTGAAAAAAAAATCTCATGATAGAAACTTTTTCCTTGAGTATTTTCCTTCTTCTTTCATCCTTTAGGGTTCTAAGTTTTCCCTCTTGATTAAGAGTTTCTTGCCCTGAGTGTGAAGAAGGGTTAAGATACCTTATAATCAAAGCTCTGGAACTGATCAGTGATGTATCAGGCCAAATACAGAACTGATTTGCTCCCATAAGCAATTCAAGAAATGTTTTAGTGAGGCTGGCTTAAGTGTAAATGGGCACAGAATGTGGTGCTACATTTCTGCAATGCTCTGAAGATGAAAACATCACAACAATACTAATTAATACTGATAACTTAATAGCCAAAGAAAGACAATCCACAATTATATTTACTTCCCACCTGGCATTTCAAGTGGAAAAAAGCAAGAAAGCAGACTTCTAAATATTTTCAGAGCTGAAGTCAGTCCAGGAGGCTCTAAATCAATTACTTCAGCAACTTGCTTTTGTAAAGGGAATCCTCAGCAACAGATTTAATTTCTAGGTGACTTCCCAGGCCCCAAGAAACACAGCAGCATCTACAGTCTGGAAAGATGCCAAAACAGCAGCATGCAATTCCTAGCAACTCCTAAGTGCCAAAAAGTATACTGCTTCAGCAAACATCACTTGGATCAAATTTTCACATACCCAGATCTACATAGAGAATAACTCTTATAGCAGGAAAAAAGTTTAAGTTCCAGCTGCAAGCACTAGACACTTTTTCAGAGGTAATTTTAAAGTATTTTTGCTCTTGAATTTACAGCAGGATTTTCTCTATATAATTAGATTGGAGAATATTTTTTTGAGATGACTGAAGGTCAAATTGCATCGTACTAATTTATACCTTGGCTATGAATAGTTTCACTGATCTCAGTAAGATATCTGGAGGAGTACCCAAGGTGAGTAATGATTAAAACCTTGGTTATTAAAAAAGGAAGGGTAGAAGCAAAACAGAACAGTTTCCTAAGAGCAATCAACAGCAAATTTTTGAATGATGAAATTGAAAATGCACTCAAAAGAATGACACAGAAATTAATTATCAGAAACACTGTGATGTAAAGTGATGTGCTGGGGAGTGGTGCACTTCATTTTAATCATAAATATGTGGTTAAAGACACAGAAAAAGTAGGAAATTCTGACTGCACCATCTTTATGTAAACTCTCTACAGGATATTATAGTATGGCAATGTTTCAAATGTAATGAGGTTGCTCGCATGCTGTGTTTGAAACTATTTTAGTAAAACAGCATATTTTTAGTAGGCTTTAATGCCTAGATATAGTGTCTGAAACAGTGAAAGTCCAACTAACTAGCTAGCAACTAAAATCTGAAATAGTCTGGGGGGTTTTGTCTCTCTATACAATTTAGAAAGCAGCCGGGGAGTCCTCTTTCAAATTCTAGGAAGGA
Source organism: Eulacestoma nigropectus (assembly GCA_013397775.1). Classification (NCBI taxonomy): domain Eukaryota; kingdom Metazoa; phylum Chordata; class Aves; order Passeriformes; genus Eulacestoma; species Eulacestoma nigropectus. The sequence goes on from VZTE01005204.1 coordinate 758,625, forward strand.
AAGATTTTCTGTTACAGAAGCAACTAAGAAAATCATCATAGCTTTCTTTTTTTTCTAGTTCTAAACCAGGACTAGAAGAGGGCTGGAACATTTTATGCAGTAAGTTTCTAATTTGAAGGCTACAAACTTGGCAAGAACTTCCAGTATTACTCTCCAAAAACCTGCTAGTATAAATTATATTTGTTTATTCTAAATTCCACTTTGATCATCCTTTTTTCTTCTAATCTCTAAGTCATGTCTTCACACATATAAGTAAATCATTACTATCTTTATCCTTCTAATTGCATTAATATTTCCTTTCTGAATAGGTTCTATTATCCATGAATAGCTGGGGCATCTCTCATCCAAGGGCCAGACATGGCTGGATGAAACAAGAGCCTATGAAGGGGTGCAATACTTTTAGGAGAAATCATTGTGATAAATTTCATTTCATAGTGATCAATTTACACTTTTAAGGTCAATGTTGTCTTTCTGTAAGGGGATAAAATGAGGATGGCTGTTTTTTCCTGCCAAATTCAATCAATTTTTTTGGACATTTAACATGCACCAGGAGGAGAAATCCCACTTCCCTCTACAACGGCCAGTATGGGGGGGAGGAGTTCAAAGAGGAAGGAGAAAAGGAGATTGCAATAGCTTGTCCAGCCAAGAAGTGAAATAAAAGTGTAGTAACAGGGCTAGAGGCAGGACAAAGTGTAACTCCTGACTGGATGTGTGTTGTGGTTTAGGAATGGTTCCTCAGTTTAGTGTTCCCAATGAAACACTCCAAACCACATGCCACGTGCTCACTCCCCAGTACCCCTTCCCTTCCCCTGAAGGGAGACGGAGAGGAGAATTGGAGGCTCAAAAGGTAAAAATCATGGGTTCAGATAAGAACAATTACTGGAAACAGCAATGAAATAAAAAACTGAACAGTAACAGCAACAATATTAATAACAAAGTGTCCAAGAGGCAACGATTCACATGCGAGTGCTCACCACACCCCTAGAAACACCCGACCACATGGCCATGCTTCGACACCAGGAAGGGACCCCTTGCCCTGTCCCCAGAAAATGATGTGAGGTGCTAGAGAATAACCTCCAGGCCCTAACCATGATCTCTCCTGGCTACTGCAAAAATTAACCCAGTCCTGTCTGGAAGCAGGACAATGTGATTTTGCCCTGAGGCAAATTTGTCTGTGACACCCTTCAACGGCCTTTTCTTCGTGACCAGAAACAATGATGGCATGCTTGGCACCACACAAATTTATTTATAGGGAATAGCTATGGCTAGAGCCTAGAGAAATGACTTAAAGTTAAGGTATAATATGCAAAAGATAATTGATATACATGCATGTCATTAGTGATGAGGTGGGTTCAACTAAAAACACACGTCTGTTCTTCTGTATATGTCTCTTTTTTAACAATTCATATGATGACAGTATTAAACTTGCAAATAAAAATTAAATTCTTTCAACTGTCACAAATGTGTTGTGAAAATAACTTCACATCTAAAGGTCACAAGTTGCATTTGTTTTGACTTTCATGTCATTATTAGTCACTAGGATCATGCCTTCTGCTTCTGCCAAATCTGCACTCACACTCCCATTGTGGGCTGCTGCAGTCCATAGGATGTCTCCTAGATACATGGGTCTGCTTATCATGGACAAGAATCTTAATGAGTTTATAAGAAATAAAGCAAATTCTGTCTTACTACCGGCTAACTTACGCCATCTCCTTCATGATGCCAGGAAGAGTGAAAACGTAATGCAGTTTTTTTATAGGCCATAATTCTGTAATTTCTTGTAAGTGTACGTGTACCTCGGTACCCATCCACAAACAGTGCCCTATTGAACTTCAGGAACATGATAGTAGGACAGCCTTGGATTCTCGTGTGCTGATAGAGTCTGATTAGACCTTAAAATGCTGCCGCTAAAAAAAAAAGTAATCTATGCAAAACTCACATTTTGTGCACCCACCTGGGTGGGGAGTTTCTCCTGAGCTCCTATTTTCATCTGCATCTCTAGCACCTGTGCATCAGGGAAGAGTTTAGTTTTGCTCACTCAGTGGCTGTATCTATAGCTCAGGTTGCTTCATGCTTTCCATGTAAGACCTGCTGTTCAACTGCTTCTAATACAGGCAAAATCTAATCATCCAGGTCAGGCTTTTCTGTGATAAGGATGTCTTAAGCTGTGTGGTGTACCACCTCATTGTCAGTGTGCTGTGATTCAGACACCGACCCGGACGAAGTCATACAGTGAAACACTTTTTCAATCCTGGTGAAAGAAAACCGTCCTACAACTGAGGTGCTCCAAAACCTGCAAGGTTTGAAGAGGAGGTAGAGCAGGGACACTTGCCAAGGGGAAGTAAAGGCCTGTGAGCAGCCAGTGCTGCTCAGCTGAAGACCCAGGAGACTAAAGCTCTGTGGCTCCAACCATGGGCTGCCTCATCAGCCTCCTCTGTGGCAATCACAAAACCAGCAGAAAATTACTCACTGTCACTGCTGAGCTAGTTTTTCATCAGTTCATCAAGCTCAATTGTCATAGGGAATGGTCAAGCAGAAGCCACTGCCAGCCTAAGAAAAACGTCAGGAAAAGGAGAGAGAGAAAGGTGTGGAACTGCAACCCTAGAGAAAGCAGACTAACTTTTGATATGCAGTACAGGCAATTTCCCTTGATTAGGGCATCCAGGTTGTGGACTAATCTGTGGGGTGAAGAGGAAGAACCTAGTATATGTCAGAATAAATATGTGGGCAGAGCAGTGGCAACATGAAGAATAGCCTTTTCAGGCTACACAGCTACTCATCACATTGCCACTGCTCTGTCTACGTATTTCAGGCTTTGTAGCCTGAAAGAAAACACCTTGAGAGTGAGCTTTAGTTACAGCTGTCTGGAAGATGATGAGGGCACATATTTCTGTTTAATGAGCATGCATACTCATTTGCTCATTTAGAAGAAAGAAGTCATAAAGGAAGGCAATAAGCAGAAACAAAACCAGAAATTGCTGTGGTTCACCAAATGGTACCTGTTCGTAGTTTCTGCAGTGACCTTATGCTTCATGAAGATGTGCAACAAAACACTGGTGTGCCAGCACGTATTAAGGACAAGGAATAAGCCTCCTTTATTGTCCTTCTCTTTGGTTTGTAAAGCCTTGTCTAGGATTCAGTAGGTAACTGAGATACATGACTCTCAGTTATGGATTCTTCCATGTTTTAAAAGTAGGATGAGTTTGTACCACCTTTATCACTACAAACAGTCCCATTGAGATCACCTGTGGTACCTCCAGAAAGCACACATCTGGTCATGGAGATTCAACATCCCAAAACACGGAGACACTGCCAGAGGACAAAAAGGAGGCAGGTTGAGGTGCTGAACATCAAGTCCACAGCACACCTGTGACACGTTGGGGGCAGCAGTTAGTAGCTGACATGACTTATCCTTTCAACCACTTGCTCAATTTGTCTCCAAAATAAGATCAGATCAGCAAAAAACAACCCTGTTCTGTGACAAACATTTCACCTCATGTGAACTTAGAAAATATTGTTAGCCTGAAGACCAAATGAGGGACATGGGCAGGACAATGTGTATCTATATACCTAGGGAAGGCTGGCAAGAAAACAAATAAACTGGCTCTAATTTTGTCCTGCAATATTAAGCAGCTTTCATACTGCGGGAGACTAGACAGGTTGTTACCCTGACGTCAGTACAGTCATTATTGGCTCAGGTTTTTGGCTTGTGTACAAGGCTAACATTCTTACTCTTGGGAGTGTCTTACTCTAGCACAGAAGTGGGTAAGAAACTTTAACGTGTTGTCCCCCCCTGTATCCTAATCCAAGTGTCTGAATTTCAGAACCTCTGGAGACCAACCATGGCGAGCATGTTGTCATGCTGTCAGGAAGGCTAATGAACAACCACTTTGTAATTAAAGGTGTCCTCAGATGCTCTAAAATGAAAAACAAACACCAGACAATGTATGTAGTCCACATACATGCACTACCTAGAGAGTAAAGTATTCCATATTCCTTCCTATCAAGCAATTTGACATTCTTCATGCCCATACTTACTACCATGGAGACCTCTTGCTACAGACAACTCAGTGATTTGGGGAAATTATCTTGCAACAGGCCAATACATCTGAGTCCTAGAGAGAAAATTACAGGCTCTTAATGTTTTCCCAAATATTTTCACATATGCTCTGTTATTATTTATATTGCATTACAGACTATCATGAGCCATTTGACTTTAACAAGAGGTGACTTAAATTGTATGCTGTGGTTCGGAGCGCATTCATCCAAGGAGATGTCGACAGTAATAACAAAACACACTGTGCTCTGCCTAGTGAGCATGTTTTCCTGAGGTCAGTGGGAGCTCAGACTGCTGAGGACCTCACAAACTTGAGTCTTTAAGGGTTTACCTCAGGAGCCCTTCTACATACTTTGAACCTGTTCAGATCATTGTTGTCCTAAATTCTCCCAAGGATCTGAAACAACATGCAGTACCCTCTAATCCTGTTGCACCTGATTATTAGGGGAAGATTGTTGTGAAACAGAGACGACCCTTTAAGTAAGCAGTGAATGGGAGATGTGTACTAGTGGAATAATGCATATCCCTGGCTGAGTGAGAGTTGTTGGGTGTGGCACCAGGTCCAAACCAGTACCTGACCAGGTGAATTTGGTGCCTCGTTGAGGTAGGCTATGTTCAACATATAAAAGTAATACACTGCCATCAGTGACATTCGGCTGGTGATACTTTCAGGAGAGTCTCCTGTCTGTCTGACTGCTGCTAGTGGGAAATACACCCACTGAAATATGTGGGGATGTAGGTATGTATTTCAAGAAACTGTGGAAAACATCTGTGAAGGGAGCGGGCTTCTCTTTTTATAGAGCATGTTATTAACAAAGCCTAAAATCCCAGTTGTATTTTCACCCTATTATTGAGACTGTTTTCTGTCCTACCTTCTCTGCTTACTTTTAGAAACTATAGATACTCATTTTGAATACCAGAAAGACCTACATTTCAGTAGTACTTGAAAATAATTCAATACAGCAGAATTTTGGTAAAATTCAGAAATAATTGTTTTAAGTGCTTTAACTTCTAGGATTTGGTAGCAGAAGCACTGCTGTAAATCAATAACTGTGTTTAAGCTTTTATATGTTTTGTTATTCTGTGGACAGTAAAACAATTGATAAGGTGAGAGTACATAAACTCAGGATTTTTTTACAGGTGCAGATCCTTATGGTCTAAACTCTTTGATACAAAATTCTTCTTTTCTCTTTCTGAAATGGCATCTGCCACTTCAAAAGGGTGTAACATATTGCACATGGGAATTTGCAAGCAGTATCCATACAAAGACAATTTTTGTTCTTTTTACACTTTCATACCAAGCACCCAGAAGGAACCTACTTGCTTTACAGTATGTCAGAGAAGCACTTTGATTCAATGAGTATATTTTTCCCAACTCTGGGAGCGAGATGGGAATCCAGGCAGAAAATTGGAATCTGAGACAAAGGCTGCACATGCCACAGAAAAATAGTGCCACACAATTATCCAAATGCAACAATCCCATCCCTTACATAGTATTGCACACAGTTAACATTATGAAGTTACTTGTAAGACTTTTTTTACCTAACCATTTAATATCCCCTCTCTTTGGGTATCTCCAGCACTTTAATATCTGAAGCGTATCTGATTCTGAACTGAAATTACATATCACTAGGTACAGCTGCAAAACCATAAATCTGATCAGTAAAAGCATAATAAGCAAGTAAGTAGGCATGGCTTAAAAACCCCACAGTCACACAGTTAATCCTTTTTAGCAGGTAGGCAAAAATCAAAGCATCTCATAAATACAAAGCCCAGACTGGCTGAAGAAATTCTAGCAGTTTCAACACAAGACATACAGGAATGAGGATGTGTGTTCACTTATTAAGAAAAGTGCTTCTATCTGAGCCCTTTCCTGTGGGGAGGGAGAGAAAATTAGTAATTGGTAAGTTTTCTTAAGAACACCGTAACAGTTGTTTCTCCCCAGTTAATCTACACATTATCCCTTTGTTTGCCCCAAATTTGTAGCATGTTTATATTTTATTAATATTTTTTCCCAGATTTGTTTGGCATAAAGAGGACCGACGCAAAAACGATAGGCTGGATCTCTGGGTAATTTAAATGATTGCAATTCCATCACCTATTATGAAATTAATCTGAATTACAGCAGCTGGTCAACTGACTGCGAAATTGGGTAGACCTGCCCCTTGGAAAATAATCCCTGATACTTCCCTCTCACCAGGGCAAAGGTGTTTGTTTGCCTGGCAGCTGTCACAGCTCTGTGAGAGATCTTAATTTCGGAGCAACTTCCTGCCCCTCCATGTAACCTCGGGAGGGGAGCGGGATGAGCGGGCTTTCCCTTGGGCTCCAGGAGGGCTGCGGAGATGGTGTCTGTGCCATCTGCAGCTGGAAGGAGGCGAGCATCCCGGGGCGCAGCTGCATCCCCCGAGGGCTCAGTGCGGCCGAGCTCGGCCCCGACACCCCCGCGGGAACCGGCTTCTCGGCAGCCGGTCAGCAGCCACCCTGCCCCGGGGCGCCCGGGACACTTCACGCGGCTCTTCTGGGGCACGGCAAGGGTGGAGGGTCCGCGGAGCTCTGGCCACTTCCCCGCCCGCGTCCCCTCCCCCTTGTGGGGCGGGAGCGGGGCCGGGCCGGGCCGGGGGGGGAGGAGCAGCCGGAGCCGGGGCCGGATCGCAGCGGCTCCAGCGGAGCCCTCGAAGTTTGCGCTGCCGGCGGAGGCGGCTCTCGGCCCTCGTCCCGCCGCTTCCGGGGCCCCGCCGGGCGGAGCGGGCCGGGCCGGGCCGGGGAAGAGGGCGGGAGCGGCCGCCGGCAGGGAACCGAGCCGAGCCGCGATGAAGAAGCCGGACGGGAAGGTGGTGCTGCTGGGGGACATGAACGTGGGCAAGACCTCCTTGCTGCACCGCTACATGGAGCGGCGCTTCCAGGAGACGGTCAGCACCGTCGGCGGCGCCTTCTACCTGAAGCAGTGGGGGCCGTACAACATCTCCATCTGGGACACCGCAGGTGAGCGGGACCCCCGACACGGGGGCGAACGGGTCCGGCCCGGGGCTCCCGGCGTTTCCCGCCGGAACAGGGCTCCCTGAAACCCGCGGGGTGCTTGCTGGCGGGCTGCCCGTCTCTCCGGGTCCGGTGAGAGCGGCGCTGCCCCCGGCACCCTCCGTGCTTTGGGATGCGCAGGGCTTCATTTTGCCTAGTTTTGTCTCGGCCCTAATGTACGAGCTGCTGATGGGAAAGATTGCGGTTGGGGTGACCTCGCTCGGGACAGCTTCGCCTTTCGGAGAAGCGGCGGGCAGGAGATGGAGAGGTGACCCCCGCGGTGCCCCAGTGGGGGCGGCCGGCGCCGGGATCCCTGCCCCGCTGCTTATCGCCTTGTTTCGGCACTGCGGTAAAGTCAGTCGCCTGAAACACAGGGTTTGGCGGTAGGACAAAGTCTGAAAAGAGACACGATTTTGACGGGCCATAAGGGGCCTTACAACTGCTCATCTCTGGTATTTTTGGAAATGCTTTGCGAAATGTGGATGTACAGGCAAGACTGCAGTGCCAGGTTGCTTTCTTTTACCCGAGTAGATAGCTACTGACTACAAGTTCAGGCAGGAATTAGAGAAGTTACAGCTTCTGTTGTTCATCGCTTCTCGTTGTGTACTGCTGAGTTTGATATCAGCTGGTGTCAGACTCGGACTTCCAAACGCGTGCTGCTTGCCAGCCCTTCAGACGTGGCGTTCCCCTTCACCGCAGCTGTAAGAAATTGGTGCACAGAGAGCACGGGCTGCCGGCAGTCTCTGTCTGGGATAGCAGCAAGGGGCTGTCTGTCCCACTGTTGTGGCAGGCAGCATCTTCGGGATGCAGGAGTGAGCGTGGGTTGTGGTTTGGAGGCCTGGGGTGGAGGAGGTGGGAGAGCATGGACTGGAGAAGTGGTTTGTGGTCGTAGTCATATGAATGTCTTGCTCTTGATTATTAAGTCAGGAAGCTCCCCTCTGTCCTGTAAATGACCAGAGTGTAGTGGAAAATGAAGTCAATGGATGCTCTTGTCTTTACGTTGTTCTTTGGAAATATAATCTTGTTCGATTTTTTTTTTGTTTTCATGTTTAGCTGGGTTTTTAAAAATTGGTTAGTGGCAACATGAAGAATGCAGGTTATATGTCCTTGTGAAACTTGTGGAGCTGCAGCATCGTGCAATATTCCAGTTTCCTCTTGATGAAATTTAGGAGGGAAGTTCATTTGCTGTGTCACTTCATGTCACAATCTAGTCCAAAATAGCTTTTCCTGTGTCAGGAATTGAGAAGAAGGAAGGGGAGAAATGAAATTGCCAAAAAGTTATACAGAAGCAGTTTCGGGAAGTGTGGGGAGGAGGTGTTTAAGAGCTTTTGCTTCTTGCATTTAGTAATCTGTTACTATCATGAAAACTCTCCACCAGTAGCTGTTTTAAATATACTTTTTATATCCTTTGCAGTATTTTTTAAAAAAATCTACTTTAATTTTGGAATTGATGTGTTTTACTGTGAGGAGTCTCTTGTGGGCAGTTGCTGCTTGTTTCCAGTAAGCCAGACTCCTGTGGGTCATTAGCATTGGGCTTTATTTCAATAAAAAAATTATCTGTCTTGGTGAGATTGTTCCTTGGTAATTTCCATTACACGCTTCTATTTTTTTTTTAGCATACATAATAAAAAAAAGTTCCTCCAAGGCTCATCTGCTGGTTTTAGAGCCCCTTTTTTCAGTCATTTATTCTTATTGCAGTAGTTTATTCTGTGTTAACTGAGGAATCAGGTTTCCAGATATGTAGAATCTGGCAAGCTCCAGAGGTGGAATCTGCATGTGCCAGGTGAAGCAGCCAGGTGATACCCGTCTCAGGACAGTGCAAGTGTTCGGAGTTCAACAGTCGCTTTCCCAGTGGCCACAATTCCCTCTGCACCCTGGAGCAGGGCCACTGCCACTGCATAGCTCTGCAGTAGAAGTTCCCGCTGCTCAGCAGGACTTCTGGAGCAGAATTGCTGAAGCTGTGTTTGCAGAGTAACAATTGAAGAGTGTTGCTGTATTGTACCAGGGGTGGCATAACCTTGTTCTTCTCTGTTGTTGGAGTTAGCACTGAGCCTGGCTGGCCCTCTCTTGTGTTTCAGAGGCAGGCAAGGGCTCTTGCACCGTCTCCCTGTTGACTTGTGCTCTTGCAGAATGATGGAGGTCGCCGAAACTGGACTGGACAATTGGGGCGTGTGGGCTTTCGTTTATTAACAGCTCTCATTAATCTTGGGAGAAATAGAAGCTCCCAGGGCACATATGTGCTTTCTGCTGTCCTGGTGAAGAAGTAAGGGACCTTGTTGACACTGTAACTCTGGTGTTAAGTCACAAGGGGATTCAAAAGTCGGTGTTATTTATTTATTTATTATTTTTATTTTGTGTGGACCTTATGCTTTTGCTGGCCTCAGTGTGTCTGGACACCTTGGTCTGCATCTCTTATCTCTCTGTGGTCTCAATGTCTTATCTCTACCAGGTGGGTACCAAGTAAGCTTGGAATGTGTAGTAAGGAGGAGTTTAAAATTTAGCTTTTTTGTCTGTTTATTAACCTGATGTTGCTAACTACTGAATTCTTACGAAGCAGTTAAGGGGTTATCAAATGCTGATACATTGTTTTCTTTAATTATGTATGTGTAGATATCTAGAGAAATCCAGCAACAAACAATCATCCAGGAGATTTAAAATTCTCCAGCATAGCAATGATAAAAACATGGATCAAAGTTTGCACCCATCCCACCTACCTAAATACTGAGTGCCAGCTCAGGATGTCTGTCTTAATACCTCAGTAGTACTTTAAACAATGTATGATGTAGAAATATGGAAGATTTGGCCTAGAAAAATTAGGGGATGCATGGTAGTAAATACAGTACTAGTTCAATACATAATTAAACAAGGTAAACTGGAATATGTATTTTTAAAATTTTCTCCATTCATGTTATATTTAGTATGTGAATGTATGTTTATTTTTGTTCTTGCTTATCAGCATTATTTTGGGGACTTATCTTCATAGAAGTCCCTTATATTTTACTTGCAGTTCAGATTGTATGGTTATTTGTTTTTCTGGTATGGGTTAGGCATTTGGCTGTAACAACATAAGTTTCATATACTGAAGCTTCATTCCTGTAATACAAAGTGATGTTTGTGTACAATTAGACTTTAGTGATTGATGAGAATATCTGCAGTAGTGGTGATGAATCAAAAGTTAAGTAGGCATGGATACTAGTAGTAGACAAGTATTGCTGATTTTCTAAATTATTTAAAATGTGTGTCATTTTCACTAATCACTCTGTTGATTTCTGCATTACTTCCTGCTCTGATATTTAGAAAAATCTCCTTTTCCTAGGAAGAATTAAATTTGCTTATCACAGTGCTTAAAATGTGCATTTCTGTGCTGTTACCATTAATGAAATCACAGTGTGCACACCTGACCTGTTACATTTGAAGTGTAAATCAGTTATTCTAGGGAGGACTCTTCTCTTAGCTGTTCATTCACACCCTTCCCTATCTTGGAAAAATCACCTGCTTAGTCTAGTCTAAATCTTCCATGTTCTTATCCACAAGCCCTGTAAAATGGGTGTGCACAAGTTGTCAGACTTGATTGTTTTTTTATGTAAATGCTTATGGTAAATAGTTCAACATTTCCTGTTTTCCAATTTGATGATTATGAGAGAAGTTATTTGCAAGTTGCATTCAAGTCAAGGAAACAAATAAGCCACAGATGGAGGAATACTTGGGAGAAGTATCATATGCTTGCCATGTTTCAAAGCTCTTGTTTTCCTAGCCATCGGCTTTTGACTGTTTCTCCATTGTCAGAGGCTTGGACAGACAGTTGTGTCTGACCTAGCATGGCTGCTGTTGTATTTGTGGCTGGTGCATAGAATTATTTACTTCTATTCTGATGTGACAAATTACATTTGTTTGTTTTCTCTTTGGATCAGTTAATTCAAAGGAGCTAAAAAAAGAGAGCATAAACTGTACAAAAAAAAGAAACCATACACTTTTAGCATGTTTTAAAGAACTAGTTTGCTGGATAGAGGCCTAGTCTCTAAAGTATGCTTTGAGACCCTTGTAATAGTTTTTTTGAAGCAGTATTTTTCTGGAACAAGGAAAGTAAGCAACAACATCAGCGAGAACTTTCTCACACGAAAGGGTTGGGGTTTGGACACTCAGGATGTCAAAGCTATATCTGTATCTATGTGGGTATATATATATGTAATATATATGTGTATGTGTGTATATATATATATTCTAGGCAATGCTGACAGCAGCTGCAGAGTAAATTAAAATTTCCTGCTGGGTGCTGATGGTGTGTAGCTCTGAGCTAGCATGTAATCTTTTAGGTCTGGCAGCACAAAAACCTCCTGAAGTTTTGAGGGTCTTGGTCCTATTCCACCATTAAACCTGGAATAATAATGTGTGTTGGCTACAGCTAATGATACTGTACGAGTATTTTGGTTGTTCAGGCATGTTTTCTGATGCCTTGGTATTTCAAAAGGTAAAACTTTTTGTATGTTAGAGTTCAGCCTCTTTAAGTTGACATTTGTTCATGTGACAGATAAGTGGTTTCTTAACCCCAGCAGCAAGGTTTCTTAATTACTAGTGGTCATGTCCCCTGTGTTGCTGGCTTAGTCTTAGAGCAGCCAACTGGTAAATGGATGACCAGTATTTTAGAAAGTTCACATCAGGATCCTGTAATTCTATTTTAAGAGGCTGAGTTTTGAACTTGTCAACAGATATTCATGCAGCATTATAATGGGGAAACATAAAGGTTAACTGGGAAAGCAAAATTCCCTTCTTTTCCTTCCCTCTCATCTAGAGCTATCTGTGGACAAGGACTGACTTGATTTTTTTCTTCTGTGAATACGCAGCTATCGGTTCATATTTTTACACTCCACTAATTTCTTTCTCATCTGCATATATCTATATATATACATATTTTTTTTAACTTGTCAGAGTTAGTATAGTTAGGGACAAAGGAGATAAACATAGCCTGGAAAGGCTGTTCTGTGCCTTGGGTCAGCTGCAGTGTATCTGCCTAATGAGTGCTTACATCTCTTGTGACTGGTTTGCTGATGTCTGATGTTATCAGTGCTGGTGAGCACGTGGGAATTGCTCACAGCTTCTGATCTCTGACTACTGGGGTTTCATAGCCTGCAGTGCAGGCAACTGCCTGTGCTGAGCTTTCTCGGGCAAGGTGAGAATGTTTAGCTGGTAAGATGTGTTAGTTTTCCCCTAGTAAGAAGGAATAGGTTCCTCCCTTGCTTAGTTAGGCTTTGAGGTTTTTGTGTTGGGTTTTTGTTTGTTTGTTTGTTTTTCCCAGAATTTATCTGTATTGATGAACACTTCCTTGTGCACACCGAGTCAAAGAATATCTTGAGCTGAAAGGGACCCATAAAGACCAAGTCCAATTCCCTGCTCCTTGCAGGTTTACTTAAAAGTAAAGCATTAAACCATATGACCAAGAGGCATCTCCTTGAACTCTGACAGGCCTGGTGCTGTGGGGAGCCTGTTCCAGTAACCGACCACCCTCTCAGTGAAGAATTTTTTCCTAATGTCCGATCTGAACTTCCCCTGATGCAGCTACACTCCATTGCTTGGTAAAGGCAGTGACTCAGTTTTCAAGGGAAACCTGGAATGGGGTGTGGCTTGGTCCTCAGAGTGTGAGATCGGCCCAGGAAGCTGGAACCAAACATTCCCCTGCGTGGTGAACGATACGCGATTGGCAGTAGGTAGGGGGAAACGTGGTCCTCCGTCATACTGAAACAGAGCAAAGAAAGACGAAGATTTAGGTGACATATTTTTCCCACAAGTGAAGATTGATAGTAGCTACTCCATTTTATATTCTTCTGGTTTTGACGTTTGGAAGTAGAGGATTACAGCAGAGGAAAAGAAGCTGCAGATGAGATGATTGGGTAGATTAGTTGAAGCCATAGAGGGCTCTGATGCATGTGCCTTTCTACACCTGATGAAATTCTGGCAGCAGCTGGGGTTGGGTGTTGCTGAGTGTGTAATGAAGTATCTTTAGTTGAGGAGGTTTCTTCTTGGAAGGACATAGGGGATATCACCTCAAAAAGTGTCTTGGGCATCAGGGATCATCAGTGAGGGAGGCTGCTGAGTGTGTACCTGTGCTCAACAGGTGAGAACTAAACAACACAGAAGTTGGAAATTATAGAGAATAAAATGCCTCAAGTTTGTTGCTGGCAAGTCATGGCTTGGGGGTCAGTTACCACCAAGATTCTTATTTATTTATTTATTTTAAATTTTTATTTCCTTTCTGCCCATGGGAGAATTATTTTGCAGAATATTATGTTGGCCTCAATTAGTTGTTCATAATTGTTGTATGTAAAACAATGATGGCTGAGGACCTGTGCCTCATACACACATAGCGTGGCTTCCTTGAGATTACTGTGTATGGTTATAGGCTATATATTTTTGTATCTTCAAAAGGAAACCATCAGAGTTGGAGGTTCGAAGGGACAGAAATTCCTGAAGAGTTCACTGTCAGTGAGCTCTGTATCCAAAGCCTCTGAAGCAGATTCAGAGGAAGGAATAAAGGTTTAAGCTTTAGACCATCCCTGGAAACATGGTTTTGTTGTTGTGAAACAGCACACTGGATTATTATTTTTTTTTTATGCAATGAATGTTTTCTGAAAAGAGCAGAATAACTTGCGAGGTGATTAAAAATATGAAGAAATAATGAACTGCCTGGGGAAAGTCCTGGAGGAAGTTCTATTTTCTGTGTCCAGCAATTTAAAATACAATGATACACAAGTAAAGTTAAAGGTAATGAATTCACTGCAGCTGAAAGTGCTTTTGTATGCAAATTAAGTAAAAATATGGAAATACCTTGTCAGAGGGAATTATGAAAAATACATATCAAAAAGAAACAGAAGACAAAAGTAACACAATTTTTTCAGCTATAGCTAACTCACTGTATTGAAAGCAGAATTTTATTTCTAATGTGTAATTTTAGTACTGACTTGCAGAGGCAAGCTAATGGGGAGGTGATGGCACCTCGTGAGTACTTCATGCGGGCCGAGATAAATGTTGTGTGTGAACCTCTGTGGTGCCTTCTGTGTTCCAGCCCCCACATGAAATCCTTGCTTTGCATGTGGTATTTAATAATAGTGTGCAAAGTGGCTGAGCTGTTCTAGCTGAAGTGGGAAACTACTCGACAGTTCGAGTGGGACTCTCCCTGAATAGTATCAGTGTCCTGAGATGTGTGCCTGGCTAAAGCTGTCCAGTATCGTGCCAAGGCACTGTGGCTTGACAAACATGAGCGACTTAGGCATCCTCAAAAGGATTTGCGTTTGTACAAGTTCTTGAACTGATTGAATATGCCATTTTAAAAAGTCAGATTCTAGGCTGGAGCAATACTGAGAGTCCTCGTAATGAAGAGTTTGTGCTTTTGGCATTGCGTTCTTCCCTGGTTACTGAAGGAAGAGGTGTATTTTGCAGATACCTGTCAAAATGGACTCAACAGCTGGAAGATTAGTTTAAGTACTGACTGTCTGCTTTGTGACAATACTGAAAATGTATGAGGAAGGGAGGCATAAACAAGAGAAATAGTTAGTAAAACAATGTAAATGCAATGGCAAAGCTGCTGAAAAAATTGCAGATATATAGAAATTTGTCTTCCTGGTGGATCTGGAGCTGGTAGGAGAGACTGTAGAAAATAAGAGCGTCCAAGAACTGGATTATTGGCTTCAGTTAAACTGGTGTCCTAGAGGGTATATGCAAAGACATAGGCGTTCTGGGCAAGAAAACAAGTTACTAATGCCCTGTTGCATTCTTCAGTTTGACTTCAGTATTTGTGAAATGTATACTGAGCTGTCTAAGAAACAACAGCTCTTTCAGTTTGAGCATGAGGGGGAAAACACAGGGATGGGACGGGAGATGTTTTTCCCAGTTCTCTGTCTAGCTGAGCAAATAGTGTTGCGCAGAACAGCAGAAAGCTTCATTAAGCTGTAATGTAGAGATGAATGTGTACAAGGTAGCTCATGTTGACTCACTTGTGTGTGTTGGGTTTTTTTTCCTGGGATACCAGTCACATTCCGTAATGAAGAACAAATAGGTATTTAAAATTAGTATTGTATGTCTAGATGCCTGAACTTAGGCAGTCAGGGTTGTGATGTCTTTCTATTGACTGTGCAATGAACTTCTGCTCTCGTTTGGAAGGAAGGGGACAGTGGATATTTAAAAAGTGTGGGGCAGGTAAGTGTGGCTGCTAGTTGTTTTACAATTATTACTTTGAGCGCTCATGTATGGTGAGTACATTTCTAGTTTCACCTCAGTACATGCACACTATGGTGACACAAATGTCAAAACCAAGGAGACTCATAACTAGCCTCACAGTGTCTTGCCTGAGCTTCTCCTGATACTCTATCAGATAGTTTAAGTATCTTTACATTTATATCTAGATGAATTGTTTGCTTCAATGCAATTGCTGTCTCGTGTTGAAGCCACTGGCCATGTGAGCTTCCAAGTTGCAGTGTTTTACTGACTGAACTGAAGGTACACTTAGTAATCCCTCATCTGAGTCACACTGTGTTATTGCAAAATATCCAAACAAGTAACCTTTGTCTGGGTCTCCATCTAAAAAGACGCTGTGTCTGTGGTGGATGCGTTTGGAGCCATTAAAAATTATGGAACAGAAAGAAGAATTTTCTCTTCCAAGTCTGAATGATTTCCTTTCTTTCGGGGAAACACTGAGTACAACATCCAGGGGGTTGATCAAAAGGCATCAAAGCTGTGATAAATTCCTTTTCCTGTGCTTGATTAACTGTAATTTCGTATTCAGCACCTGAAGATATGCCTAGGAAATGAGATTTCAGGTTGGTGATTAAACTTAACTTATGCAAGTGGTGCTGTGGAGAGCAGAGGTGGTCAAAGGTAATAAGTGGGTTTTTGCTCTTAATTTGAATTCTTAACATAAGTAGTTTGCCATCCTACATCACAGGAGATTCAGGATAGCTTCCTTTAGGGCAACCAACTCAATAAGCATCCCTGATTTCCACACCTACTTGGGTGTAGAAAGAAAAAAATCTAGAAGAGTGCTCATTAACGTGGTTTTTAAAGGGAGGTAGATCATCAGATGTGTTTGTGAATTTTCTAGTGTATCTTTCCATGTCTTAGGAAGCAGATGAGTATTGGAAGTTAGCTTTGCATGGGCCACCAAGAAGCCATTCATGGAGGATCTGTGCTGAGAGCCTAAAGACCTGTGTGAGCATCTGATGCAGATACTTCTCCGTGTTCCCTCAGCCTTTCTTTTTAATACAGTGACATATTTTCTGTGTTCTGCTACATGATTTAATATTCCTGTTTTTGTACTTCAGGAGATTCTTACAAAATACAGAGAATGGGTGTTGCCCAGCCATCCAGCCACTCTTACATGCTTAGTTTAAAAATAATGGTCTTCAATACAGTTGAAATAACAGGAAAATTTTTGATTTACATTCTGCGGTTGATGACTACTTATGAGTTTTTAGTCATACATAATATTCAACCATATATATTTAAATATGTGAGATTTTGTTGTGAAAGGCCTGAAAAATTCAGTTTCTGTTCTTCATAATGGGGTCTGTGATCTGGACATAAAAATCTGTTGTTGCTCTTTTCTTAATTGTTGAAGGTAGAAATGGTAATATTCTAGAGGTTTTTTTGTTTATTTTCTACCTATCATTTGCTCTCAAAAAAAGGCAAAGATTTTGGTTCATTCAGAAAAGGGAGAAATTACCAGAATCTGTAGTGGCTTATAGTTACAAAAATAAATGAAAGAAAAAGATCGGTGTAACATCTTCCAAGCCTCATAAAAGGGGTCATCAAATCTTGTGGTTTGCTGAAAGTGAGACTTAGGTGTTTTAAAACAAAAGAAAAAATCCCCACTGGTATAATGAGAGTGAATTTATTGTTTTAAATTTTTTCTTCCTGATACAGGCTGTTGCTTTTTTAAAAACTAAGTCTCTAATTTTGTGAAACTAAAAATGTCTCAAACTGCTCAGCTCCAACCTCACCAGTATGATTGCTTCTTTCTTTTATGAGACTGTAACACTGTCTTTAGGACGAGCTTTCCCTCCTGCAGCAGATAGCTGTATGTATGACATTTGTATTGTTTCCCTTATCTCCCTTCCTGTTCTAGCATTGTGTGCCCTTTCCACATTGTCCTGTTCAACTTCTTTTTTCACTTCAAGTCTTGGAACCACAGTGGAAGTGGAATAGTCGGTGTCTTATCTTCTCTTTGAGTGGCAGAATACTTTGTGACCTAGAGATTCTGCCCTAATTATGAAAGAAAAGGATGCAGTGCAAGCAAATCAGTAATCAGTTCCCTTTCCATAAGTTCCTTCCCCTCTTGGCATGAGGGTTGAATGGGCAGACACTGGACAGTGGTAACATTGCTCTTTGTAACTTATTTTGTTTAGAAAGTTCGGAACTGAGTTTTTTACGATTTTTAGTGGTACTCCCTTTGTACCAGGTTGGAGAACATTAATGAGATGAGATTGATTATGTACCATGCCTCTTGTCTGATTACAGTTTCTATAATTCTCAAATTAGTGCTCCTGAACTGTGGATTCTACATATGCTTTTAAGTGTGTAGGCAGAGAAGCTGGAAGTAGAATTAAAAAGGAGAATTAGTGCTGGAAATGTAAAGGCCATCTGTTTGTCTTAGCATAAGCTCTGAAAACACAAGTCACACGTCCTGTGATAAAATTATCTTAATGATTTCAACAAGTTTTAAATACATCCCCACAAAACCCAGGTAGCAGCACTGTGTCTGGCACTGTCTCCCACTTCTGATACTTGCTGAAGGCAGCCCACTGGATAACCAGCACTGCCTCCTGCTTTTGACAAATAGCAACTAATTAGAAGCACCCAGTTGAATCTTGAAGAAGATTTCAACTGAGTAGAAACTGATGGTAGCTGGTAAGGAATAGAAGCAGTTGTAATTTTCTTCAAGGTTAATTAGGCGTGAATTTATTGCTTGTGTTCTCAGTTGAGAACCTGCCAATAAATCATTGAAAATGTTGAAACAAATCATAGTGAGTGAGCCTAATTTTATGTCCCGTGTTATTAATATGAGTATCTCTTAAAAAAAAAAGTAGACTTTTTCATTCCATTTGCAAGATATATGGCCTTTATTTCTACACATTTAGCAAAGTTTAAATATTTTTCAAATTGCTGGTGAAGGCTGGTTTGAAGTTAAACACAATGTTACAAATCAGGAGCTAGTATATAGTTGTCTAGTACACCTCAGTTCCATTTCATGGAAAGATGGTTTAACCTTAAGTATGAGGCACTTGCCAAGTTACTGCAGGAGCAGACCAGCTGTGGGTACCTGCTACTGATCTGATAACCAGAGCTTCCTGAAGCATTTCGGACAACTGTGTTACTTGTTATGTGTGCAAAAACCATTCCTCACTTTTGAAACATGTGACACAGAAGGTCACTTCTGACAAACCAGCCTGCCAGCTCTCAATGTGTTCTTGTGAAACCTGGACTCTTGTTTTTTGGAATGTGAATGTTGTGATTCGTAGATGCCTTTCCATCCCCTTCCTCACCTACTAATGATCAGTGATGAATACCAGCATTTAGCTGCTGTCTTGCACGACAGTTTTGTAAGACCCAGGCCTCTAGAAATACTTCCAGTTCTCTTCTTCCTGTCCGCTACTCCTAGTCAACCTGGAAATGTATTAGTAGGATAAAAGATTTACGGAAATAGTGCTTGAGGTGCTGTGTACATATGAGCCTAGTAATTAATTTTATCTTCAACAGGAAGCATGGCCAATGTACTTGGGTCCCTCTCTACGCTGTAGTGCCCCGGTGCCTGTACTGAACAAAGCTGTGCCGCAGCTGTGGAAGAAGACAATGGTCTCTGGCTGTGTGGTAGGGTTGGAAGGTGCATTCCCAGGGATATGTGATCTTCCCAGCTGATTACTGAAGGCTAAAAAACTCTTGCTTCTGGTTGGTAGAAACAGCCTGGAGATCCCTGAAACTGTCTAAATACAGAGCTTCTTGCAGGTTCTTAAAAGCCTCTGTCTGGTGTCCTGGGATGGCCCTAAAGTGGAGCACTGAGGGACAGAGCTGGGTTCTGTTGGCCTGTCTTTGCTGCTAGTGCTTTTGAAATATTAATGGAAAGAATTATCATGAAAGTGGGTTTGATAGAAAATAGGTACTGCCACAGCGAATGCTTTTGTAAATGAATCTAGAATGGTTTGGGTTGGAAAAGATCTTAAAGATCATCTAGGTCCAACTCCCCTGTCATGGGCAGGGATACCCCCCACTTGATCAGCTTACTCAGGGTCCCATCAAACCTCTACTTGAACACTTCAGGGGTGGAACACCCACAGCCTCTCTAGGCAACAAGCTCTGAAGCTCTCCTGTGGGTTTGTAAAAGGAATTTAATTTCCTGTGTTATCATGTGTGACTCCCATTGGGTGGATGTGCACAAAAGGGTTTACAGCTGCTTCTTGGTGGTTTGGCTTCCTATACTTGGGAAGAAGGGAAATGACTGACAGCCAGGAGGCAGAAATACGTATAATGTGTTTGGGGTTAAAGTGATAAAGGAATGTTTCTAAAAGAGTAGACCATTTGATTTTATGTATGGTTGGATACCAAAGAGGGTCTGCAATGAGTAACAATAAACTCTTTTTGTGCTCTCTAAAATGTCAGTGCCCTTAATTAAGATGTTTATTTAGTCTATGGTGTTTCCTCACTCAAAAAATGGTGTGGTGTATTGTATGTACCGATTGACTTTGTATGTATGTAGTTAACCCTTCTTCAAAAAATCCTATGGGGAATTTTGATTTTAAAAAAAGAGGTTGTAAAGAGCTAAGGCTATAGCAAAGTATCTAATGAGGAAGTTGAAAAACCTAACTCAGCTTAAAACAGGAATAAAGAATGAAGAAAAACAGGAAGAATTTCTTGTCTGTGAGGTAGTGGGCAGACTCTGACTTAACAGTTCTTTGCTGAGAGCTGGCAGGAATGCTGACGAGTGGTAGAATTTCAAAGTGCTTACTGAGATACATTTAAGAGGGCAATCTCAACTAAGCCCCAAGCAGCCTCTTGCTTACCCTGCCTCACTGGGATGAGGGAGAGAACTGAATGAGTAAAAGTGAGGAAAATCGTGGGTTAAGAAAAAGACAATTTAGTGAGTAAAGAAAAGTTGTGCGCGCCAGAAAAGCAAAATAAGGAAGCCATTCCTCACTTCCCATTGGTAGGCAGGTGTTCAGCCATCTCCAGGGAAGCTGGGCCCCATCATGTGTAATGCTGACTTCTGCAGACAAGTGCCACTGCTCTGAACATCCCCCACTTCCTACTCCTTTCCCCCAGCTTTGTCTGCTAAGCACGGCACCGTATGGTGTGGGATGTCCCTCTGGTCAGTTGGGCCCAGCTGTCCTGGCTGTGTCCCAATTTCTTGTGCACCCCCAGCCCCTCACTGGTTGATTGATGTCACAGAATCAAATAGGTTGGACAAGATCTCTGAGGTCAAGTCCAACCTTTGAACACCACCATGTCAATTAAACCATGGCATTCAGTGCCAGTCTTTCCTAAAACACCTCCAGGGACAGCCCATTCCAATGTCTAATCACCCTTTCTGTGAAGAAATTATTCCTGATGTCCAACCTAAACTTCTCCTGGTGCAGCTTAAGTCTGTGTCCTCTTGTCCTGTTGCTGGTTACCCAGGAGAAGAGGCTGACCCCCACCTGACTACAACCTTCTTTTCAGGTGGTTATAGAGGGTAATAAGGTCCCTGCTGAGCCTTCTCTTCTCCAGGCTAAACAACCCTAGCTCCCTCAGCCTCTCCTCATGGGACATGTGCTGTTGACCAGCACTCCCAGGTCCTTTCCTGCTGCGCCACTTCCAGCCACTCTGTCCTCAGCCTGCAGCTCTGTCTGGGGTTGTTGTTGCCAAGTGCAGGACCCAGCCCTTGTTCTTGTTGAACCTCGTGCCATTGGTCTCAGCCCATTGATCCAGCATGTACAGGTCCCTCTGCAGAACCTTCCTACCCTCCAGCAGATTGACCCAGCTTGGTGTTGTCTGTGAACTTGCTGGTGGTAGATTCAATCTGCTCATCCAGATCATCAAAAAAGATATTAAACAGGACTAGACCCAACACTGATCCCTGGGAATGCTAGTAGTGACCAGATGCCAGCTGGATGCAGCACCATTCACCACCACTCCCTGGGTCCAGCTGTCCATCCAGTTCTTAACCCAGCAAAGAGTGCACTTTTCCAAGATGTGGGCCACCAGCTTTTCCAGGAGTATGCCATGGGAGGCGATGTCAAAGGCTTTGTTGAAGTCCAGGTAGGCTATGTCATCTTTCAGCACATAGGGATGGCCTGCTTGTGTGTCTTCAAGATTTTCTTCTTAAGGTACATATTGGTTAAAGTATGTATTATGTTTTAATTAAAGTTAAAATCTGTATTGAAGTATATGAGAAACAGGAAATTCCCTAACACTGTGAGTGCTGCTCAGCAATAGCTAAAATATCCCTGTGTTATCTATGCAGTTTCCCAAATCAGCAGCACAAGTCCCAAAACACAGCCCCATACTGGGTACCGTGAAGAAAAATAACTCTGCCCCAGCTAAACCAGGATACCAAGCTAACTTGCCAGTTCCTTATTGAGGAATATAAAACATCCAGTAAGTGTGGAGTGACCTCCTGGCCCTGCAGTGCCAGTCAAACTCTGCTAAAGTACACCTGGCCACGCATTCCTGCCTGAGCAGGACTAAGGACCTGCTTCTCAGTTTGAAGAGCTAGCTTTGGGCGGGAGTGTGGGCTTTGAAGGTCCCCTTTGAGTGACTCTGAAGTTAAGGACCTGGCAACACGCTCTGCTTGGAAATTGTGTAGGGAAGTGGGCTCATCTGCAGTGCCTTTACCCCTGTGGAAAGGAATTGTAAATTTAAGGAAAAAGTATCAGTCTTCAGGTACTGGAAAGAAAAACCAGCTGCTTTTAGAACTCACCCTGTGGAAAATGAATTGGTTTTCTGTAGAAGGTACTTTTCTTTGAGGAGATGAATTGGTGTTTCAGCAAGTGTTAAAGCTGAAAAGCTTCTCCCACAGGCCAGAAGCAAGTGTCTCGCCCAGGTCAGGTTGTTGTACAGCCCTGTCCTGTAACTGGCCTCTTTGTTACTCACTGCTGAGCAATATTTGACCGTCAAGCTCTGCTACTGCAGTTAAGTGTTCAGTGATATTGCTTCCTGCAGAACTCTTCCAAAGTAAATCCATGGTTTCTTCCCCCCCCCACTTATGATTTGCTTCCAGTCATTTTTTCCTTAAGGAAAGCTGCCAAATGACCACTTCTTTCTAAGCGGCAGTTTCAGACTTTCTTTTAGACACATAGTTTCAGAAGAATTTTACATCTATGCTTTTTACTTGGTCAGATTTAAATTTCTGGTTTCATTCTTGCATTCCTGCTCTCATTTCAGTACAGGCATACAGGAGCTTCATAAATTTAACTCCCAAGCACCCTGCCACATTTTCAGTGGACATGGTGTTGAAATCCAGCTGGATTTCAGCTGGAGTTTTGGTGGAGCATATGCTCGTAAACAGGATGGTAATGTCCCATCAATCTGTCATGCTGTCATTTCTTTTGCCAGATATCAGTGTTTAGATAAAACATTTCCCTTCACAGCTGTGAGGTTTCAGAGAGAAACAGATAAAAACTGGTGTCATTTTTTCAGTTTGTGTTGAAGATGCGCTCTTGGTACTCTTGCCGGTCTGGCAGGGTTAAGGTTAGTTCTGTTCATCTTTTACAAGGCACTACCCTTCCAGACAGCTGAAAATACATAAACTGCGTGAATCTTCTGGGATTATCTCGTTTTTCAATAAATGAATGCAGTATATCAAGAGAACTAAATAAAATTAATGGTTTGAAGAAAGTAAATCTATCTTGCTAAATGTAGAAGTTATTCAGGATTGTAGAGACATCAGTGGGGTCTTTGGCTACAAATAGGTGTTTTTTGTGTGGGTCTAGCCAAAGTTTTTGTTGGCAAAAACGTAGTGTGGTTAGGAGGTTTTCTGTGTCTCTATGTAATGCTTTGTGTTGCTAGACATAATATGGTGAAGTTTAAAACTTTGGATAAGGAAGCATATTTGTGTTTTTATGAAATGTGATAGCTTTGGATAGAAAGCATACTGGTGTTTCTATGGGAACTTCTATTTTGAAATTAAAATTCTTGTGAGTTTAGAAGCTCCATCTTAATTTCATTATTAGAATGCTAAGTTCTGATTTATTCTTGCGAGCAAGAAAAATAATTTTGCATTTATGTAGCAGAACAGATTCCAGGTATTCTTTTGTTCCAGAAAAGCTGAAACTAATTAATGGGCTAAATCTTGTAGATAATAGGAATCTTCTCTGATAATATTTCTTCTCCTTTATATAGGCATTGTGCAGCTGAAGACATTGCTGGTTATAGAAACCCTAAGTATGCCTTTAGTCCAAAGGCACTCAGTTTATAAGTCTCTTTATAAAAAGACAATTAGAGCTAGAAATATATGCACTAAACAAATGTATAAGGCTGCAAATGAAGAGAGACTGATGTTATGGGGTGCTGGCAATAGGTTAAGCTAGAGTCACTGGGCAGCAATGTATTTTGTAAGGTCCGTTGAGTTGGTAGTAGATGGCAAACCAAGCTCTTGGTACCTCGTGGTGTCCCAGAACCTATGAGCTGTTCTGAAAAGTACAAGTGTAGGGAGAGATAAAAGTAGTCAAGAATTTAAGTAACATCGTAACTTCAGCAAGACTCTTTTTACATTCTTGGTAATAAAGTAGTATGGAAAAATGGGATAAGGGAGCTACAGGTATGGTTTTTAGTTTAGAGAAATATGCCAGAGGCAAAGAGTTTGAGTGAAAAAATATTCATTTCTCTGGCCTAACAAGAAGGAGGTTAAGTCATAGGGGAATACCTTTTAGGAGGAGTGTGGAGTTTTTCTGGGATTTGAGGAATGGGGTGGTTTTTTGTTTGGTGTTTGAGGGAGGGGCATTTGTTTTTTGAACAGACTACTTTGTGAAGCTGAAGGTCTATCAAAGCTGAGAATCTGGAAGCCAAACTCCAAGGAGCTAATTGGTGGGGTACTAACTTTCCTTTCTTTAGCTACTTTATAGAATACAATTGCCTCCTAAGTCACGAGACAAGGACTGAGTGAAATTCTATCATCTTTATTATGCAGGAGGTCAAATTTGAATGAGGATTACATTTGGTCTCTGATCATGCTCTGTAAATGTTTTTTTTCCTTAGTTTTTTTTTTTTTTTCCTTTTCTTTTCTCTTCTATTCTCTCCCATGTAAACTTGATCTCCTCCTTTCATTGAGTGTGTCTGATGAGTCTGTCATTGGGAACCAGAAATGCAAGTCATCAATACCAGTTGTGGAATGAAAACAGACAAACTACTCTTCAGGGCTGGATTAAAAAAAGTTTGTGGGAATATTTGAAGTAATTTACGGCTGAATAATACAGGATTTGACAAGATGACTGAGGGGTGTTTATTATATTTGAGCTGTGGGTGAGAAGGCTGCATCTGCGGTAATCGGCTTTTTTGGATACCTCTGGGACTCAGAATGCTCTGCACAATGTGTAACAGATTGATTGGCACCTGTGTAAGCTGCTAGGCATCTGCTTTTAGTTTAGCTGCCTTTAGAAAATTAAGCTTTTGCTTAAAAGCACATTTTTCCACAAACTGTCACACTGTTAACTGTCAAAAAAACACAGCAAATTTTTACCCACGTTTCAGTTGTTGGTTCTTTGGAGATGTGCTGTGAATTAAGGCTACATGGCTTTAGAGGCATTTCTTCCACACATCAGAAAAAGATGGTGACTAGCCTTTTATTTTGGAGCTTCTACCAGGGCATGCCTAGATTGATAATCTTCTTGGAGACTATGAAGTAGAACTAATCTGTAGCAAAAAAATCCCATTATTTTCTGTTTTGCCATTCTTATTAAACAGGGGTTTGTGTGTGCCTTTTTGCTGAAGAAAAGCATATTGCAACAACCCATCTTCAGCTAACGCTCAGATGATCCTGTAGATCATTAACCACATCTTGCAGAGTTTGGCATGTGATGTGCAGCATACCACGCTGACATTCTTGCATAACTTCTCAGTGTGCTATTTGTCCTAACAATAAAGGCCCTTTTAAGTAAACTTCTTTGGAAGAATTGTTTTATGTGAATTGTGCCAAAGTATCACTTTTGGAATGTTAATTGAATTGATGTTCTAATAAAAATTAAAGAGTCAGTTGAAACTGCTTGACCTATTGGTATACTTCAAGTTTGATGAGGGAGAGATGTTCTTAAAAAGGTCAGGGGCATAAAGGGGATTTTTCTCCCAACAAATCAGGGCTTTCTTGAGTGGATTGGCCTATAATCATTCTGGGGGTATATAGCAAAAAAGAAAAATGGGAAGCACGGCCAAAATAGAATTATGAGCACTTTTTACTGGTGAGAACCATAAAGAGAAGCACATTAATAATAGTTCCTGCTGTCATTTATTTTAGCTGGTTGTTAAGATGTGATGGGATCTTGTTGCTGCATACAAATCTTAAGGGTAGGTGTCAAGATGATGGGGCCAGACTTTTCAGTAGTGCCCTGTGACAGGACAAGGGACAGAAGGCACAAATCAAAACACAGGGAGTGTAATCTCAATCTTAGGAAAAACCTCTTTACTTTTAGTGTGACAGAGCACTGGAACAGACCGTCCAGGGAGGTTTTGGATCCTCCTTATCTGGAAATGTTCAAAACCTGCCTGGAATGGTCTTCTGCAGCCTGCTCTAGGTAAGCCTGCTCCAGCAGGGAGGTTAGACTAGATGATTTCCAGAGGTCCCTTCCAACACCAACCATCCTGGGATTTGTGTAACTCTCCTTTTGAAAAGGCTCTAAACAAGCAATAAGCTTGAATCTGTAAAGAAATATAGACAGCATGACTTTAGCAAAGTTATTAATCCTTTTTAAGGGAAGACTTACCTTTCAAGAAAGTAGGTGAAGTGGGTAGAATTTTAGTGCAAAATCTTTTACATATTTCATATATGTTGGTTCTTGTTGAAACATGTCCTTCATATCTTATTTATGGCATATTAATTAGCTTTAGTTTAGTTGTTATACTTAAAGGGGAGAGGAGAGAAGTAGCCTAAAAGAAATCTGCATAAAGCTTTTTTCATTAAATGTATTACTATTTTTAGGTATAAAGTGTAGTGGAATTTCTATTTCCAGTAAGTAAGCAGCCTGTTTTTCTTTATTTCAGAAGACTTCTAGTGATTATTTTAGTTTATAAATATTCTGAATTAATTCCTTTCCCAGGCACACTGTTTGTGGGGGTTTATTTTATTTGTGTAGCAACACAATTTGTGCTTTTGGTACCCTTAGATAAAGCAGGGGAAGAGTGAGCTGCATTTCTTAATGCGCACTGGTAGGTGCTGGTGTAGACTAACCTTCTTGGGGTAGTTATCTTCTCTTGGTAGAATCTTAATAGCTAATTTAGAGGCCCAAAAGGATGTTGGCTTTGTTATGTAAAGGAATGGAAATAAAAGATGAGTTTTATTTTTTCTCTTGAATATTATTTTAGAGACAAAATCCCTAGTAAAAGGCTTAGTAAGTGCTTAGTCATGCTATTAATTTCATCCAACTTTTCCTGAAACCTATTGTAGATTTTCCTGTTATTCCTTGGAGAATATATTAATATCTGTTAAGTATTCCTGCATAAGTTTGCTTCCAAAGAGACAAGGTAAGATTTATGCTCTTTTGAAAAATGTGTTTAAGAATTAGTCCTTTCTCACAGCCCTTTACTTACTTATCTCTGTGTATTTTTCCTAGATTTTTATTTCGATCATAATTTAGATTCTCTAGTAACAGTATTTACATAAATGTTTGGGTATGTTTTATTCCAGACACTGTTGGATCACTGATGGTAGTTTAGTAGACTTCTAAAAAAAAAAAAATCTCTTTTTAATATTTTTATTTATGTAGAAGGGTACAGTTTAATTTCTCAGGATAAAAGTCATGCTGTGGAACTGAAGCTCATAAATTTGGGATTATAGTGCCAAGGCATTTCCTGTTCTATCAAAACTTTCTCTGCTTCCAGTTAGATGACTAGTTGGATTTTTTTGAGTAACTTTATCCAGTTGTCCAGGCAAAAATCAGATTTATTAAATTGAATTCTTAGTATTGGATGGAATTCTATTCTATAGTCTGCCAGTAGATTGTATAAGATTTCTGAATGTGAATTCAGTGGGGACTTGATTATAGTAGTGTAATGTAATGCCACTTCCAGATCAGGGGAATAATGTTACATTGCTCCTGTATAACAGTGCACTGCAGTCTCAAGATCTGCCTTTTATTCAAATGTCATGGAGTTAAATGTACTAGAGGGCATCTTCTGCTTCACTGCTTACAGTTCATAAGGCTTTCTCATCTGTGGCAGTCAGCTCAAATACATCGTTGGTTCTTCTGAATCTGGGACTTGCCTCCATTGGGATATTGTGATCTTTTTTATGGGAAGAGATTTGTAGCACTTGGAACTAATGTCCAGAGTATATTTGCCTTCCTGAATGCCAGCCTCCAGGGGAGGAGAAGCAGCTCGTGCAGTACATTTCCTTTATCTATATAAAAGCAGCAGTGTAAATACCTAAATGCTATCAGGCTTGGCTCTTAGCTTTAGATCTAAGCTTGTGAATAACTGCTGTGATAAGGACTCTGTGTGTGTATATATTGATAGGAAGAAGGAATCAGTATGATAGTTAAAGCTGACTGGAGGACAGGGCTCAGTTTGGTTATGGTTTCTTGTCCTGCTTAAGTGAGAAGTGAATGATTGCTCCTGGTTTGTGTGGGTTGTTTTCTCACACTGAGCTGCTGTTTTGCAGAGGGAGCTTTATAAGCCTAGAGTAATTCATGTTTGTAGAGTGGGGATGTTTGCAGGGTCTTGGCAATTTCAGACTCCTTCAGAACTCAAAGTATTTGCTCATTAAGTAAAAATTGCATAGATTTAAGGGAAGAGAGTATTTCTTTCACAAATTTAAGTCTTCTATTACGAGATAAAGATCTTTGACTTAACAATTCAGAATAAATTGTGTTTAGAAGTGGAGTAAGCATGTCTCAAGCATGTATTACTTTCAGCCCACTTTCTTGACTGTTTTTGATGTTTTTTCTTTGGAGAGCTGTATTAAAGAATTTTCCTTTGTTCATTGTTCACTTAACCCATGTGGTTGTTATTTTCTTCTTCCATATGTAGCTCTTTCTACTTGGAAACATGAAAGTGAAGCCCTTTGGATATTAAGATCGCTACTCTCCTATGTTTATGTTATATTCTGCTTTGGCCAAGACATACATATCTAATTTTAATAACTTAAATAGAAGCTGCTAAAATAGGGCACAGTTCATGCTGTGAATGTTGATTCATATCTAAGTAATGAGTATAAACAAAATAAATGCCATCTTGTTTTTTAGCAGAGCTAGACATCTGTTGCATTCTGAAACTTCAACATATGCAAGTGTCTTCTATAATGCAGCTCTGTGAATGTATAATACTGGGTGAAGGTGGAGCTTAAATTAATTTTATAGGTGGTCAGCTGTAATTGTTTTTGTGGTTGGTGGTTGTTTTTTTCTGGAGAGTGGTAAGGGGTGTTGTGGTGGTGTTTTTTGTTTGCTTGGATTTGCTGGTTTAATTATTTAGTTTTTCTCTCTCTCAGAGACTTTAATTCCATGGGGAATTTTGTCTTGGAGAAAAACCAAATGTTGGCATTTTTTTGGCAGATCAGGAAATCACGTATTCGGACAGCTCCTGGACATGTAGAAATTGAACTCTCCAGTGCTTTGTGACTCATGTTTCCACTAATTCCTACTTATGTCCTCCTTGTTAATCCTTTGGGATGGAGAGCTTTATTTTTATCCCCGAGTAACCACAGGTGTAGTCCAGTTCTTAATAAAGCTCCTGACTTCAAGGGAAATATGATAAAGCCACCTACAAGAAATAAATACCAGTCTTGAACAAGGTAATGAAGAACTCTGACTTCACTGTCAAAACTTGACAGCCTGACTCATATGTGGGCAGGAGAATTTTCCTGAAACCTTTAGGGACCTTTACTGTTTGTTCTTTTATAGTCATTACATATCTTGGTATATGTGCACAAATAGAAATCTCAGTTCCTAGCAAAATTGTTTCCCCTGATGTCCTTTAAAGGGTCACAACTTTACTGCCTTGTCTGCAAACAGAAGGAAATGTTGTTCCCTTTTCAAAAGGGATCTTTGTCTACTTTTGTGATCCCGAGGATGTTCCTGCTGAGGTAACTCAAGAGCATAAGGGTGACCCTTTGAACCTTCATCTACTGCAGCTGAATCCGCAAAGCTCGTTTCTTTTTAATACTGATTTCTGTGCTGTGTCATGGGTGTCATACTTTCTCTTTTCTTTCCTCTTCTAGCTATCTCCCTAGGGGACGGTTCCTGTCCTTCTCCATGTACACTCAAGTTCAGACTCTTATAAAGCAGAAAGAGAATCTGAAAGACAAAACCTAGCTAATACCTTGTGTTTGTGTTAATTCCTCTCTACTGTTCGGGTTACAGTACTGCTTAAATCACAGTGAAAATCCTTGGAAGATATCTGGTTTATGGACTGGGAACTTTGTGAACAATTTTGCAATCTTGTGCAATTTTAATGCAATGATAGCATGCCTCTGTAGCCCACCTTTGTGTATTTTCCCCCACTACGTATTTACCTTAGGAACTGAGTTATGCTGCCACTCAGACTGTGATATTGGAGTAGAAACAGTACTGTTTTCAGTACTTTATCAAAGACTGTTTTAGCTCTTTAATATTCGTTGTGTTTTATTCCCTCCAGCCTGAAAGTAACAGCCTGTTTTACATTCTTGTACATGCTCAACACTGAGAGATTTAAAACTTGTTCTTCCAATAGAAGTTTTCTTGAGAGTGTGTGTGTGTGAAGCTTCAGAAGTGTGCCACTTCAGAAGTTATGGTAAAAGCCTTTGAAGAGGTGGTTGGTAAGGAGTATTCAAATCTGACTTCTGTTCTCATAAACAACCACAGCAACTTCATGAGCTACTTTGGATACCACCTTCAGGGGCCAGGGGCAGGCAGAGAGCTCCAAGAGCAACACTGAGGTCTGCTTTTCCCTTCTTTCTCTGTTAGGTTTATTACAAACTTTATGGTACTGAGGTCCATTTGGCTCAAAACTCTTTGATTTTTTCGTGACTACCATCATAGGACTTCGAAAATACTTGTCTGTACTGCCTCTAGGTGGCTGAAGTCTCCAACAGGACTTTGTATACTTGATGGAAGAGCTTCTGAAAAGCTAATGGTGCTGCAGATAGGGATACAGCTGTTGGGGTTATTGAACTGCTCTAAACAAGGCAAAATATAAAGATGAAAAGAAAAGTGGAAATTAGTTTTTGGTTCCTAGGTTTTCAGAATTTTCCCTGATATTGTGCCTTTGTGGTTGATTTGGTGGTTCTTGCAATTCCTTTGACTGCAAATTATTTGATAGTTCTATCACTCTTCTCTGTTACCATTATTTTTTTGAAAGGGCCAAATGGTTTAATTGTTGGATTCAGGGTTTACCATTTAATTTAATTAATTGTATAAAAAAGTATGTGGTTGGAGTGGGACCAGGTGGGTCCAGAGGAAAAAATAACTGGGTATAAGAAGGAGATGGTTGTTCTCATGCAGTAAGTTTTTCACCCTAATGTCTGATACTATTTTGCCTGACACCTTGAGGACAGATATTAGTTTAAATGCTTTGTGTAGTTTTGGGGTTTTTTCCATATTTAGAGTTGTTCCAGCCCTTAAGTATCAGAAGTGGTCTGTACAACGAAACTGCTGCAAAAATACATTGTGCAGTTTTTTTCTGCATGTTGATTGTGCTGTGAGGGTGAGCAAGGGAGACTATCCAGAATTCCTCTGACATTATTAATCCCTTATGCAAGGTAAATTGTTACTATTTCTTTCTCCCTTTCAACAAAATATTAGTTGCACCAGTAGTCAGTTGGTAGTTACCATGTAAAAGTGTCATGGTTTATATTATGCTGTGCAAGATTAGATTAGCATACAAATTCCATAAAACAAGTAATAGTATTGTTCTAGTACTCGGTTGCTGCAGCGAATGATTCTGGGGGCTGCATTTTATGGCTTAGGCATCTGAAGTGGGAGAATCGGGAGATATATTCCAGTGTGGTTTCCAGACCACAGTATAATCAGGGTTTGGGTGAAAGCAAAATCTGTCACGGCACAAACTTTATTGAAAAATTGGGGACATTTAAAGACTCAGTTGCAGTGCAACTGGAAGTACAACTTTAACATGATACTGGAGAAAAAAAGCGTAAAGGAACTGACCTCCTCCCTCACCCGTATCCCAATCTCCCTTGCCCTTACTCAACATACCTAAACAAGGGTATAGCTATTTTTTTTTTTTTAAACCTCCTTTCTCCTACATACCAGATCATTAATTAAAGAATTTCTTTTGCTGAGGGAAAGCAAATCAGAGGTTATACAAAATTGCACTGAAGCAATTTTCCATAAACTTTGCCTAATGGTTTTCTGAATGCTGTTCATTGAACTTTTGACCTTTGCAATATCCTATAACTGCTATTACCAATTATTCACTTGGCAGGAAAGTATTTAAATTACATGCTTGTTTTTGATGTGAAATCCGCATTTTCTGTGTGACGAGAAAGTAACCGAGGAACAACTATTTACTCTTTCTCAACATTAGTCCTGAATTTATAGACATCTGTTTCTACCCTTTTTTCCGATCATTCACCAGCCTGAGAGTTTCCACAATTTTTCCTCATGCAAATGTTTCACATACTTCTGAACGTTCTCACCAGCTTCCTTTTACCTCTCTTTATAGTGAACTCTGCACCTTTCCAAATCTGTTTCTCTGGCAGTTACCAGAGTTTCACTCAGTGTTAAAAGTGCAGTGAGATTTGGATTTCATGTTCTAGCTTGAAGTTTTCCAGATCTGTTTTACTGATAATGGTGAACACTTTGTCTCTCTTCTGGCAACTGTGGAGTAGAGTCCTGATGTTTGTCGAAGGACTTACTGCAGTGAGTGTTCTGTTCCCAGCTGGAGGTAGATTCTGAGTTCCTTTCACAGTGTGCATGTTTGTGTGCAGGTCTGTTTTCCCAAGGTATGCTGACCTGCATTTTTCAGCATTAATTTCTTCTGCCTTTCCTGTTCCACAGTCATTTACAAGGATTTAATGATGAATCATTGATGATGATGAAATAGCTCATGGTGATCAGTAGCTATGTGCAGAAGATGAATGTAACCAGATCTCTTCCAGATTTTCTATAAATGAAGGCTCTGTGCAAAGGGATTGTATGAAAAGAGTTGGAAAATTATGTTGAATTTTGAATGTTCATAAGAATGTAGTTGGCTCTTTTTTATTTTTTAAATTTTTTTTTTCCCTATGTTCGTTCACACTTCTGTAGTGACCTAAGGTTGACTCTGATGGCTGGTTTAAATCTAGTGTGTTTTATCTTTTTCTTGATACAGTTTTGGATAATAAAACATACAGCATATTCTACAGGTAGCAGGTATTTAGGGAAAGTAGCAGTTCTCAATAGGAAGGAAAACACAGTTTGTCTTCTGCCTCATTTCCCTTACTCGTGTTGCAACTACTGAAGAACATTGTTTGCTTCCCAGGATTTAAAAAGAGTCAATTTTGTCTTCTAAGAAATGAAGTTGAAGGACACCATCCAGGCTTACTTGGAGGTGCTGGAAGATAGTCCCTAAATGAGGAGAAATAAATGTTTTAACTGTTGGTTATTGAGCGATGGCCAGGGCAACTTAAAAGATAAATTTCTCTTAGAATGTGTTAGGATTTTCTCTATATTGTGTGTTTAATACTCTAAAAAAATGTGAAAACTGGTGGTGGGACAGATGCATATCAATACCACAAGGCTGGATACCAAGAGAGACTTTTCCTGTCAAGCCAATGTACCTGAGAACTGCGGGCGTGTAGCATCAGACTAAATAGCTTACAAAATCCTTCAAAACCTAGGAACAAGTGGATTACTGATTTTGAGGCAGAATTCTGCACTGGATGTACTTGAAAATGTGTGCTGAATTTATCGGAGTAATAAATTCTAGCAGAACTTGAAACAGTAGAACTTTTTTGTTTGTGAATGGTGAAGTAAGTGGATGGGCCATCTCTGGGTGCAAGCAGGGTAGTCGTTAATGTGACATAAATCAACTAGCATGCAATTTAATAAAAAAGTAGCCAGGTTTTTTTTGCTTTCTGCAAGTGTGAATGCTGCATGAGCTTCCTCGCTCACTTCTCTCTACAAATTCCCTTCTCTGCGACTGAGCCAGCAGTGAGCAGAGCTGTTCTGTGGCACTGTTGCTCTCTTAAGCAAAACCAGAAGGAAAAACCTGAAAGTGCTACAAATAACATATTTTTACCTTTGCTGCTTCATCCAGACTTGTGAAATTGGTTTAAAATTCCTTAAACTCTCTTACTTGGTTAATAATGTGTTTTCCAGCACACTAACATTTGTTGTGTTTAAACCTTTGCCAGGACGGGAGCAGTTCCATGGCCTTGGGTCTATGTACTGCAGAGGAGCGGCTGCTGTGATCCTCACGTACGATGTGAACAGCCTCCAAAGCCTGACAGAGCTGGAAGAAAAATTCTTGGCACTGACGGACAGTGCAAGTGCTGACTGCATTTTTGCTATTGTTGGAAATAAAGTTGACCTCAGTGATGACTGTACTTTACCACCGGGTGAAAATAAACCCGAGAAGTCTGTTGCCAGCTGTAGCTCAGGCTCAAAGGTGCGAAAACAAGTCCGTGCAGAGGATGCGATTGCACTCTATAAAAAGATACTGAAATACAAAATGCTAGATGAGAAGGATGTTCCAGCAGCTGAGAAAATGTGTTTTGAGACCAGTGCAAAGACAGGATACAAGGTGGACTACCTCTTTGAAACTGTGTTTGACATGGTAGTCCCAATAATCGTACGGCAGAAAGCCGAGGGGCCACCGCAAACCGTAGACATCACGGACTACAAGCCAGCCAAAAGGACAAAATCAGGTTGTTGTGCCTGAACCATCTGTGTGACATAAGAAAAGGGGAGAGATTTTTCACTCCAGCAAAATGAGGAGTAAGAACTGTTTGCAGTTAACCAGAAAGGAAAAGTCAAGGAATAAATAGACTAAAATGGTGTATGCAAAAAAAAAAAAAAAAAAAAAAAAAAAAAAAAAAAAAAAAAAAACAAATTAATCTTCTGACTATTAAAGGCTTCTGGGAAGCTCTGTGTATAAAAAATATGGGAATACGAGTGAAATTATGGAGTAAGACTTGCCAGTTTCCATGGGCTCTGGAGACAAATGGTGTGTTACTACAATGGGTAGCGACAATCATTTGGACAGATTTGAAAGAGTCTGATTTTTAGTGACTTGCCAGTTTATGTTGCATGTAAATGATCTGTTTATGTACTCTTGAAAACTTTCATATGATTATCTTCTTTTCCCTTATGATTCTAACTTTGGAAGATTGAACACATGGTACTTTTTTATTCTTAAGGAAAAAAAAGAAAATCCAAGTCTTTCTATTTGTAGCTAATAAATCAATTCAGTCTTTTTATGTCAGACATGACAGTGTATGATGCAGAAGCTGAACTATTAAAATTACTGTGGATATGTACTGTTCATTTGGAGACTTTATTAATGTGAATTCTCCTTCTGTAGTGGGCTTCCATGTGTTAACAAGCAGCATCCCAGCTCTTGCTGTTCTAATTGCAAGGTGCAGGAGGAAGTTTTTTCTTTCCTTTCATTTTTCTCTTGTAATTCTTTTTAATACAGATGGGTTTTGGGGAAGAAATCAATCTTATTTTGTCTGGATTTTTGTAAAAACCTCTTTCTGGTGCCTGTAGGGATATCATTGTGTTCAGTACCTGTGTTCTGTCTCTTTTCCCACTCCTTAGTTGTTCTCAGGCAGAGCTGCAGCTTTGATGTTTATCAGCTATGCATGACATTACTACCTAGAGTAGTAATTACCTTTACCTGGAGGGAAGTGAGGACTGGGGTTTTCTGATGTGAAACGGGCTAAAGCAGAAGGAATGGAAGAAACTGCCTTTTGTGGAGTAAAAGGCCCATGAAGGAGCAATAATGAGATACATGGTTTCTCTCCTGACTGCAGTAAAAAGGAGTGGCTAACACTTAATGCAGCTCCTAGAGTCTCCCAACCCTCTCAGCTACAAAGAACGCACGTGTGACACAGGAGCTCACACTGAACTGAGACAGAGTGAAGAACTTGTAGTTTTTAAACACACCCACACCCCCTGAACCCCACCTCATTCCTCCCAAAACCAACCAACCAATAAACCCCGAAGATGCAGTTTGCGTATTTTCAGTTTTGCAAGCTCTCGTGTGGAGACTCCTTCATCTTCCTTTGGATGCCTCTGGTATAATCTTCTAAAACTAAGGGTCAGTGGTTCTTACGATTTGTCATTGCCTTTCTCTGTCCCATCCAAATCGCGCTGTTTCTTACATAGGGAGACAATTCCTAAATAAATAGTAAATTAAATTATTACTTAAATACATTTAAAGCACTTCTTATTGGAAGTATATCCTCTTGAGCAAATTGCTGCAGCATAGTAGCTTTATTTTCTGCTTTCAAGTTAATTCATAGTACACATGTAGTGGGGAAGAAGGGCTTGAGAGAGAAACCACTGAACATTAAATAATATAATCATAGGTTTGGGTTGGAAGAGACCTTTAAATGTCATCTAGTCCACTCCCCCATGCATTGAGCAGGTACATCGTCAACTTAATCAGGTTGCTCAGAGCTCTGTCCAATTGAAACTTGAATATTTCCAGGGATGGGGCATCTACCACCTCTGTAGGCATCCTGTTCCATTGTTTTACCACCCTTATTGTGTAAAATGTATTCCTTATATCTAGTCTGCACCTAACCTTTCATGGTTTAAAATCATTACCCCTTTTCCTATTGCTACAGGCCCTACCAAGGGTTGTAATCTTTTGTGTTTGCTACTGGCTTGCAGACACCTACCAGTCTGTCAGAGACTAAACAGCACCTGAGCTGTGGTATTTAAAAGTGTGTATAATTAGAAACCTTCTAGCTATTAACAAAATTCCAGGGGGCAGTACGTAGTCTTCCCTCAGGACTGGAAAGAGACAAACAGGTTCCACTCTCAGGTTTGTTAGTGACCAAAGCGTTCAGCTGACACATCTGTGAGAGGTCCAGTGCTGGCTTTCCTGCGTCTGCTGACAACTGAACCTGCAACACGCGCTGATTGCAAGGTCAGGCATTTTGGGAGATGCACATGTAGAAGGTACAGAACAGGAAAATTATTTGTAAATTTAACATCCAACACTTCTTAAGGTATAAATATTTGCAATTCAGTTGCACAAGCATTTGATTCATATGATGTCTTAAGTAATTCTTACAGTCTTTCTGAAAGCTCCAACTTGGGTGTTTTCACCAAATGAGATGACACAGGAACCAGTCTTGTGTGCTGCACTTTTGCCCGTAAGGCTACACTTGTCTGGCATGATGTTTGTGACTTTTTATTGTTTCTGGCTATTGTTCCTGGAGCAATATCTGGGTTATGATGGGTTGTCACTGTACCAGCCGTTGTGAGATCATGGGGTTACAAGACAAAACCTGGGAAGTTGCATAATACATGGGAGCTATTGATGAGAGGTCAGTTGTCCGGAGCTGGGCCTGTTGGGGTGATGCTGCTGAAGCCAAGGGAAATTTTCCCTGCCAGGACTAGTGAAGGTGGGTAAAAGCATGGACAAAGGACTCTGCCTGCCCTGCCAGGGAGGGGGAACTCATTTTACAAGCATTTTTTTCCCCTGCACTCCTCCCTGTTACATCTGGATTATGTGAAGTGATTATATAGTGAAATAAGAGGTGTTATTTTTGGCCATGCTGGGTGAATGTGAGCTACAGGCCAGCCAGTGCCTGAGGTGATGGCTGAGCCAGGCTGACCCACAGGGGAGGATCCATCCCGCTTTCTGCCCCTCACAGGCACTGATGGTGAAAGACTGAGGTTGCTGTGGGCCCTTGACAACCTCAACAAGGCTTCAAGTCTTGTGAGGGCCACAAAAGGAGCCAGAACCTCCTCTGCCAGTGCCTATAGGGCTGGCAGAGCTTCTGAGCCACTTAGTTCCATCCTTGCCCACATCATGGTGGGAAGCACTCCTGCCTGTTTTTGCTTCTCTGTTCATGAGTAATGGGGTGCAGTGATGTTGCTTCTTTGCCTTGTTCAGTAGGGTTTGAACTATTGTGTGCTGAACAACTGCAGGGCTGTGTCCCCACTCCCGCTTGGCGGGGATGGGTGGCCGTGTCTGGGGGTGCCCCTGGTCCCCAGGGGGTTACAGGAGCAGCTGCTGCCTGCACTTGGGCACTGTTGGCACATCGGCAGTGACCCCTCAGCCTCTCCCCTGGCAGCAATCTCACACCTCCTGTGCCAAGGCCATGTCTACTGCTCGCTCTTGGCTAATTTTCTATTTCTGGCAGCCATGGACAAGCACAGTCATGTAGGATGTGAACAGACTCTGCTCCTTTGGTCAATACACTCTGAGGGAATAACTGGGGGCAACTCACATCACTCTA
Organism: Eulacestoma nigropectus; assembly: GCA_013397775.1. Taxonomy (NCBI): domain Eukaryota; kingdom Metazoa; phylum Chordata; class Aves; order Passeriformes; genus Eulacestoma; species Eulacestoma nigropectus. The sequence goes on from VZTE01005204.1 coordinate 796,250, forward strand.
TTGACTTCACTATACCTGTTTTGATACACTGATGCGCTATGACCTATAAAAGAGGAATATAATCCCATTTATCTTCTCCAGGCTCAGCAGCATGTTATACCTCAGCATGTTTTCAAACAGGAAAGTGTAGAAAGCATACACCATGCTTTGAAGCAAAAGATTTGATCAAACCAAGGCAAAACATTTGTGGTTTATTACATCCTAGGTTGGAGCACTATAGTTCAGTAAAAGGGTTGTTCAGTTTTGCTGTAGCTGAGTTTTTCCTGTATAAAGATGTTTTAGCTTCCTGAAAGTGGGTTCTATGATCAGAACTGTGGAATGGTTTGGGTGTGAAGGGATCTTCAAGAATCATCTAGTTCCAGCCCTCTGGCTGCGGACAGGGACACCTGCCACTAGACCAGATTGCTCAAAGCCCCATTGAGGGGCATTCCTTGAACACTCCTGGGAATGGGACATCCACAGCTTCTCTGTGCAACCTGCTCCACTGTCTCACCACCCTCACCGTAAAAAATTTGCTCCTTCTGTCCCATCTAAGCCAACCCTCTTTCAGTTTAAAACTGCTGCCCCTTTCCCTGTCACTACAGGTCTTGTTAAGTCTCCTTTAGGTACTTTGAGGCTGCTATAAGATCTCCCCAGAGTCTTCCCTTTTTCAGCTAAACAACCCCAGGCTGTCAGCCTGTCTTCATAGGAGGTAAACTTGTAGCTAAGAGTCCATTTGACGAGTCAGTCTCCTTCCATGCAGTGCTCTGGATTAGCTCACCAGGTGAAATGCTCTGTCTGCTGTGAGTGTTCCATGTGTTTGTGTGCATGAGCTCCCTCCACTTCTGAGAGACGTGATTGCGCAGGCTTTGGAGAAACACGGCTGTGAGTACACAGACCTGGAGCACGACGTACACAAAGTACAGAAGCTCAAGCCTGCTTAGCACCTTGTGGGTTTTTGTGTTTGGTTTGTTTTTTCCCCACACTATGCCCATGTGTTCCACTTAATGCTGTGCTGGCACCACTGGAAGAAACTTGTTAAAAACAGCTTATTGAGTCAGAAAACGAAGAGGCAAAGTAACTGTTGGTGGAAGAACTATGTGCTAAAGTTCTTTGTACAAAAGCAATGAGCTACGTAGGAAGATTAGGCAATATATTAGCCATGAAAATCCAAATAGTTTGCTGCTGTTGTTGATATAATCAGTTTTTACAGATTTGTATAACCTTCACTTGAGTTCTCTTAAAACCCTGAATGTGCTGCATTGCCAGAATTGCATGCTGTACAACTCACAAGTGATAGTTGTGTGATCGTCCCACAACCACTGATGTCTAGCAATATGTGGAAGAGGCAAGTTGGGTATTTGTTACTGCCACGTTTAATTTAAGAGAACTGGCAAATATGGAATAGATTTAGCTCATGTTGACTGCAATGTTTTCAGTACTAAGTGTTTTATTTAGGTGAAATGCATAACACTATGATAAGTTTGTTCAGGGGCTGCCTTTCAGAGCTACAGCATGGTCAGAAAGCTCGTTTAAAGCTCAGGTAATTTCTCTGTTTATGGATATATCTAATTATATGAGCAACTAATCTAGGTCAGACGTGGTGGGTAAGTACCTGAAGGGAGCCTACTAGAAAGATGGAGGGGGACTTTTTACAAGGGCATGTAGTGCCAGGACAAGGAGGAATGCTTTCAAATTGAGAGTAGGTTTGGATTAGATATAAAGAAAAAATTCTTTATGGTGAAGGTGGTGATGCACTGGCACAGGTTGCCCAGAGAAGTTGTGGGTGCCCCATCCCTGGAAGTGTTTCATGCCAGGTTGAATGTCACTCCGAGCAACCTGGTCTAGTGAAAGACGTCCCTGTCCATGGCAGGGGGGTTGGAATGAGATAATTTTTCTGGTCCCTTCCAATTCAAATCATTCTGTGATTCTAGAAATTTAACATAATTTATGTATTTTTTTGTGGAGGTAACACTTGTCAAGTCTGGTAAACGTTGGTTTCCTGAACACTGTAGAGCATGAATAATAGGTTGTTTTAATCTGCAATGTCACAATTTATTTGCTTTAATCGTTCTAACAACAGATTAAATACTATTTTAGTTGTTCAGCTTAAATAAGTGATTTTAGACACAGCTTCCCTCTTAGATCTTTTTAAGTGCCATGAAATAAACAAGTGTATTCTGGTTGAAGAGTTTGAGTTTCAGTGGGAGGAGTTTTCTTGGAGTGCTCTTCTAATTCCTTAGTGCAAAGAAAGTATTTCAACAGAACAGTCCATATGCATTACATGGAAAAACAAGTTTACAAAATAGAAATCACCAACAAATGGAGATGTAGAAAAAACCAGAGTTTATTTATGATGCAGTGAGGTTGGAATGTAATAATAAAAGCCAAGAAGCACCTGAAGCAGGAGCAAGGTGAGTTACTGAAAAATCAACTGTCATTGCTATAAATGTTAATCAGATTATCTGAATATGAAATATGTAGCTGATCCTTTTCCCCCTTCTGTCTTGCAGTGGTGACAGACAACTTTGGGCTAAATTGCTGCTTTCTACAGAAGGAAAGATCTAGCCATTCTGGCCATTATCAAGCCTTTTCTGCCGGAAAAGATGGTGCCAGATAAATGCCTTGCTTCCCTCCCCCTTGCTTTTGCAAGGATGACTGTGTGCAAGTTGGGATGGTGGCTGTCCCACTGCCACCTGTCCCCAGCTGCCAGGACAGCATGCCTTCAGAGAGCCAGCTGGCAGGGCTGCAAGTTCTGTGTTTGACGATCGTGTGGCATCAAGCAACTCCTTCTCCTGCAAACCCTACTGTGCTGCTCCAACACGGTGTGGCTAAAGCCTGTTTGTGATGAGTGGCTTGATCTCAGAAGGGAAAAGGTGCAATGCGAAATCCAATTGCTGCTGTTGCTGCTGTGTGGGTGGTGTGACACAGATGAAATGTCCACAGCATGGTGGAGCAAGGGATCCTTTGGCTTGGGGTATGTCTAGGAAAAACCCCATCAAGCTTATAAAATAAAATGCTAATCTTCATCATGTAGACTTCTAACCAAATTGAAAGAGCTGCATTTTGTGGTTACTGTTTTTGGGAGCCTGAGGGCTTTGTTATTGGCAGTGGTTAAGTGCTAAAGCATGGTGAGGCTTGAAAAAAATAAAAAGATTGTGTTGGCTATGTTTGAAATGCCCAAGCACAAAATACTAAAATTTAAGTTAGGTTTCAATGCTGGAGATAAGCATTTTGGACCACGGTATATTTGCAGTATTTTGCAATGATTTAGGACTTAGATCACCTTGTGTTAATTTATGGAACTGCAGCTGTTAGTGTTTACTGTTGTGACAAATACAGTAAATAGAAAGATATATATATTCTCTTCAGGTAAATGCAGTGGGTATCTGACCAAGGAAACCTTTTATTAGTAAAGTTTTTTTGGTGTTTCAAAGCTGAGAGTATTTCCATCATTTGGCAAATGATGTAATATTAGACTAGCAAAAAATGTGTATATATACTGCGTAGTTGGAGAACACAGCACTAAATCTGTTAGACTTAATTTGTGTTATACTTAATTTGCTTTTACAGACATTTAAAAAGTCAACTTCCATTCAGCTTTTGAGGTAATAAGTTAAAAAAAGCACCAACATGATTTATTCAATTGTCTAACCACCACAGAAGGCTCCACTGTATAAGAACTACATGGTAAGGCAGTTCCTTATACTGTGAGAGACTTCTATAAGTTTTTCATACAGACTTGACATCTGCTGATATGGCTTCGGATGAGTCCTGCCTTGAGTGTGTCTCCCGAGGGCTTGCTTTGGAAGGGTTGGTCGATCGTGGTGAGCCAGAAGCTGTATTTGTTTGCAAAGTAGTGACAGGTTCCGCGTGCGCCATTGCATTCGATGAAAGGAGTAGCCCTGAAATCTTCCAGGCAGCTCCCAGGAGAAACCAGCGACTGTCCTCCACCTTCATCACCAGCAGCAGTGTGCTAAGGGAGACAAGGAGGGCAGTGTTGAGAGTGCAACCTCAGGCAATGCTCTCGTAAAATTACTTGTGTGAAAAGAGAAAAACCACTAGAATTGCTCCTAATTCTTATCTCCAGAGCAGAAAGTTGGCCAGTCCTGCATCTGTGTAAGGGTTTGGCTATGCTATAACTATATAAAGCAGCTAGCCCATATGCTGATGCATCTTTTAAAATCTTCTAACAAACATCTTTTCTATAGTTTAGATTTTCAGTGTTGGAAGTCTTAGAATTGGAGAGTCATTTAGATGGAAAGGGCCCACTGGAGGTCACTTCATCCAGTTGCCTGCTCAAAGCAGGGCCGACACCAAAGTTGCCCTCAGTTGCTCCAAGGCGCTGTTGAGTTGTTAATACCTCCAAGGATGGACTTCCCACAGCTTGTCTGGGCAACTTGCTCCTCTGTTTCATTACCCTCACTAAGAACAACTTTCCACCATACATCTAATTTGAATTTCCCAAATTATAAAATCTGTCTTCCTCTGCATTGCATGTGATGAGCACTGTGGAAACAGAATTAGCTTCTATACAATAACTAGTTCCCTGTATGGTATGTTTTTTGACAGCAAATTACACCAAAATCATGCATCTTTACACCACTCGACTGTTGCCTTTGACAGGTTCTGTGATAGTGAAACGAATGTTACTTTTCTTCTGTCAAAAGCATTACTAACAAAATGGGCATTTTCTCTGTTCCTTTAAGAGCTGTACAGCTGTATTTTTAAGTTATACAGTTGAATTTTTGTTAGAAACTGGAAGAATCTGCAATATAAAAGAAAGCAGCTGAAAAATAAAGTTCTTACATAGTTTTGTAAATGTAGGGAACGTAAGAAGCAGCATAAATTATTACAGCTTTGAGGTCTCTGCAGTTGGAGCTGGAAAGCAGATAGTAAAAACTGCTGATGCTGTTTGAGCCCTGGCTGGGAGCAGCCCTGCTTGGCAACCTGAAGATGACCACTGGCATTGCATGCTTGGTCTGCAAACTCCAACTCTATGCCTGTAACATCTCTTCTGGTATTGACTATGTCTTTTTATCCTTCTGCAATTCTTACTCGTATAGGACGTATGATAGTGGAGTGCCCTCACGACATGGAACTGTACCCACTTCTCCAGCTGTTTGGGCAGAGTCTGTGCTGACTGAGGATTGTACCTTACTCAGGGGAAGGAGGTGAAAAATTTAAGCCAAGGAATTAAAACAGTATGTACTCTGAGAAAACCACAAGTGTGCTCTACTTCTTCCACAGTTGCCTGAGAAGCAAAAATGTGTACACCAAACCCTTCATTTGCCCCACACACTAGCTGGGAAAGTGGGAATTCTTCTCACTGTGTGTACCACAGTGCTGACAGACTGTCTTGGCAAAAAGTTCTTGCTAAGGTGACAACTTTGCTCTTAACAATGCTCAGTGTTTACATAGGGCTTTGCAAATATTTAATTAATTCTTGGCATTCTTGTGAAGTAACTATGAGATTGGTATCAGGGCTTTTCATAGAAGGAAAAGAAAGGTCAAACATAGAGATGGTAAAAAATTTGACCTACTCTCTCAAAATGTGGGGGTTTTTTTCTGTAACTAATTTCAGATTTCCCTTTATCTTATTTTCTGAAAAATTTAAGTTTTTGGCTTTTGACATACAAATGGTTTGTGGGTAAGACTGACTATTGTTCTTTTATGATGTCTTCTGCCACAGAAATCTTATTTTTTTTCCAACATTGTTTACTTCAGGATTCAGCCTGGTCTTCAATAAATTAACAACATGGGCATGCTGCTGCAGGTTTTGACTCTCGTGTTTATCAAGCAAGTCAGAAAAATGAGCATCTGTCAGACCATTCAGTAACATTTTAGCTGCTCTTGACCATGTTAAGCCCTCCAGTGCTCATATGATCCCTCTGTACAGTCTTGCAAAAAAAGGTCAGGCCCTTCAGTAGGTCTTCTGCTGCACACCCAGCACTAAGTTTTTCTGTAACATCCCTTTTCCTGATTTTAAGATCACAAGATCAAAGACATCCTGTAAGCCATGGGATGTACAGCTGAGCTCTTACTGCCATTAGAGATACAACACTGCAACTTAATTTTAGAAACAACCAGTGGCTGTCTCTCTTTCCAGAATAAGTGAAAGACTTCGGCTTCAAAATCTTTTACCAAACACCAATGATTTTTAAATTTCGAAAAGAAGGGGGAAAGTGTGTTGTTGCTTTTGCTTTTTTTCACCTAGATCAGCTTCTTAGTAGCGATGTATGTAAGTAACTACAAATCTTTGGCTGTGAAAATGCTTTGTATGCAACTACTGTTGCACCTCAGTGTAATTTTATTTGTTAAATCACAGCTGTCCTTCTGTTCTGAAGCGCTATTTTGTACATAAAGTAAGGTCTCCAGATGCTACTCTGACAAGAGACAATGTTCTCTGAAATTCACAGAAATTTTCATCTTCCTCTTCTGCTTCCTAGAAATGACTTTTGTAGTTCCCTGGTTCCCCAGTATGATGCATGGTTTTGGTCTTGCTGGCCCTGAAGCAGAGCAGCCATACTAGTACCTAACACTCAAATTTAAAACCCACTGCTGCACAAAATGTGACATTGGAGACCAAATACCATAAGGAAGGAATATCCGATCCACAAACTGCGCCAGCCTTCAGGGCAGTGAGGAATAGAAGCTTCTTGGCTGTGGACAGCAATTGCCACAGCTGGGGCCTCACAAACTGAGCAGCGACTGATATAGGGCTTAATGTCGTCTTCTGCCACGGGCATCATTGGAAGAGGTGCTGTAGTTGAGAGCCAGTAGGATTTATCGTTTCGGCTTGCATAATAACAAATATCCCCAGGGTTACAGTAGAGGAATGGCATGGTGCTAAAACGAGACAAACATGAGCCAGCCAGTCCTGTTAAAAAAGAAGAAAAAAGCAATCATTCTCACAGAAGACAATGCACATTTTCAGTTTCCTGCTCTTTCCCAAGTACCTGTCAGGAAAGCCCTGTGGTCCAGAATGTTTTGCTGGCTTTACAGGTTCCCTTGAACAACACTAATGACTTGCTCATTCGAGGGCACTCTATGAAGACATGCTGGTTTTATATTCTGATTTTGATGCTTCCTAAGCCTGTTTGCTGTAGTCTCAGCTTTTGGAATCGAGGCTGCTGCCAGCAATATTTGTACATACCTAGATCCTGGTTGTGTGCTTTCTCTTGTCCTTCAAAATACAGTAGGCTGTATCCACTCCAGAGTTTGTTCATGCCAACTGGGCACATTGGCTCTTGGTCGGACTGGCTGTGCTTCACCAGCAGGTAGCCCATGCTGACACTACGACCCGGCATTCCTGCTGGCCCAGGGCTACCAGGGCGGCCTGGGGCACCTTAGAGAGGGCAGAAAAGAAGGAATCCAACTGAGTTTCTGCTCCCACAAATGATCTGGTGCTAGCTGATATTCCAGCTAAGCTGCTGATGAACAGCTTAATTGCATGATGCCTTTTCATTACGGTAAGTTATTGTTAAAAGAGCCGCATTTCTAAGGTTGTAACAATTGCTTTTGAAGTAGATTGGTGCTGGATCAGGCCCCCCCAGTTTCTTAGATAATGTATTTCACATCAGAACTAGGGAAAGTCACAAATAAAGTTCTGTACAATACAGATGAGCGTATTTTTCCTTTAAAATATTTTCTTAGTCCAAGATTAACCAATGGTTGTTGGACTTCTTGCATTTGATTCATACCCTTGAAACTATGCTCTGCAAATACCTTTTTCTCTGTGTGCTTAGCTAACTGAGATAGTAGTAGTTCTGCTCTTTGATTTGATAAGCACACAGGTATTTCTTTTACAAATACATTCCCTTAAACTTCATCTATCCAAGTATCACCTACCCAGCCATCCCTCTCAATGAATGTAACTGTTAGTTAAACACTAGGCTGAAAATACTTAAAGAGAAGAAATATACTCAGATGAAAACAAACTCATGAGTGGACTGACATCTACAGCTATCAAAATTTATTCTGAAAATATTGCTCTAAGGTAACTGTTAACAGTTAATTAGTTGTCCCTTGTGAAGTACCTGTGAAGACAGAAACTCTTCTCCCCTCCCTTCCCCTCCCCTCCTCTCACCCCCTCCTCTCTCTCCTCTCCTTTCCTTCCAGTGATGCAGTAACTACAGAGCAATTTAGTGCAGAGAAATGGGAAAGAGGGAAGAAGTTGTGATATCTCTTACCTTCAAATCCCACCGGACCCTGAAATCCCATTCCTCCTTGCTCCCCTCTGGAGCCAGGAGGAGCTGGAATGCCACCCCTGCCCTGGAGTCCTGGCTCTCCAGGTGAGCCTCTGAAACCTTACACAACAATGGTTGTAAGCACAGTGACTGCAGACATATCAACATGCCCATCCCACTTTGTTAACATGTGCTCTGCTTGTGTACGTTTGGTCCTGTCTGCCGGGTTTACTAATTTGCACTGAAGGCAAGATCCTGTGGTACTTGCTCAGGCAAAAAGCACTAAGTTCATTGGAAAAGGTTTCTGGGATTAAGACAACATGAGCTCCACAGCCCTAAGTCTTCACTCTTGGCACCACTTATCTCTGATGAGGCTCATGGCAAAAGTTGCACTGTATCAGGTCCACACGTCACTAACGCTATGTTATTCCCCGAGTTGACAGCATTCCTACAAGGATGTGCACTTTTCCACCAAACATGTTCAGACTGGATTTGTGCGAGATCCGTATCCTATGTTGCTTTGGCTACGTGAGTGTTACCATGTAGATTTGGCTGCGTGAGTGTTGCCAAAGTTTTCTCCTGTTTTGCTTATGTTCTGAATGCTAGGAGGAGGAAGAAAGATGAAGCCCCAGCTTTGGAAGACCAAAAATTGACTCTCCTTTCTGGCTTACAGACTTTTAAGTAGAAGAGCAACAAAGCAGTGCTCTGGTGGCCTCACTCTGCCAAGGGGAAGAGCTTTCAGTCTGAATGTGTGATTCCTACCTGGATCTCCTGGTGGGCCCTGAGGTCCCATATCTCCTGGGCTTCCCTGAGGTCCTATATTTCCACGGGGACCTGGTGAACCTTGCTCAGCAACCAGCCTTGGAGGAAGAGGAGGCAGCCCAGGAGAGCCTGGAGGTCCCTGGAAGCCTGTCATTAGAAGCAAGATGAGATAGTTTGATTAAAAATAACCCCAACCACCCTGTAGTTTTCCTTAATGTACTTTCATCCAGAGATATGTTTCTCTTACTTGGCTGCATACATATGAGAGGGTCTATGGTCTGCAACTCACCAGCTTGGGTATAGCAGCTGTATTATATTGGGGAAATATGTGTGGGTATGGGATGCCCCAGATGAGACAATCCTCGACTATGGGATCATCTCCAAGAGACTGTTTTCACTTGGACAGTACACAGATAAGCAGACCAGTCAGAATGATGCTGCTGCTGCCTCATTTATGACACAGGAAACTGGGAAGTTCCCCTCAGACTGCCGCAGCTCTCTGAGGTGCAGCACCATCTTTTGGTGGGCTTCGAGAGACACAAATACAAGATGGTATAGATGGAGTGATGGATTTTAAAGCTCTCCTTAAATATCCAGTATGTCTACTCTGGAGGATTAATTTAGACAAGAAATCCTTTTTTTTAACCCCAAAAGTGGCTCTGATTTTGGAGTTGGCACCTCATTCAAATTAAATTCATGGAGGCAAAAAATTGACTTCTCATGTTAAATTCAGGCGTCTGTCCACTGGAATTTGTCAGGATTCCCACAGTCATGCAGGACGGAGGACTCTGGAGGTCACCTAGCACAACCTCCTGCTCAAAGCAGGGCCAGTCAGACCAGCTCTGTGGAGCTGCAGAATGAGTGGTTTAGAAAGGAGTCACACATCTGACTGCACACACTTACCAGTTACTCCTCTATCTCCCTTGGGTCCGATAGGTCCCAAATCACCTGGAAATCCTACTGTGCCCATGAAGCCGATGACACCTTGTTCACCCTTACGACCTTTAATGCAAAATGACAAGTGGCATTATTGCATTTCAATACAAATCAAGTGAGTGCAAAAGTCGTGGTATTAAAGCTGCTCTAGCATGGAAGGCTTCTCTGCTTCCTGCCAAGATCAGTATTTCCCATCCTTACCTTTTGGTCCAGGGAATCCGGGAAGGCCAGGTCTTCCTGCTGATCCAGGATCACCTTTACTTCCTTTTGGGCCAATTTCTCCAGTCCTACCTGTTTGTCCACTTTCTCCTTTGCTTCCCGGCGGAGCAGGTATTCCAGGCTGCCCCTGTGGTCCTGGATAGCCTGTTTAGAGGATATATAGATTGTAATCTGTTTATACTTGACATCTGGGCACAGACAGGAATAACAGAACTATCTAACTGTATCCCATCAGGTTCTATTTCCTTAATTTAAGCAGGGAGCAAATGTTTAGGTCCTCAACAGACTTATTCAGTACTCCTGCTCTCAGTGCAGTGCTCCTGCTCTCAGGCTGACGTAGCCGTCTGCAGCAGTGGCAGAGGAATTAGAGCACGAAGCTCCCACAAAATTCAGTGTTATCTCAAGCAGAAATAGAGTCCCTGCTGAGATACAGCCTTCAATGAACTATTCCTTCACCAGCAAATGCCTCACTTCATTAGGTGCCTCCTTGCTTCATCCTAAATTATCCAAGTAGAGAGAAATCAGAGAGCAGCAAGTACCTGACTCAGAGCCAAGGACTTACTGTTCTGTGTATCTTAGTGCTTCAGTTGAACATCTGGAACCAAATAAGTACTTCATGCTGTCTTGGGAATTATGGGAATAGCTTCTTTTTCTAGAATTGCATATTGCCTGAACCTAAACCTGGCAGGTTTCTCTTCAGTTACCTCTGCTGCTTACAAGACATTTGGACCTTGTTTCTGAGGAGAGAGTGACTTACTAACTAGGGTTTTGAGTGGGGCATCTCCTGTGCTGCCTTTTGAAGCTGGGTCACATGAGGATACAAATGCAAGATGTATGTGGCAAAGTAAGAGTGAGCCACACTTGTCTCACCATTTTGGCTGGGATATGGTGTTCCTGTTTCCACTCTCCTGACTGCTTGGAGAGTTGGAATCAGTATGCAGAGTCAGGCCAACTAACATTCTCTTTCAACTTGGAAGCCTAGGTATTTTGTTGGTTTTCAGCTGGTTTGCCTAAGTTTTTGCTGTGTTTACGTAAAAATTTCCATCCATCATATAAAGATGTTAGTGGAACAACTTCTGCTAAAAGCTCTTCACGGTGGCACTGCAGTTTGAAATGATTGTGCAGTCCAATAAGCAACAGGTATTTTAAGAGGGAAGAGCTAATGCTTTCCAATGTAATTTAGCTTGCATGGTCATTTCACATAGGAGAATTTTGTAAATGATTAACACAATATTTAATAGACTTACAAGTCTGCCACAGACCTCAGATTTTAGAGTAGTAGATTAGCATAATACTTCTGAAAGTTGTTAAGAGAATTCTGGATTATTTAATCTGTTATTTGCATGAAATTCAAATCCCTTCACCAGGACAACCTGGAGGAACTGCCTTTTCCTTCAAGAGGTCTGTCTCTGTTATCTGATGTACCATTAGTTCTGTCCAACAATTTTAGTGTTGTGTTTAATAGGGCTACTTTACTGAATCAAGACAGAAATAACAATGACTGCTGTTGCATGAATTACCTGGCACTCCATCTAGACCTGGGGAGCCTTTATCACCAGGATATCCTGATATATTTGAAATCCCAGGAGGCCCTGGAAATCCTTCCTGCCCAGGAATACCAAAGGGTCCTGGGACTCCTGAAAGGAAGAGAAGAAATAATCAGTACTGCAAGAAAAATGCACAATTGTGCAATTACAAGGACTCGCCTTAGACTAAGGAGTGGGATTTGTCAAATAGAAACACCTGCAGTTCCCAATGATTTTTATTTTTTCAGATGATACTGTGGAAGGTTTTTTTTAAAGAACCAAATACTAATTCTCTGCCAAAGCTCTCTGGGTACTCAATTAAATCTCACTGTGTGAAATACTAATAATCTCGTGTCTGCCATGTAAAAGATATTTTATTATTTCAAGATAGGAAGTACTCAAAATATTCTAGGTATACTGAAGCAGGCAGGAAAGCAGCTTTGTTCTTCTGTGCCTGCAGAGTCAGGGCTCACACTTAGCATTTTTTGGGGTCAGTTAAAACCAAAAGTTCAAATCCAAGAAGTTCTCTACAGATGAAAAATTGTTAAATGGCCAAAAATCTGCCCTACTAATAACAGATGATTCTTTTAAGTATATTGAAGTTGTCAGGAAGTCGACCTTCTGTTTATAATTGGGACAAATAAACATGGATGAGGTGAGCTGTTTTTTCTATTGCTTGATAATAAATCTCTGAATGGTGTTTGAGATGGCACAGTATGTTAGTAACAATAAAGTGTAACACAAAAAAATAGGAATGAGCCATTGAACCAAGCAAGCAAAGGCAGTAAGGTTTTAGATCTCTGTCAGTCCTTAATCCTTTCAGAGCCAAAATGTTGGAAAAATTTAAAAAACAAACCCACAAAACCCCTGTAATTAGTTGATGTGTTCATAACATCAGTCTGGTGGCTTCTTGATGGATGAAAACCAGGTGATGACCCATCCTGAGATGAGCACAGCCTGTTACAGCACAGTGAGTTGGAGCTTACTCTGCACAAGGGGTGATGGCAGCAGCAAAGCACCGTGTACGGGAACAGAGCCCCCGAGGTGTCAGCAGGACCATCACACCTTGACAGACAGTGAGGCTTTCAGGAGAAAGGTAAATATGGACAGGTTTGCAACAAAAAGAGAGAGGGGTCATGCGTTTGTGTAACCAGAGCTTCATTAAAAATATTTGGGGTGCTGATGGCTGAGAGTAGCCTCTGGCATTTGCAGCTTGCTGAGCCCAGTGGGTGCTACAAGATGTTGCTACCATGGGGAAGGACCCAGGCTGTCCAGCACTGGGGAATACACACTGCTGTTTCTGAGCAAGGGCTGGCTGAGCTGCAGCACAAACTCCGAACAGCGACCTTCCCGACTTCAGGAGTTCTCCTATGCAGCTATGATTTCGTGACATCTCTAACACTCACAGATGAAACAAATAACAGATGGATCCCATTCTCTGGAATACAAACCTGGAACACCTCTGTCTCCCTTCTGGCCAGGAGGTCCTCGGCCGCCTTCTACTCTGCTTGGCTCTCCCGCTTCTCCTTTGTCACCCACTGCACCTGGGAAACCTGCAGAGCCGTACCCATCTGGACCTGGTGAGGAGTTGTTCAGAATAAAAAGGAAAGCTGAAATGTTTCTGCATATAACAGTGCATGCTAAAGTACATGTATAGAGCATGTGAATTTATAAAACACTTGAGTCTGTAATGGTTCATTGAAAAAAAGGCTCATGATGAGAAAAAAGGCCTTGAGGTTTTAAGTTTATCAGAGGAAAGAAGTTATAATTTGAAGTTGTGTTCCAATCCACCTGTGGGGTAGCACATAGTGTATGAAGTTGTTTGCCAGAGCTCTCAATAATGAAGCACATTCCAAAGCTTTGGAGGACACAGTTAAGAAAGTTGGATCACAAAGATCTCAGTGACCAAACTTGAAGCCAACACAACGCTGTGCCCGTTGAACAGGCAGAGTAACAACCTCACTTACCTGGTGATCCTGGTAAGCCCTTAGTGCCTGGTAAACCATGCAGTCCACTGATTCCTCTTAAGCCAGGCTGGCCTGTTTTAAAATTACATTCGTTATTATCATAATATTTTCTATTAGTCTGTATATATTCCTGGGCAAAAAAAAAAATCAAATGCTTGAATAAATCCTATTCTGTGTTAAAATATGTTGTATTATCTAAAAATTAATTAATAACCATAAGTTTATTATGAAATACACCACACCATGGTTTTGTGATTGGCAAATTTTGTTATTATCTGATAAACTCATTACTCCAGAGATATTTTTTTAAATATCTCTGATCCATCTGGTAGCACGCCATTAGTTCCAGTCTTGCTGCCATAGTTTTTTTCGTACCCATTTAGTTTTCCAAAATCCTCAAGCCAAGACAATTATGACATAATTGTTGACTCTAAATGTGGTTATAATAAAACTGTCTTCAGCATCAATTCACTCTGTGTCATTTAAAAAACCACAACAAAACCCTAACAAAATGTCTAATAGCTACTGTTACTATTGTTACAGGTAAAACTTATCCCATCTATTTGTACCTGTCAAAGTGATAAGTATGATGTTAAAGCTAGACAATGGCCAGAGCTCTGGAGGACTATTCAATCTCAGAAAAATAAGTGTCTGTCTGTCTCTCTTCACTGTCTAAAAAGGCAGTCTTCATAACTGCATTAGGTCAGCTTTGATGCAGATTCAGATAGAAGAACCTTACTAAAAGCAGGGTGATTTCTGGCTGTAAGGTAGAAAAAAATCTGCTAACTTAATATATTAAGGAATTAAGTGGGAACCATTGAGATTTTGTATCCTGTGATACAAACAGCTTCATTTTAAACTATCGCCTGCATTTTGATAGCACAGTTCTGTCTAAGCCATAAGTCATTTATTCTTGAAACCAGATACTGAATCAGTTAACAGTTTTTGGTGATGATGTAGGACAAATATGTTGCTTGCTATCTAATGCCACATGATAATATTCTTATATTGTATATTACTACCCTTGCTGCATGTTTAGTAATTTTTTATTGTTTTTTTTGTTTCTAGCTGTCATGAAAAATTAAAATGTTTTCTGAAAACTGCTTTCCTAGTTGAAGAGGTCATCAACAGTTAAAATGAGCTAAGAAGACACCAGAAACCATAAATCAGAAAGCAACCACGTGTCTTTGTTAATGCACCCGGACTTTGCGAGGAATAAATGTTTTAGTAGAGGAAACTCTGCCACTCTGAGCTGCAAAAACCCCCTTTCTTCTTCTTCACCCCAAAGGAACATTTGCAAATGCTCACACAGAAATGATTGAATAGCTGAAGCTGTACGAATACCTGCTTGTCCTGGTAAGCCAGGCCAGCCGGGAGTTCCCTTTTCACCTGGAAATCCAGGTGTCCCAGGGCTTCCTTGCTGCCCTGGGGCACCAACCAGTCCTGGCAAACCTGTGCAACAACAATGAATCATTGCTCATGAGCATCCTTAAAACCAATAGCCCAAAACACCGACTTGTGCTACTTTCATTCTCCCAGGCAGCAAAATGAAGACTTTCCCTTCCTAATGTGATTGTATGACACTGAACTGCTCATACAAGTGGAAGAAAACTAAAGAGAGCACAGGTAGGAGAGACAAAGTATAAAAGAATAACTCATTACAAACTTCAGGTTTCTGACAACCTCAGAAAGGCAGTGGGCTCCTCCTATTAAAATGATAACTTGAATTCTGTTGCCAGTTACAATAAGTGATTTCATTGCTGTACATGTCACTTTCCCCTTCTGCTGCACCTGTTTTGCCTTTCTGACTGAGAAGCTGATCAGACAAGAACTGTTTCCCAGTGAGGCACCTATCGAAACTCTTCCAGTCTTGGCTGGAGTTTCTAAGCCCTCTAATGAAGAGAAATGTGGAGCAACTGTTCTGAAAGAGCCTTTCCATGATCCTCCTGCAATAAGATATGTTCTTAAGCCCTGAGTGTATGATCCAGCCACAGCTGAACCTGACTTGGCTTCTCTTGTACAGTTGGCCAATGAGCCTGGCTCAAAGGCTCTGTAATTGTGTCCTGGGGGATATTGACTTCATTTAGGGCAGAAAAGGTCATTGAAAAGCCCACTCCTTGTAGCATTGAGATAACATTAGAATACCTGAGTATGCCAGCAATACAACACTTTGACTGGACACATGGTTGCTATAAAAAAGGAAAAACTGGTATGAAGCAGTTAGGTTTTTGCAATTTCTTCTTAACTTCTGCTGTGAGTTCCACATCCTTGTCACTGCTCTTCACCAACTTACAGAACATACGATGAACATATTAAAAAACTTAATGACTTTCTTTTGATGGAAAGAGTATTTTTCTTATCCCTCTTAAACAATGTTATTCTTTGGAGTGTTAAAAAGAATATTTTACCTTCTGGTCCCACAGAGCCAGGGACACCCTGCGTGCCCTTGAGGCCTTCAATGCCAGGGAAACCAGGATCACCACCTTCTCCTTTTGGTCCCACACCTCCTCTTATGCCTGGAAAACCACAAAACCATTATATTATTTTAATAAAATCTATGCAACTCTAAGCAAACAAGCATAATGTGAACTTGGCTACTGAATGGGTCTTGGTCTTGCCACATAAAGACATTCTTCTAGTCAGGGTACTTATATAATCTAGGAGCATGAACAGTCATATGGCCAAATGATCATTGAACTTGTTTTTAAAAGTACTCCCCAAATTATGTGGAATATGACACTGATGTTCAAGTAGGCTGCATGTGCAGGGAAATTTCAATACATGACCTAACAACTCAATCCAAAATCTACAGACTTTGCTATTCCATCTTCTATAATCATGGCCTGATAATGCTCCTTTTGTCATCAATAGCAAAGAAAAATTATATAGAAATGTTTGCTGGAGTTGCATGTGATGATGTTTACTGCTATAACGGTGTTTTCAGTGAAGAGGTAAATGTAGCACATATTTATTTCAATAAAGAAAAGATGAACCTCTCCTGGAGCTGTCATGAGAGCACAGCTTCAAGAGCCATCCAAAGCCCATACAAAACTCCCCCTCTCTTCTTCTGGGAACTTTAATATACGAAAAGAAATACATCCAGAGAGCAACTGTGAAATTAATACCTGTTAAGCCTGGCACACCAACTTCCCCTTTAAGGCCTGGCATTCCTGGTAAGTTTATAGTATCTCCCCGATCACCTATTTCAAACAAAAATGAACATGAGTGGTAAGGCTTTAATTTAAACAGTACTTCCTGTTGTTTTGAGGAACTGCAACTTCAGAGGCAAAATTCAACAATTATTATCTTTCTAGAATAAAAGAGGAGTAAATTAAAGAAAGCAAAAAATGTCTCTAGAACAGCCTTCCTCCTTGCCACAGATGGATTTATCCATGGACAGCCCATGTTGCACGGAATTAACAGTATTAACCTTTTTACAGCCTTCCACATCTACAATATTATTCTGTAAGACTGTGGAAAGACTCTTTGTGATTGAAGAGCCACTGAGACCCCTCAGAACTTAATGTCAAGTATTTGATGGGTGATGAATACAGAGACTGCTCAGATAAGAGAACAAACTCACCTATTTCTCCATGTGAGCCAGGAGTACCAAAATGGCCTGAAATTCCTGGAATGCCCTTTTCTCCCTATCATATGATTGAAAACAGACATCAGTTAGTGAGGATGAGGATTTAGTCAACCTTCCAAGCAGCTGATTTTGGAAATATTGAAAAAAGGCTATTAAATTTCCCATTTTTGAGTTTCTTTAGTACTTTATACAGTAATTTAGCAGCAGTCAGTTTATCTAAATCAGTACCAACCAAGGGACAAGTTATGTTTGCAAAGGCTTAAGTTTGAAATTGAGGACATCTTATTATGCATATAAAGTAGTGAGTCCTTGTGCTGGTTTTGGCTGGGGTAGATTTAATTTTCTTCATGGTAGCCAGTACAGGACTGTGTTTTGGATTTGTGCTGGAAACACTGTTGATAACACAGTGATGTTTTCATTCCTACTGAACTGCCCTTACACAGTGACAAGACATTTTTTGCTTGTCACCCCAACCTGCCAGTGAGCAGGCTAGGGGTGAGCAAGGATTTGGGAGGGGACACAGCTGGGACAGCTGATCCCAACTGGGATATCTCACACCATATGGCCTCATGCTCAGCATATAAGGCAGGGGGGACGATGGGCTGAGGGGTAACAGTGCTTGGGCATTGGCTGGGCATCAGCCAGTTGGTGGTGGGCAATTGTTTTCATTTGTATCCCTTGTCTTTCTTGGGTTTTATTAATCTATCATTGTTATATTCCTTTTCATTATTATTATTATTATTACTATTTTTATTATTTATTATTACTATAGTTTATTTCAATTATAAAACTGTTCTTATCCACAAGTTCTCTCACTTTTACCCTTCCAATTCTCTTGTCCCCATCCCGCTGGGGATGTGTGGGGGAGCAAGTGACTGGGTGGGGCTTAGTTTCTGGCTGAGATTAAACCGTAACAGTCCTGCAGTCCTTGGTTAAAAAAAAAATCTTACTGAAACTTAAAGGCAAAGAGAACCTGAGAAAGGAACATAGTTTTTGTGTCTCTTAAATAAATGATGTCTGTGAGTCTACTGCCAGGCCTTTTCTAACCATTTATTTCTTCCAGTGTAACTTACCTTGCAGCCGAAGTGAATCACAGTGAATTACCCTTTAGAAGCTAAGATTCTTAGGCTCTTTTACTCTTAAATAAGTGACAGTGAGTAACTTTTGGCAGTGATACCATCAAGTTCTGGGAGAAAAAGAAAAGTAAGCCCAACATTGAGAATAATTTTTACCAGCAGCTGTGGCAACAGAACCAAGGAGCTAGAAGGAACCATCTGGGTCCTCATTGGCAAAAAGCTGGCACATGAAATTTGGATGTCTCACAATGAGAAAAGAAATGACTCTGCTTAATTAATGTTGGAGGGAGCAAGCAAAAATATTTGATCTATTTATTCAATGCTTATGGCATTTTTATCTTTGCACTGCCATTGTCCAGCAAAATTTCAAGGAGTCAATGCCACTTGCTGAGAAGCTGAATGCCAGCACAGGGACACCAGTATTCCCTCATGTGTGTGAACTCACTCTGACTCCTGTGGTGCCAGGGAAACCTCTGATGCCAGGAGAGCCAGCAGGACCAGGATATCCTTTCAGACCTGTCAGCCCTTTTGCACCGATGTCTCCTTTCACACCAGCCACGTAGCTGGGATGCCCAGGGGACCCTGGGGTTCCTGTCCTTCCAGGAAGGCCTGGCATTCCCTTGCTACCTGCAGGCAGGGAAGAAGAAAAATAAGTAAGGGAAGACTGACACGTTTGTGTGTAAGAAGTTTTCCTGCTAACGGCTGTCTCGAAACATGGCACCACACTGTGCTGTACAAGGCGACACACACACCCATCACCCCTCAACGCTTTCCTTGGGGGTGACTCTGTGAGATGCAGCCAGGAGCTCAGTTTCTGCTCTCAGAGACCTTGCTGGGGGGGCTGCAGCACAGTGGTACAATGAGCAGGGAATATTTAACATGGTAGCTGAGAACAAGCACAGATTGATAATCTTGAATGTGCTTGACTTGTTTTACTGTGACCACTGACCTTTTAAGCCAAAGAATCCCTTCGTGCCCCTTTCTCCAGCATCTCCTTTTTCACCTTTGACTTCCATCATCATGCTGGGCATGAGCTTTGGAGGTTCTCCTGGGGGGCCTTGATTCCCACGGTCACCTAAAGGGTAAAAAATTCAGTCATGTTACAAAATGCTAGTCAGCAGCACTGTTGGAAAAAGTGAACAGAAGAGTGAATTAGGAAAAAGGAATGACCTTGCACAAGCTACAGAAAATCCACTTGCATGAAAAATAACCTGTGTCAATGCAACATGGCAGTGGAAGAGTCACGCTTAAGAAAACATGAAAACGGAGTTAAACTTTTGTACACACAATCCTGGGAGCTGGACCCAGACTCGTCTGTGACAGGTAATTTATCTCTCAGCAGATCAATTAGAAATCATGTGTTTATTAAAAAAACCCCCAAAATCATGATTTATAGAAAACTCTGAAAAGCACACTGGAAAAAGCACAGAAAAGTATTTAAGTTCTACGAAAAGGAAATTCTCAGTCAAAAAGCTTGGGCAAAATAAAGTGTTTGGATTTGTTATCAGTTATAGTGTTCATTTCCTTGACTTTATGGTTACTGGTGATATCAGTAAATAATGTCCTGAAGAAGGGACCCATATAGGCTCTACGACTGTCGTCGGTTCTTTGTGGGGTTCAGAGACAGGCCAGTAACCCAGACCTGTCTCCTGTGATTATGCACTGTCTTATATTTCTTTGCCAAGAAGCATATTTGCACTTCTCTTCACAGGGGCTGCTTTCACACTTGTCTTTTGTTGAGACTGTTGCTGGGATCACTGTTCTGCAACCTCTGAATTGCAGACACTTTTTAAAAAAAATACCAATCTCAGGGTCCCTAGAAAGAACATTTTGGCCTTGAGGCAAAGCATTTATTTAAAGATAATTGTGTGCAATAAAAAGAGGACTGAGTTACAGTTTTAATTTCACCAACAATAATACCAGCTGAATGTTTGTGACTTTTAACTACTTAGTTTTAACTATTTAATTGCCTGGTTTTCTGAATATTTCACTGTCTTTACAGTGCAACTGGAGAAAAATCCAAGTATTCTCCCCCAGACATCTTACACTTTCTGGGGAAAAGCTCTCTTGATTTCTGCATGTGTCCAGAGGTGCCACTATCTGAGCTGAGATAGCTGTCTCCAGCCTAAGTGTGTAAAGAAGTAACCTTTCCCTGAGTCTAAAATCCAGGCCTCTTGGCCAGAGGCCTACGTGTGAAATAGGTGGAGGAATGTCTGAGCTAAATTTACCATGTGAAAAATGTGTCTTCTTTGTGTCCTTGTAAAATAGTTCTGCAGATGTGAAGAGCAAACACACTGGTACCACCCATAAGCAAATACCTTTGAAGCCACGGGCACCCTGTGAGCCTTTATCTCCCCGAGCCCCGAGCGGGCCAAATTCTCCTTTGATTCCCTTGATGCCTGGTCTTCCTTTTAGGCCTGTCATGCCTTTGAAACCATCAATGCCAGGGGAACCTCTCGAGCCTTTAAAGAAAGAAGGGGAAGAGAACTGCAAACTAAGTAAATATGAACCAGCAACACGTGACAAAATTGTATGAAAACTTCAGTGCAGCAGTACCTATTTTTTGGGTGCCTTGATGCCTACAGCAATCTATGGGTCTGGAGCAGGCACCCAAGCTCACTGAGAGGTAGTAGAGCTCCTGAGGTAGTGTACTCTCAGGAGTACACTAACCTGCCTCAACTGGCCAAGAAGAGATGTTGTGGAGAAGACCAGAACTTACTGTATTCTTCTGAGAGATCAGTACAACCCCTCTCCTAGACATAAGCTTGAGATAGGTACTTAGTTCCACATAAGGTTTTTAGTCAGCTTGTTCTATGTATAGAGATATGGGTCTAGGACTGGCTGGCCCTTTCTCACCAAAAATTCCCCTAGTCCTCTTTTCTAAGCAAGAGAATGCTGTTTTACATGGGTAAAGCTAACAAACAGATCTTAATTTCTCTCAAATGAGAGCTTATCAGTACTCCAGAGCTAGTCTTGTCCTGTCTTTCCAACTGATGAAATTGCAACATGCATTTTTAAGCATGCTTTGTGCTCAACTTGGCTTCACATGGAGTTGAACCCTGTTGAAACTCCCTCTGTGGTGTGGGCAACGTGCATTACACATATGTGTTTTCTTATGACTGGCATGTGAGAATCTCACCTTCTCAACATAACATTAGTATCCTAAAGTCACCATCGAGGTCTTGTGTCTGGCATTGCTCAGTCCAGAGCTCCCGGCTTTAAAAAGCTTTAAAGCCAAGGTTTGGGGAAACATCTCTTAAGTTTAACTGAGGACTAGTGGGACTAGGATGAGGGTAAGACTTTTAGAGAGAAAATAGTAAATACTGTATATTTTTTTTAAAATGAGAAATAAAACAGCCATTGCTCTTCTAAATAGGGCTGCATATCACGAGCTAGCATTGTGCCAAGCACAACACAAGGGAAAACGGGCAGTGATTTTGGAATATATTAGGCACATGATCCTAATTCTACTGTTTCAAATAGAGGGAGACCAGCAGAGAATATGTCTGGCTCATCGCAGCACAGAACAGCTTTAATCAACTACTGTTTTCAAAGCAGCAGTTCAAAGCTCACCTTTATCTCCTGGAAAGCCATCCATTCCACTTATGCCAGGGGGACCAGTCACGCCACGTATACCTGGTAATCCCGTGAGACCCATGTCACCTTTGTCACCAGACAGACCCTTCAGGCCCACAGGGCCAGGAAAACCTTGCTCACCATCTTCTCCCCTACCACCAGGTGGACCTGTCATGTAAATGTGAGAACAGGGAGAGCAAAAAAGGTTTAGACATAGATGATGATTTCATACAAAGTAGCTCAAGAGAGAGAAAACTGCTGTCCTACCAGCTTCATATTGAAGCGAGGAAATAAGGATTTTTTTCATCAAAGAACTGCAGAAATGATTGCAAAGAGAAGATAAAGCAGGTCATCAATGTGAACCAGCCTCACTATCAGTTTGTTTTCACACTTGCTCCCAACAGGACCTTCCCCTCCTCTTTAATTTAAGAATTAAGCCCCTTTTCCGTAAGAGTATCCCCATTTGGTGGCTCTCTTTTCCCAGTCTGCCAGCAGGAAGCTCTGACCTGACTTGGTAAGTGGCTATAGAAAGAAAAGCAGCAGCTCTGCCTGTGAAGATCATCCCGAAGCTTAACTTTCTGCTGTGGAAACCATACAGCTGCCCTGCCACAGAGGACTAGCAAGAGAAATGACACAGGACCGCGTTACTTCCTCACCAAGAGGTCCTTGAGAGCCAGGCCCACCATTTGGCCCACGGTTTCCTGGTGGACCTGGGAATCCATGCGTTCCCGGTGTTCCTGGTAATCCCATCAAACCAGGGAGACCTTGTGGCCCTGGATCTCCTTTGGGTCCTGGCAAACCTGGGCTACCATCCGCTCCTAAAAGACCAAAATCATGCGTTAGCGGGCATCATATCTAGAGAGCTTGTTTTTATGTATCTCTTCTCTGTACACTGTAGTCTTCCAGGGTGTGTTTTTCCTTTGAAAATTGAGTGAGAACAGGAAAAGCAAATTAAAGGACTGGTCTTTAGATTTAAAATAATTGACGTTATCAGCAGTGATCTCCATATTTGTGTCAGAAAGGTTGATTGACTCTTTCAAATGGATGGTAATGATTTGGCACCGTGTGGATAGAGACAGAGCAGGTCTCTTTCAATTTTAATCTCAGTAATTCTGTAATTCCTGATCTCTCTGTCACATGTATCTTAGTAAGAACTGAATCAAGCAGCTGACTGGACCACTGAAATAATGCTGTGTATCTTTTCTAAAATGTTATAGGCAGGAAAAGCAACATGTAAGGCAGATGGTGGGATCGTGTTGTTTAGAAATTTTCATGTAAGGTCGTTACAAGGCATTGTTGTAAGACTGATACAAATTCCTAAGCAAAAAAGGCTCTGGTTTTACATGGCTTAATGCACTGGGTGAACATTTATGTTTCTACCACGTAAGAACAAAGATGGTGTTAAGTTTTAAAAGATAATGCCTGCTTTTCATTCAGCTTGGAGAAGCAGCAGCATCCAAGTAGTACATGGCATTTAAAATCCAGGTCAAGTGGATCTGCTTCTCCTTATTCAGGTTTTACATCAGTGTAGGTCCATTGACTTGACTGTAGTTAAATGAGCTTTATGCAGTCACTTAAAGAGGGTTTTCTCAACAACACCATACAGGCTTTAGTTTGCTCCTCTGAGTGATGTGGCAAAGGTGGTATAAAGGAATCCCTAGCCACTTCATGTAAAATTAAAAAAAATCATACTTGTATAAAAATTCACATGCCACTTGGAGCCGTTCTGTCAGAACTGTAAAATAAGTCAAGAACAGACAAACTAGTAATACTTTTTATTTTCACTGTATTTTTTACTGTTGAAAACTTAGTTCCACAGAAATGCTGACAAAGAGGGTGTGAAGTACACCATATTTTTTGTTTTCAAACAAAACTGGATTTCTTCCCCTTTTCAGAGGTGTTAGTGATGTTTTCTGTCTTTTCTCAAACTTGTGAAGTGCCACAGAGCTGCTTTCATCCCTTTCCTTCACTCTGGGGCTCTACTGCAGGTGAAACCAGCTCTTCTCACTTCAAATAACTCTGGGAAGATGATGCTCTTCTTTATTTATTTTCATCAAAAATCATGAGAAGGATATCCAAAACTAGTCCCTGTGATAAACCTTGCTTCAAGCTAGTCATAAAATTACTACTCCTTTCTCAGTTCTACACAGGGGAAGGGGGTAATCAGCAGTCCTAAATTTAATTCTGTGTCCAAATGCTATTGAAACTCTGTAGCAGGGTATGCTAAATTCCCACATGTGCTTTTGAAAGTCCTTCACAGAGTTCAGAGAGTGAAAATGTCAGATTTTATAGAGAAACTCTGTTTTCTGCAGGGATTTGAGAGTGTTTGTATGGTCTGTGAAATAAACTGAAATGAACACCCTGAAGTTATGAATCAGTATATAATGTTATCCTTTTCTTATTCGGGACTGCCCAAAGACTGACAAGGTAAAATAGCTTATTAGCAGTTACCTAACTTTATGTCCTCTTGGTTAAAATGTACAAATTCAGCACTACCACGATGTGCTGATCAGCAAAGCCATGCAGTACCCAGACATCTTTTGGTGTGGGAAAAATCTCAGTATTATTGCTGTATGTAAGTGAAAAGTCAGGATAATAGAGACATCACCATTCCCTTAACTACAGTGACAAAAATTAACAGTACATCTGAAAGCGACAAAGATGAGCAAAGTCTGGTTCTCTGGTATCTTACTGTAGTTGATTTCATGTACAGCAGTGTGAAGGAGAGCTGAACATAAGCAATGGGTCTCCAGAAAGTGTTCAGAGGAGCCAGGCACATTAGCAACAGCTGACACAGAAGTGGAAAGAATGGGAGATCATCAGGCACTGGGAATGGATAGTGGGGTCATCAGTACCTCTGACACATCCTAACCTGGTGTCTCACTACTCTCACATCCCTACAATTTGGCCCTACAGTTGTACCACACTCTTAAATATTTCTTTATTTGAAGAAGCTGTTACCTCTAGTTCCTGGTACTCCTTGATCTCCTGGTGCACCTTTCAACCCTGGGAACCCGGGGAGGCCGACATCCCCTCGGGAACCTGCTGCTGCTCCAAAAACGTCACCAGGAAGGCCCTTTGGTCCTGGTGCTCCTGGAGCTCCAGATTTTCCTGTAAGGCCTGGGTGCCCCTGCAGTCCAGGTAGACCATTTGGGCCTCTGTCTCCTCTGGGTCCAGTAAAACCTATAAATAAAACAGGGACTAGGCATCACAGGGTTCACTACAAATGCTAGAGGTCAAATCCTAGATATACCAACATGATGCCCCCATTACCACAAATGACAAGGTAAAGGCTTCTTGTGAACTGGGAAACTGGACCTGGACTGAAAATGAAGCCCAAGCACTAGTGAAACATAGCATGGAAAACTGCAGAGAATTGGTGCCTGTGGCCTGGGAGCCATGTGGGAGCCCTAATTTAGCAATTAGAGCACTCTGTAGAGCTTAGCAGGGGAAATAGAGGTTCATGGTCCTGCCCTATGCTGCACAGAGCCATGTTTTATGATGCATCCCTTGCCTCTTGACCAGGACATGCATCAGCTCTTCTTTTGCTTTCTCTGTTGCTACTACAGATGCTGTAGATGAGTCTAGAGAATACTATCAGGCCATGTGCTGCCTGAGGGCAAAGCAGCACCTGGCACTGGATTTGGGAAAGTTTGCAGCACTTCAGAATCTGTGAGGATTTAGGACTTTGAAATTAGATAACACAAAAAAATTTCCAGAGAGCTCATAAATTAAGTTGCATCAATGGCTTCTGTATCGGGGTACAGAAAAAAACCCAAACAACTCAATACCCATTTCTCTGACCAAATAAACTTGGTTGACCACAGGGAAGTGGTAGTTTCTGGAAGTAATTCCTGTAATTCTTGCTGAAATGATGGAAGATTTCAGAACATACACACCCACTGCAGCTTATATGTGTGTCCCACTGCATGGGTCATGTGTGCAGTGGCATACACACAGGCTCATCTGACTTGCTATCTATAAACAGATATTTGTGTCTTGATGTGCCTTGAATTGATGTGTCTTGGACATCCTGGAACCTCTGGAGAGATACAGAAGCCCTGGGATTTAAAAAATCTGCACCTGTTACAGACTAGCACAAAATCTGACAGGCACTGAACACTTGCAAACACTCTGGGAACAGAGCTGCCAATGTGCAAGGTGAGTACCTAGTACTCCACCTTTGATATGTTCAGTATCATTTATACTGATATTGAAAAGAATGGAATGGAATAATACTATTATTTTCTTCCTTTCTGCATCATCATTATGAGTATAATGCACTTGGAATCTGAAATATCTTATGGAATTTCTTTATGACAATTTAATGAATTTTTACTGTCACATAATTTTGAACAATAAAGCAGATTTTAAAAGGTTGGCATCTATGAAATTTTTCATCATTATGAAACGGAGGCAGGAAATACTTCTGGATTTGAAAAGTAGAAGTTTTGTCTAATGGCTTATTGATTCAACGTAGAAGGGAAGATAAGTGAAAATGTACCTGGAATCTAGTATTTGTGTTTCAGTGACTGCAGTAAAAGGGTCAAAAGTATGTAAAGAATGACTAATTATTTCAAGATACCTGGAGGACCTGGGAATCCTTCCCGACCTGGATCACCTCGTGTACCATTTAGCCCTGGGAAGCCCATTGGACCTGGATCACCTGGGAATCCTCTTGCACCTTTTGCACCTAAATTATATAAAAGAAAGTTAAGAAAGTGTGATCTGAACAAACAAAACAGAAATGTGCATATAATGTAAAAAAAGGTAGTAGTAAATATAATTTGTTTCTGGATGCAAAGGTGAAACTTAAAAAAAAAAAAATAATGGGGCTATACAGTAGCTCTTTAGAAGTATTCAAGATCTCAAAACATGAACCAAAAATCTAGGTTAAGTGCTTTTACAAACGTGGATTAACCTGATTTAAAGACCAATGATACGGAGACTACTAGGGTGAAGATAATTAGTTTTACAGACTTTTGGAGCCTTTCAATATTTTGTAAATTAAGGCTTTTAGATTAAGGTCAAAAGGCAATATCAAAAAAGAATGTTCACAGAAATGGGCACAGATGAGATGCTGTAGGAGGAAAAAAATTTTCCCTTCCCTGCTAAACTGATCACAGAACAAGAGCAGACTGATTTAGATAACCAAGGAGCAGGAATGTAAGGCTAAAGGTTAGATCTAATAACCCCCCAAAATGAATGCAAATTAACTAGCCTACTTACTATATTTGTAACATTAGAGGTCTAGAGATTCCCTTGTAAAAGCAAGGATGTGCCCTGAAAAAGTGTTCTTCTGGCACTAACCTCTTGTTCATACTGATTTTTCTCCTGACAGTTAAAACGATACCTTGCTTCCTTGTGATACATTATTTGACATTTCAGTAAGGGCAAATATTACTGTTTTTTAACATCTCAAAACCGGCAAGCATTTTGCAGGGTTCCTTTATCATGTTTCAAAAATGTTATATTTTTTTCCATGCAATAGTTTTATTACATGGTCTCATTATTTCACTGTATTTCAAGATCAAGATCTTTTTTTAAAGTTCTTCGAAAATAATTCCTGTGGAATGCTTCGTTTCCCTACCCTCCCCAGCACTTCAAACTTTGTAAGTTCCCAGCTCAGGCTTGAAGGTCAGCATCATGCTTTAACCTTTAAAATGTTGCTGCTTAGCATCACCATGAATTACAACTCATTTATTCATTACTGAAAGCAAGTTTCCCTAACTATGACAAACCAAGGAAAATTTCACTTGGATTTTGATACTTTTTTCCACTTTAGTTTTCTGAATTTCCATTATTTAACCATGATTATTTGTAGTTTTACCTATTGTTTGTGAAGGAGAGAAGGAAACACTTAAAACATATGATAAATAAGGTGCACATAACCAGCCAAAGCACTGCACATAACATTTCACAGTGCTGCATAGGACTATTTTTCTCTCCCTTATATGAAAAATAACTTCTCAGAAAGAAATCAAAAGGAAAATCTTAGGCTTTCAGGTCTCAGTGAAAAACTCCAATGTGCCTCTTACCTGAATGGCATCTTGGTCTTGTTTCCCATCTGCAATAACTGACTTTCATTAATTCTGTTCAGTATAGCACTAATTAAAAAGCCATGTGAGAGAAAGAAGGTGCAGAGGGAGAATACAACCACTGCTTACCACATATTTCAGTAACTCATTATGTGATGTTAGCTGGTGGTAACGTTGTGCCAAACAGCAGCGAGAAAAAAGTTTTTATTTTAGGCCAATGTTTAGTTTGCAAAGGTTTTATCTGTATGTTTGAGACAGAAAACAGCTTAAACATTTTATTCAACAGCAATCGTGTAGGTCTTGAGACTCCTGAATAACCAAGATGTAACTCAGGGTGGGCTGTGTGTGTTGCCAGGAATTTCAAAGGAGCACAAGGACATCAGAGTGGGAGACTATAAAGACAATTCCTTGCTTGATACACTGTGTGCCATTAGCACCTAGGACACCGAGAGACTTGATCGTCTGCAGTGGAGCTCCATGCTGGCTGAACAGAAGGTGGGAAATCTTGTGGACAAACCACATCACTCTAAGCAGGCAATGAAAATGGTGTAAAGAAGGTGTTGGTGCTTTTGTGTCGGTCCGAACAATGTGGGTAGGAATGATGCTCCAGACAACTCAATTGACATAGCTATGGCAAAAAGAAGCTGTGAAAATGTGTCCTTTTCCTCCCAGGCTTCCAGTTCCAGAACTGCCTCAAGTTGAAATGCAGCTATGAACAGAGTTCTGCACTGGGTTCTGCAAGGGGCCTTTCCCAGGTTTTGGAGAGAGAGGATGAAAAACAAGTCTTTAAGTTACTAAGACATGTAAGATAACAAAGACAGAGAAAGATCAGTTAAAGAGCTAACCAAGAATACAAAATGTAAAACACAAGAAAACAGCATCACTTGTGTCACAGCAGTCTTACAGCTGGGAGTTAAATCTGACTGTGCTCACTGGAAGAAAAACCTTCAAGCTCATGTGAATGAAAGAATAAACAAATCATCATACTCAGAAAAAAATTACAAATATTTCAAAGAAAACAAGAAGCATTGATCCTAGCAACGAACTTAGGCATTGGGACTAAGGAAACACAGGTAATATTTCAACAGAGATAACATTTTCCCTTTTAACATCCATTAGTCTTTGATAAATCAATCAATCAATCCATGTATGCCATAATAAACCTTGTGCTGAAAAAAAAAAAAAGCTTGACCTTAAAATTTATACTCCAGATCTCTAACCTTGGCTAAACCACAGCAGCACAAGAATTTTACATTTCCCAAAATGTGAAGGACCCAACTATGGTTTTTGTCAGTGTCGTTACAGCTGATAATGAGAAGGATTTACTGAAAAACAGTTTTATTGCTAGGCTAGGAGTACATAAGTTTACAGAAACTGTAAGTGCTGGTCAGGCATTAGCTCTTCAAGGTCAGTCATTACAATCACTCACTACACCTTGCCCACATGTCTCTCAATTCCATCTCACACAGTCCCTCAGGCTCTGTTCTCACCTCCTCTTCCTCTTGGAAGGAGGTGGGGAACCCTCAGTGCTGGGGAGGCCCAGGATGACCAGATGGCCCCTCTGGGCTAGCGGGGACCAACTCTGCAAAGAAGGCATATGTGGCTACAGACAGCACAGCCGTGTTGTGTCAGACAGCCTGGCCCACGACACTGAGCCACGTCACAGCCTTTAGGCTCACACTTGCTGAAGGCACTCTGTACATCACTTGAGGAGGAACAGTAAGAAGGATCTGTCACCATCCTCCATTGAAGCCTTTTATCACTGTGCTCTCAGAGGACAGGACTCGCCTTGTGAGGTGTCCAGTCAGCTCTGAGAGACCTCAGTACACTCTCTACCAATAAACCTGCAGACTCCATATACTGACTTGCACGTGGAGAATAGCAAATGGGCTGTCCTTTCTGCCTTCTGTTCCGTGGCTGACACTCATTAGCAAAGGCAGGCTTAGTTCAGGAATGGTGAGGTCACCTGGGCTGCACACTGCTTAGGTCTCTCTGGCAGGGTCAGGTTAATGCTGTCTTCCAATGTAATTTCTGAAACTTGCTGTTTGCTAAGGCTCAGGTGTAACTGATAAGGCAAGATACTCCCCAAATGTAGTGTATGTGGGAAACACAGGTGAAGGCAAAACATTACCTGTGGTTCCTGGCAGTCCTGGCTTGCCTTGGGATCCCTTTGGTGGCCTCACACAGCCTGCACCTGCAAACAAAAAACAGAGTTAGTTGCACTATACGTACTCCTATGCTGCTTCTCCATGTCTCTGTGCCTGCAGTTGAGACAATTTCATTAAAACAGGTGAAGGAAATTAACAAGCGAACTCCTAATTTGAAAAGAAATTTTATTCTCCATTGAAAAAAAAATTGGCCACAGGTGGCATTTTCAGGGGAGCACTCAAGCTGATCTCCACCCCAAAAGCTGCTCTTCTACCTATTTTACAGGGGCCACAGTGGCTTATCCAGTTGGACCAGCAGGGGAAGGGTAGTCCAGCCTCATGGATGACTGTATTTTTCAGAATAAGAGAAACACTTTGTTTCCATATGGGCGATTTATACCTTTGAAACAACCAAGTCAATTTTTGTAAAAATCTAAGGGTTTTTTCTTATATGTCAAATTGCACTGAAAATCTTCACTCAAAGTCCTTCTTTAAAAAAAGTTGCTAAAATTTTCTTGGGCACCTGATTTCTGGTACTGTTTTTATAGATTGCACAGTAATCATTATTTTGTTACCATAAACACTCAGGAGTGATGAAATAGAGAATCTCTGAATTGTATAGCTAAAAGTGCAGTAATTTTAGAAAATGTTCCATTTGTTAATTTACTTGAAGCTACACAGAGTATATGCAGGGTTATTTGTGACCTAAAGTTCACATAGTTTACAACCAAGAGCATCCAAAGCACTCATCAGAAAGAAAGTATCAACCTATAAAAGCAGCATAAGGCTAAAAAGATATTCAAGTCATTTGTATGTACAGTACCTGACCATATTGGCTCAGTTCCATCTCCTCTAGGAAAGTCTTCAGTGACCTGCCCACAGTCTGTGAGAAAAGAATTAGAAAACACAGTTATTATCTAAAAGAGAAAAATTGCAAAAAGACAAAAATGTTCTCAATTCTAACCAAAATGTCTATAAAAACAACAGATAATGTATTCCCTTATGTATTATGCACACATACAACACAAATTATTTGCTGTAACATACTGGAACACTCTATCCACACATTGATTATATCCAGGCTGAAAACCTATCCTGTCCAATTTAGGAGGCTGTGTGTCCCATGCACTGTGTAAGGTTGACATGTGCTTGCTTTAGCTTGAATATTCTGCCAGGCTTCTCAAAGTCGAGGAATAAAACTCTGACCCTGAGCTTTTCTGAAGGTAGCCCTGGCATTCCTATGCTTGGAAGGGACTTGAAAGCTGCAGAGATACCATGAGGAGCTCTGAAGGATAGATACACAATTTTCTATGGTCAATTTAAAGATTATATTGGATGGGAAAGATCAGAGAAAACCACCTGTGGGATCTCCAATGGCAGGACACTGTTCCATTGCCTACAACTGCTTGAAACCTGAAAAATGTTGCTTGCTGGCACTAACATATTAATTCATGCTATTTCAATACCTGACATGAAACTACTGGGACTTCTGACATATCTCCGTCTTTAAGATTTCTGGTCAATACCAGCATTTCCTTTGTCCCCACATAACCCCCACCAAGTTCTCCCTTTTCAGCAGCGTGCTGTATAAATGCTGCACACAACTCAGTGCTAATCTTCCACGGCTCTGATGTAAGACAGAGTGGTGTTTCTTACCTAGCTGGCCTGGCTCTCCTGGTAGACCAGGCAGACCTGGAGGTCCTGGGCTTCCATCTTGTCCTTGGTCACCTGGAGGACCCTGGAACCCTTTTGCACCAGGAAATCCTTCACCTGGCAGGCCTGCTTCTCCTGGAAAGCCCTTTGGGCCTAATTCACCTGGATAACCAGGATCACCGGGGAAACCTCTGATAGCATCACCCTGCGGGAAGTGAACGGAGGTGGTCACTCCTGACTTTGCTGAGAAACAAACGCAACTCAAACAGTTCAACTACTCTCATGAATAACATCTTATAGGCAGTAATTTCTCAAGTGTTGCATCCCAGCTCCTTAAATCAACATTGAAAATAAAGTATTTTTGAAATAACCTGACTTTAATGTAGACCACATGGCAGTAAGGGCATGAGAGAAGTGCTCCTTGAGGGAACATTCCCCTAAAAATGCTGGCCCATGAAAAGCACTTGAGTAATATGACTCAGTGTTGTGGAGGGACTCCTGGCCCTTTCTGAAAAGCTCTAAGTGGGTTTGGGGAGACCAAATGCATTGCTAGAGATGTTCCATTGTGGCATTTACTTCTGAGAAAAGCTGACATAAGAATGCATCCAAAAGGCAGATTTTTTTCTCTGTCTGCACCCCTAGTGACATTTCTACGCTACTGAACCAACATCTTACAAACATCATTAGAGAATGCTTTTCTATCTTGAGAAGAAATATAAAGTGCCATCTTCACTGGTAGTAAAAGTACTGTGGTCTAGAGCGCCTGATACAGCTTCAAATATGATATATGAGCATCCCAGTGGTTCAAAACAGCATTTATGATGGGCCACATGAATTTTTCTTGCAAGGTATTTAATTTTGCCTATAGAAGGAAGTTAGAAAATGAACAAAGACTACATGTCTAATTTCTAGATAGCTATGGTTTAGGTGAATTGCTATCAAGCAATATGATGACACAATGTACATTTTAAGGACAAAAAATTGTAGCAAATTTTGCTTTTCTTTAACACATGTACCAAAGCTGTTGAAGATCAGTCACAGAGAATCTCTCTTAGACTGTACTAGAAGAAGTCACCAATAAACCATTAATTACCACAAACTAACCAGTAATCACAAGCTGGTCTAAATGAGTTATACACTACTACTTGTTGTTTAAATAAAATGGAAATAAAAGTGAAAGATTGTTCTAAAAACCCTGAAAGTAAACCTAATGCCTAATTTATCAATAACCAGCAAACTCAGTCTAGTTGTGCATCATCATCTGTGAGACAAGGACAGGCTGGTGATCGTAACCCCTCAGAATTAAGTGCATTAGTAACTGGGTGTGGTGTATTTGCTGTTTTTGTTGCTTACCGGAAGGCCAGGCTGTCCTGGTAAACCATCTAATCCATCTCTGCCTGGGAAACCATCTTCACCTCTGATTCCAGGCAGCCCAGGATCTCCTCGGATTCCTTTGGTGCCTAAAGAAGGCCTTCCATTGTGAGACCAATCTCTTATTAGTAGTATAAATAATAGGAAAATACAGGTGATAAGAATTTTCACTCTACCTTTCGTAGTTATGTGTAAAGAGTCTCCTTTTTCTCCTTTCCTTCCAGGAAATCCAGCTGGACCCGAAAATCCCTGGTGTTACATACATTAAAAAAACCCCGAAACAAACCAGAACTGTTTAAGAAATAAGTATCAAGATTTGCATTTCTACTGTCCTGCTTAAAAAAAAGCCTCCTTAAATTTTACTGCTTTCCTGCTGCTTTTCTTGAAGGAATTCCCCTTCAGTAACCCCGTTCTTGTGCAGAACCTTTATTCATATGTTCTAACTAGGACCAAGGTTTCTATGGCATGGTGAGGGAGCTTCTGCATGAGGATGGATTGGGACACCTGTGGCTTTCCATGAGCTAGTGTTCTGCAGGTGACTGCTGCTGCAGAACTGCACTGGAGAAAACATGGTGAATTACTCAGTGTTAGCCACCAAAGAAAATGCCCAAAGCAACTCTTTGCCACCTTGGAAAAAACCTTAGGGTTCTTCTGACATGCAATTCCTCCCGTGCACTCCCAAAGAGGACAACCTCACAGCTGGTAGTGGACTGTGGTTCACAGCACTGTTCTGGGGCTGAAAAGCAGCACCACCTTCATTTACCAGACAAGAACTTGGGCACAAAGGGATTAAGTGACCTGCCCCATATCACAGAGCTGTGGGTAGGTTTTGGTTAGAAGGGAGGGCTGGAGGTCTCTGGCCCAACCCAGCACTTAGAGCAGGTTGTTCAGGGCATTGCCTAGCCATGCACTGAAAATCTCCAAGGAAGGAAACTTTCTCTCTTGCAAAGACAAACTGTGGTGAAGCTAAAGAGCAGTCTCTGTCATTCCTGATTCCTCGGCATAATGCAGGAACCTCCTCCTGAACAGCCCATCTGAAAGGGAAATTTCCAGCTGCTGACCAAGAGTCTTGCAATCACAGAACCAAATTGATATCCATGGTAGGTGCCAAGGCCCAGAGGTTACAGACTCATTTACCATTGACTATTTTATGCCAGTTAGCTGTAGTTCTGAATAATTACACTCATGCTCACTAAAATATAAGCCTGTTAGGTGCATGTTAGGTTTTCCTCAGCCACCTCTTACTGAATTCCAGGGCAGACACTGAATGAAAGAGATGTAGCTGATAAAGAAAGAGAGAAAGAAAGAGAGAAAGAGAAAGAGAGAAGGAAGGAAGGAAGGAAGGAAGGAAGGAAGGAAGGAAGGAAGGAAGGAAGGAAAGAAAGAAAGAAAGAAAGAAAGAAAGAAAGAAAGAAAGAAAGAAAGGAAAGAAAGAAAAACAAAGAGAAAATACTTTTCATCATTTTTCCATGGAGAATAGCTTGGGGTTTTGGTTTTTTTTTTTCATAGTAGGCATATAAAACTAAGCAGTAAAGAAACAACTATCTCACTTTTGCACCAGGGTAGCCAGGAAGACCATGTGGTCCTTGATCACCAGGTTCTCCTTTCCTTCCAGGCTGGCCAGGGGTTCCTGGAAAGCCAGGAGGGCCACGGGGGCCAGTAGAGCCCCTTCTGAGTTCCTCACCCAAAAGGCATGTAGTGCAATCCCCTTCTTCACCTAAGGAGAAGATTGGAAAGAGAAGAAAGAAAGCTCTATCAACAACAAATGGATGTGCAGCTGTATCCATCTTACATATAGACTTGAGAATACTTGAGTAGTTTCTCAAATACTTGAGAAAACAACTCCTTTTTTTTTTTTTTCTGACAAGAATCACAGTGTTTCTTTGTCATATTAGCCCCCATATTAGATCAAATTCATCAGTCATTATGCATGTCGTAGTTCAATAAATCCAGACTGAACGCACTGGGGCTTTACATAATGCGTAACAGCAGATCATTTATTGAGTTATCTGTTATAACCTACCTTTAGGTCCTTTTTGTCCTCTTGGCCCAGGGAAACCTTGTATACCAAATCTACCTGGTGTTCCCTCCCGTCCTTTTAATCCAAAGAGAGGACCTAGAAGTTTAATTAAATAAAAATATAAATTCATCTACTGTAGATTTACTCTTTTGCTCTTTCATTCCTATTTCTCTGAGCTGCAATGCATTTTCTCCTGTTTCCCCTAATGTTACTTACTGTCTAACCCAGCCTGCTGTGATGTACTCTGTTCTCTTTTCCTCTCTCCATCTTATCACAGCTTCTCACACCCATTCTCAGTAACTTCTGTTTGCTGTGGCAGACAATCCTTGCCATTCTTTGCTCTCTCTGATACTGAATTCCTTCTCTCACTCAGCCCAACCTACTTTGCATTAGCACAAACAGCATGCTCTGGATCACCTCCTGCACATCCTTTTCTCCATTCTTTCAAATGTTGCCAGGACTGTCTAAAAACCACACAAACATTTTCTTCACTGATGAGTGTACAAGACTTATGTGCGTGTCCTCCCCGCCTCCCATTTCATTTCATTTCATTTCATTTCATTTCATTTCATTTCATTTCATTTCATTTTTCTGTCAATGTCTCACTTTGCCCTGCCAACAGCTGCCTTTAAAACAATCAAAGATGTTCCTGCGAGTTCTCATCATCTCTCTTTTTGCACTTACCAGGGGCTCCAATGGGACCAGGTGGACCACGAAGTCCTGGTGAGCCGTCCTTACCCGGAAGCCCAGGTGGACCCGCATAAAAAGCAGGAGCTCCTATTTCACCCTTTTCACCTTTTGGTCCCATTTCTCCAGGTAAGCCTGGCTTATCCCCATCCGCTGAAACAGAACCAGGGAAGAACTTCAAAACAATTTCTTAACAGTGCTGCCCAAAGAGCTGTGCTGTATCAGAAGAGAAAGTTCATACAACTGCATCTAACATGCAAGGAAAAATGGACGTATTTAGCATAGAGCAAAAATGGTAACTGCACTTTTCACTTGAGCAAATCAATAGCAGTTTACTGAAACAAGGCTCTGTCATCATCTCTATTTCAGTAGTTTTGCAAGAGTCCCATTGGTCCAAAGGAAAATGCTCCTGATGTTTTTTGCACCCTCCAGTTATTATTTACTACTCTGCACTGTGTATTGCATTATCAGCATAAAAATTATCCCCACCATGACCCTGTATCAGGCAAAATTCCCTGTAAAGTTAAGCTGTTAGAAGATGTGTTGCTGGGGTATTACCATCAGAAAATCCAGGAAGACCAGGCAACCCACGATCTCCCTCCTCTCCTCGGTCTCCTGGGAGTCCAGAAACACCTGGGAAGCCTGGATCACCTCTTGCACCTGAAAGACATCCCCAATTCCACAAAATGTGTTAGTGTGATGCTGCTGTTTGTTAAAAAGCAAATATTAGAATCTTCAAGTGCTTTGGAGTAGTAGAATTTACAATAGTTTCTAAAACATAGCTTTAGAAATAGACTGACAGGAATAATGTGGAGCCACCAAGCCCAGAAAAAGGACGGTATTAGCATCTTTTACTAATAAGCAGCTAGAGCTACATTGCTCCTGGGAAGCACAGGAGAGCAGCTCTCTGAGGACATCCCCTCTTTTTCCTACAGGAAGTTTCTACTGTAACAGATGTGTGGTATGTGAGCTTTCCTTTGCTTCCCACTACCAAAAGCATCTGCCTGGGCCCAGCTATCGCCTGAAGAAAGTATCGTGCTCTTGTCAAAGCTCAGCGATAGTAGAGGACATGTGGTGTGTTCAGCCCCCTGCCGGCTTCTTTCTCTCTCTACACAGTTCCTCCTGCTGCTGAAAGGTTGGCAGAGAATTTGGGGTGATTTGACCAATGTTTTGGGCCTCTTGCCCCCTTTCTCTGGGAGGAAGAGAACCATTCATTGCTAGTCTCTCTGGCTTTCAACAAGACTAGTAAACTCTGTGGTATGAAGACAAAGGCCAGGGCAATGGCATGTGATCACTCTTGCTGTTTGCTGGCACCTTCCGTTGAATAGTTTTGGCCTTGGCAAACTGCAATCACCTTTTACGTGTTTCTAGTCTAGCCAGCCAGAGCCACCACAGCCCTGCAGAACAGCTGACATGGGGTTCTACAAGCTTAGTGAAAAGATCGCAATGGAAATTTGTCAATTTAAAAAAGGAAAAAAATACTCTTCTATTCCTCAAGGCTTTTTTAATGTGTGGGTTTGTTTCTTTCTTTCTTTCTTTCTTTCTTTCTTTCTTTCTTTCTTTCTTTCTTCTTTCTTTCTTTCTTTCTTTCTTCTTTCTTTCTTTCTTTCTGTCTTTCTGTCTTTCTGTCTTTCTGTCTTTCTGTCTTTCTTCCTTTCTCTGTCAGTCTGTCTGTCTTTCTATTAGATGGTAAGAATGTTCTCTGCAGTGCTGCCACTACTGCACTTTATCCAAAGTCTGAAACAGGACACAGAAGACAGACTCCCGTTCTTCCTTTCACTGGACAACAAAGTCACACACTTTTTTGCTTGCTGCTTTTCTGTGGATACAGGCATGCATGGAAGCCTTTTGTATAGCAATCCAGCTTCAGCAGGAGAGACAAAGAAACCACCTGCCTGTGAAAAGGTGATTAGGGCACTCTTGGAAGGCAACTACAGCTTCTGGAACACTTTAGCAAACACATTTTTCTTTAGGAGTTGAATTCTCAGAATGTCATGCTTTTGATCTATGCAGAAGGTAGTGAAACAGCTAAGATAAACAATCTAAGCAAAGAAGACGTACCTTTCCTTGGGATGAGGGAAGGAAAAATGGAATCTGGCCCTGGAGGACCCATCTCACCAGGCTCCCCCTGTCAACAGAAGTTGAAGTATCACACCCAAGCACATTATTATAGAGAATTTCTTTCAAAATGGAAAGGTATGCCCATGAAACACAAACCCCCAAACTCCCAAAGGCACTGACGTGACATTTAAGAAACTTCAAAGATATCAAATTAACAAACCACATAACTGGTTCTACAGTGACAACAGACACAATTGCTACTACATGATGACAGAAAAGGAAAGAAAGCAAAATGACATCTGGCTTATTGCTTCTAGCAAATGAAAGTAAAGCAGTACCTTGCTTCCTCTGGGACCATGGCCACCGGGTGGACCATCAAACCCTGGAAAACCCTGTAATACACACAAAAATGATTGACTTTTCCTTTATCAGAGAGAGACTAAGACTATTAGGTCTGTAGCCATTCCTGTAACACCAATAAGGTTCCTTGTGGTTTGATGTCCCACCTCTTGGAGCAAGCCTAACTCTTGCCAAAGGCCAGAGGGACCTGCTGTGCTGCAGGCTCTGTCACCCCTGGCAGCAGCGCAGGTGGAAGGAGCACCTACACTCACACCATTCTATGGATGCTGCAGGGTGGAGGAGGAGAAAGGGGATCCCTTCCATGCCAGCTGACCCTGAGACACATGAACCAGGCAGCCAGAACACACCAGCCTGCTGCAAGAAAATTAAATGAATCAGAATCATTACAAGTGGACATATTTTCACTGGAATGGAAACAGGGAGCAGTGAAATAGCACTGAAGTGCACAGGTCCTTTTTGCTCTTTTCCAGGTGGCTGGAGACTGTTTGGCTGAAGAAGGGTTCCCCAGCTAAATGAGAAGAACTCAGGAGCAGCCCTGAAGGTGCCTTCCCCCTACTCTCCCACCCCTAGGCATGCCATATCCCTGAGAAAATTTTCCATCCCTATCCTAGAAAATGTTATAATATTTAAGATCCTACTCACTCCATTCTTTTAAAAGGTTTGAGATCCAAAGCATGTGGATTAAAACATGCACAGTAAAACATGTTATATCCTATCACACGAGAGTGTATTTCAGCTGATGGCGTGAACAGAGAAAAGTGCAGGTTTCAGAGATGCTGACCCAGATAAGATCATCTCTTCTGTGTGCTTTACTCAGCTCTTTGACAACTTTTGTTCTTTACAGAAAATGTTTGTATGTAGTCTGGAAAGAGACTGGTGTTGAAAAGGTGTGCTTTTAGTAGAAAACAGTGGCCAGATCAACAACTGATGTCAATTAGCACAGTTTTGCTGAAACCAGTAGTTTTGTATAAGTCACACTTATAATTAGATTATTAGCCAGCTTTTTAAAATCTCAGCATCTCTCGAGTTTCACAGTGGGTACAACTCTTACCCAGGACTTGAATGCTAATAACCAGCACTGTAAGTCACTTTTGAAGCTGTTTTGAAGCACTACAAGTACTACAGCTCACATCAAGATGCTGCAAACCTGACCACATGTTTCAGAGACTTTTCCATAATGGCAAGTGTACATCACACCATTGGAAAAGGGGCCTCTCGATTATCAGGTGTAAAATCTCTTTACACTAGGTGGAGCTGGTGGTCTAAAAGCAAAGCCAGCAGCTTCCTACTTAACTGCAACTTCATCTGTGTGGCAGCAGGACTTAACCATCCTTCTTTCTCTCTTAAGAATAAAATCACTCAAAAATCAACAAAAAAGGAGGTTGTTGTGAATAGCACATAGAATAGGGTGTCCCCTATCACACGCACATTATACAATGATAGTCCATCCAAACCAATGTACCTTCTGCTAAAATTATTACCAAGATTCATCCTCGAAAAGGGGCAGCCACTGTTCACATCTGGCTGGAGCATGAACCCATGTTAAAGTCAACCAGTGGGCTTTAATGAGTTTTGCATCAGCCTCTCCATGTATGTATTACTAATAGCAATTCCCTTCCACATCACCAGGACTGAATAGTTGCAAATGTCATTTTTCAGATTTCGTGTACTTTCATGTCACATGTGTTTCATGTTATTATTGTTATGCCTTGGTGGCAGGACAAATCTTTAAATAACTAAAGATGGCAAAGCATGGAAAAATTGTGCATCCCACAGCTATTTACCTCATGGAAGTGATTTCCAAAGCTGACTGAAGAAGCCTTTTTCTGAGACCAAACAGTAAGTCTCTGTCTGACAGAATGCTATGTCAAATATTTGGGTGTGTTTCCATGGGGACAGAGATTTAACTGGTATTTTTATCAGTTTCCATCTCTTCTCTCTTTGTGATATCCAAGATAACCATACATCTCAACCACATCTGCACAAAGCTATTCAAAAGTTTCTGCTTGTAGGAAGAAAATTACAGAAATCATAATCAGAGTAAAGGGAACAATGAACGTAACACCCCCCTGTAGTGCTCTCAAAAGATGCTCATGGTTTAAGCAAAACCAGACTTTAATTATAGGGTAATTTTTTTTTCTCACAGAGGAGAAAAATAACTGACCCAAAATTACAAAGATGGATGAACCCAGATGCTATTTCTTAGACTACAGCTAATGTAACTGCAGGCAGAATTTGTCCTCTGGAGTTTAC
This sequence comes from Eulacestoma nigropectus, assembly GCA_013397775.1. Lineage (NCBI taxonomy): Eukaryota > Metazoa > Chordata > Aves > Passeriformes > Eulacestoma > Eulacestoma nigropectus. Next base: position 836,659 of record VZTE01005204.1, read on the forward strand.
TTTTCAGACAGATTGTCTACATATGTGTTAGAAACAACAGTCTTGTATGAAATACTCACTCTTTCTCCACCGAGTCCTGGAAAACCAGTGATGCCAGGCAGTCCCTATGGAGGTACAATAAAATTAACAATATAAAATGACATTTTAACATACTCATGGCAAAGAACCATTATTATTTCTTAGATAAAATAAATCTAACAGCTTGAAACTCTGAAATAAATAAATGTAACAGCTTGAAACTCTAACAGTCACACTTCAGATATGCTTTCAATTAGATTTTTTGTATGGTGCAAATGGAACAGGTCTGAAATCTAATCTGGTATTTGATTTTTTCTCTCTTAATCAATACATTTTAAATTGACCATAAAGATTTTAAAGATGACTGAGATTTTTTTAAAGAATGTGTTCTCAGTACTGTTCTCACTCTATTTTAAGCACTTCAGAAACACTGCCCCAAAACAAGCAGTCATAGATGCTACAAGGAAGCATTTAGATTAACTTTTGTTTGAGGAGTCACAAGTAAGTGGAGTCAGACTCACGTTTGCTAACCATGGTCTGCAGACAGTTCAAATGGAAACAGCGAAGCACAGTCTGCGCTGAGGACCAGGCCAGCAGCTCTGGTTAGCGAGCACAGTTTCAGGTGAGAGATGCACGAGGCTTCCCAGTGACGGCACAGGCATACCTTGCCATTCCTTGGCATACCTGTGAGTCCACAGGCACACCTGTGAGTCCCGTGGGGGCCTCCTCCCACCATTCAAAATGGCCTTTTCGCTTTCCTGCTTCAGGCAGTTCTGAGCTGGCCAAACCCACTGATCTGAAGAACTATAATTTCTATAGTTTGTTCATCTGTGTTTTGTTCCAGAAGGCAAACTCTCAGCTCAGATCCACACATTCAGCTGAGTGAATTCTACCTTTAATAAGTGACTCACCCTTTGTCCCGGGTAGCCCATTACCCCTTCTTCACCTTTTTCAGGAGCAAAGAGAAGTACACCCTAGGAAAGATTGCACGTCAGTTCAACATATTTCTTCATTATGTGAAAAAAAAATTGCAACACTGTTATATGGAAGCTAAACAGGAAGAAAGCATCATTGTAACACAAGGATAATCTAATAATAGCTCCATGTGAAAGAACTGTTGTCCTTAAAATTAAGTGTAACATGCTTGCTTCATTACGATAGCAGGAGCAGGCCATTATAGAGAGGACAGTCTCTCTCTCCTATCATCTCCTTTATTTCATCTGTGTCTGCAGCTCTGAAGAAGAGCCAAAGTAATTATTCAGCAATACAACCAATTAAGCAACTCAGCTTATGCCCAAACTGTAGCTTCAGAGAGTTATTTGGCAAACATAGGCATGCTGTTATCCCCCCTACTATACAAAGAAAAAGGAGGGGAGAAACACATATCCCCTTTTGCTACATCAGCATATAACCTACAGTTTTCCTAATGAGTAAAAAAAATCCTAAATGTGTAAAATATGACCAGCAGCTGAAGAACTGGCTAGCAACCACACATGGAGGGCAGCAGGGCTCACACTGTGACCTTCTCCCATAACCTTGTGGAGCTGCTGACCAGACCATCTGAGAAAATAAAGCTCTGCAGAATGCTCAGTGAGGCATCCCTGCTTGGTAAAGACTGTGTTTTAAACCCCTCTGGGAAGTCAAAAGGAACCACTCAATGGCAAAGCCATTCAGTCAGTCTAGAAGTTGTCTGTGAGTTATAACTAAACCATGTTCAGTCGAGCTGGGTCGGCAGCTTTACACAATACAGCAACATATGGGATTACTGCCCACTTACTCAACAGATCCAAAAATCCGTGAGACAAAAAGTCTGTATGTGTTGGAGAGTAGACTAAAAAGGATTAAAAATATTCCATATATTCTTATTTAATGAAATAGAGTGAAATTTTAAAACACAGATCAGAAGAAAAAGTAAAGAGATTTATTAATAGTTAAAAGTAAAATTAAAAATGTGTGAGGGAAAATCTTATTTCAGTGAAACAGTAAGAGAACAACTGATTGTGCTGTGGACAATGAGTCGTTCAGTTTTTCTGAAGCATTAGAACTGGTGTCTCTGCTTATAACACATCTATATTGCTCCATATCTGTATTCCATCACATCAGTGAAGAGTGCACAAGTATTAACTCCAATATTATTATTTGTCTTTGTTCTTCTCCACATGACTTACTGGAATTCCAGCTTCCCCTCTTGGCCCAGGGTCTCCTCTTTCACCCTAACAATAAAGAAAAAGTATTCAGATAGGTTTCGCATTCCCATTTACATTTCAATAAATTTTATACAACACAAAATGACTGATCAAGAGAAAAAACACTACTGTTGTGCTGTTCTTTATTCATACACTTATCATATGAAATGCATGCTTTCATAAGAAGTTTTTGAAGTTGCTTTTTACAAAAATATTTGATAATTTTTCTGAAAAGGTCTCTAGGAATGTGAATGCCCAGCTCTTTCCAGGCTTGTTCATGAGATGTCTGGGTGGTGAGTGCCTAAGTAATGCCTATGAGTAAATGCACATTATTCCATTTTTACCTACTGATTATCTATGAATTATTTGATCAAGAGGTCCTGTTACAGTAAGACAAATCATAGCCTTTAGTCCACTCACTATATTGATGACATCTCCATTGACTATAACAGCTCTCCAGGTAAGTAGCTCACATGTGGGTGTCTCTGCTCAGTCATGGAAATCCCAGCATGTATGTTACTTAATGCAGACTGCAGAGTATTAAAGGTGTTTTTAGATCTTCCAGTATCATAGCAATTTACTCCTCTTATTGCAGAAATTGTATGAGCCACATAAACTTTCTAACTTCAGATATGGGATGAAAAGTTACTGGTCTGGAGGTTGGTGTCTGATACAGAATATACACACACAGGGTATGACAGCCTCTGCTCCCAGCAGGAAGCAGCAGATGAGAACAAACTGCATCTTGCTGGTGGGGATTTCTCCAATACGTATGAATAAGCCTTAACTCTAAGTATATAAATATCTGCATCACATAGATAAGCTATAAAAACAAACACAGCAATGGCTTCTCAGCAGGCATTTCTGCTTGTAAAATGAGATGTGAGTGATGACCAGTAGCTGCATGCTTAAACAAAAAGAACAAGTTTGCCAAAGGCACCTTTAAACTTGAGAAAGACTTTCTGAATTACTTTAGCCACCATAGTTTCAATAAATACTTTATGATCCAAGTTTGTGAAAGTAGCAGATTTCTCTTTTGATATATTGAAGTCTCTTACATTTTATACGTTAAAGCATGTTTGTACAATATTTTAGTTTGGTACTGCAGAGCTCTTAGTTCCTTGTTTATTTTAGAAAAATACCGTCTTAGTTACCTTGTGTTTGTCACTGGGGACACCCATCAGTTCTCTTGTAGGAAGCCCAGGTGGACCTGGAGGACCTGGGGGGCCCTGCAGGAAAAATATGAAAGTACATTTACTAACAGCTACAATATCTGGTCAAGCTGTTGATCAGCTCAGGGTCTAGGACACTGCAATGAAAGGAGCAACACAGATTTGTGCCTGCTGGGAGTATGGTTCTAAACCATATACAACCATACCAAATAAGTTGATGGCAGGATAAATTAATTTTGTGCTGGGTTAACATATAGCAATACTTGCTCTTGCCCTGTGTGTTTCCAGAATAACAGCAAAGATTATTGCATTATATAAAGTGGCCTGGTTTTCTAAATTTCAGAAGTGTTACCTCTGTGTCAGTGTAAATGAGAGCACAGAGACCCAGACATGTAGGGGTTAGTTCAGCTATGATGTTCCTCATAGAGATTATAATTACTTTCAGACATATACTTCATTTTTCTCTTATAATTGTATAATGCAGTTGCAAATGAAGAGAGTATTTAAAATAGGATCATTTATAAATAGCAGATAACATCAACCTGCCTTTTAGTAGTGATATTAATTAATTACTTTTCCTTTACCTGTTCTCCTTTTTCACCGTAGAAGCCAAGGCCCCTGTTGCCCTGCAAAAACAATAGGTCAATATTTACCAAGTGTACAGCTCTAATCTAATCTAAAATTCAAATTTAAACATGTGCTTAAAGGCCTTTTCAGGCTTACAAGTCTGTAGGACACCACTGAAGAACTGCAATCAAATAATAGTCTAGGTTTACCTTGAAGTATTTTTATAGATTTAGAAGTACTTTTATAGACCTAAAATTTTAGAAAGGCAACTCTATTTAAAATCTCATGCTATCAGTGCTTCTTTGAGTCATCCACTTTGAGTCATCCACTTTGAGACATCCAATGTCTTGAAAAGATCAAACATTTATTTTGCAAGGTTTTTAATAACCTTGAATGCTAAATAAAAACACCTAAATGGACTGGAACAATGAACTCATGTATTTTTTCCATGGTGATAAAATTGAATATTGTGAAGACTGCAAGGATTCTCTGTTCATGGGAAGCTACTGTGACTACAGTAGCAAATTAAATCTGGCTCTAGAACTGGTTTAATCTTTTCAGGGTAGGCGATCCCAGTGTAAGATTAACTTCCCATGGTATGCAGCCAACACAGAAAGTCTTGTGCTACACAGTCTTTCGTGCAGCCCGTGGTTCTTTCTTTTACTGCCTTCAAGTAGGTCTTGGATAAACCTCAGCAACATAAAATCAACATTAACAACTCTGACACAAAGACTTACTTGTGGTCCTGGGGGCCCTGGGGGTCCTGGTGGTCCCTGGGGAAGCACAATAGGGGAGAGCAAGTTACTCGTTGCTTTCTAACCAATGCATGCAGGAGTAGTTACTTTCTGTCTGAAACCTAGGTATGTATTTAGTAGGCAGTGTATTCCTCAGCAGCCCATGTGCTATTCTTACTATATTAGCTGTATTTACTGTTCTGAAAAATACCTTCCTAAATCACATTGTAATCCTTCTGAACAGAATGACAGTTACCCAGCCTAGATCTAATGAAAACCCATTTTTCAAGTAATAAGAACTCGTGTTTTGGATTCTGACTAAGTAACATTTTAAGCTCATACCTAAAGTTAAGCACATCTTTAAGTGCTTCAACGGGCTGCAGTCTTGGTATTGTATTGGTCTATAAGGAGTTTGGTCTACCATAGGCATCTCAGACCTGTGAAATGCTCCCGGGTCTCTCTCACAGGTGAGTCACAGCTGTAGAGGCAGTAAATAAAGTTGGATGTATTTTTCTCAAAAGAGATGTTGCCGATATAGTAACCAGAGGGATGTAGTTGTGGGGCTCAGAAAAGGAATGGTTCATATCACTCCTAGCATCCAAGAAAGAGCACTGGGAATATGAGTCATTGCAGGCTGGGCTCCTGTGTGAAGCTCGTGAACTTCTGTGGGTTTGCTCTAAAGAAAGACACTAATTTCCCTTCAGGAGGACCAGTGGAGATAAAAAAGGCAAAGTATACTCCAGGTGATGAGACAGGCCAGTGCAGAAAATTAACTTTGAATGGCTTAGCATGCTGTGGATTTAGATTTTTTTTTTTGTTTGGTTTGGGTTTTTTTTGGGGGGATGGGGGATGGGTGGGGGATGTCCCTGAAAACAGCTATGGGGGCTGTGTGTGATAAGCCCTGAATTAATTTTTCCCCCTCAGATCAAGGATGTAAAGCAGGTCTAAAGTGAATTCTGACAAAATAAAGAAAAAAGAAAATGCTACAAATTTGAGTTACAGGAACATAAAAAAAGCTTTAAGAAAATGAAATATATTGAATTTGAATATCTGCTTCTCACCAGCAAAGCTATTAACCATGGAAATAAGAAATGTAGAAAATGGTATCTGGAGAGAACACAATCTTCTCAAAGAACTATACTGCAACATTTGTCAACATCAATGCTGTAAATGATGATTTTGGAAAAAAAATTACTGAAAAATAGTTTAAAAATAAAATTGCTTTCTAAATACTATTTAATCTCCTGTGGGAAGTGTAGAGAGCTAATATACACATCCTTTATGAGCAGAAAAGATAACATATTCAAGTCATGATATTTCTGATAACTCAGTGTAGAGAGAGGTTCCAAGGAGGTTAAAAAAGTACAATATGAATAAAAAGCCTCTGACAGCACAGGGCAAAAAAACCTATACCTCTTTCTGCAATATTCGTCCCTGTAGAATCAGTGTCTCACAGTGCTTCTTAAAAGGTTTTACAACCATTGACACCTTCTTGCTATTTCTAACCTAGGTTATAATCCAAAATAATGGAACTTGCTGAGATAATTTTTCTGTTTGGTTAATTTTCTAGAGAACATAATTTAAATATACTTACTGGTCTTCCTCGCTGTCCTCTTGGACCAACAGGTCCTTGAATACCCAGCGTACCTGGAGGTCCCTTTAAATAAAAAATCCCACCAATTATCAATTAATGTTGTCCTGATATTAGTTACTGTTGACACTTCATCACATCCACTGTAACACTACTTACTGGAAAACCAATGAACCCTGAATCCCCAGGATCCCCCTGGAAAAAAAAAAAAACAAAAACCAAAGAAGTAAAAAATGGAATAAATTCTATATACAAAATTGAACAAAATCTTTTTATCGCTCATTAATTTTGTTCTCATTCAAACAACTAATTACAGCATAAAATGCTACTCAAACCCTTCCATACAGATGCATTCCATAGAGATGCTCAGATAACTGAATGTGGGCCACACAGATTTCATACTTTCTATATATGGTTTCGTTGCATGCAATAGAGTAGCAGGGTACAAAGTTGGCTAGTGAAGTTAGGGATCCAAACTACGAGGCTGAACGATACAACAGACCACACTGAATTTTTTGTTGAAAAATCCTATCTAACCAGTGGCTGAATTAGGACTATAACCTTAGCTGAAATGTCCAAGCTTATTTTGTGAGTTGCATGGGAATTACTGAGTCATTTTGATTGTCTTCTGAGTCACTAAAAGCATTTGGAACATACTGTTTTCAGTGACCACATATTTTAACTTCAGTACATGCTGAAATGTTTTTGGAAATTAGATCAAAAAATGTTCTAGCCCAAAGACCTTTCAACACACATAAATAATGTGCTATTCAGTCTAAACACCTTCAATCATTTTGAGTAGCATCTTAACTACCTAGTTAATTTGAGTTTAGTTAATAGAATAATTTGTGGAAACAAGTACTTTCTGAAATGAATACAGGTGGCAGTGTCCATCCTTGGCCACAATGTAGTTGAGCATTTCTTAAACATTACTTAATCATTCCCTAATCATTCCTGATTACTAACAAGTGCAGATCTGAAGAGTTTCTAAAAGGAAGAGAAGATTCCGTTAAAAAATACAGGCAACTTACAAATATGTTGAGACAAATACCTATTTTGGCACTTACTGCTGGCACAAAATACACATAAACAATGTCAGCAGATCCCTTCTGTGCTGAGTATAGCTCAGCTGTAGCTTTTATATCAGCCAGAATTTATACTCTCCATATGTAATCCCTTATCTCCTTCTCATACCTTCAAATTATGCAAGATTATATATATATGAGAAAAAGCTTCAAGTGATTAAAAAATAAGTTTTAAGGATTAGACACAGTAAAAGTACCTATTGGAATACTTGGGGTTTACTTAATAACTAAATAAAATATTGAAGGATATTTTACCCTAAGTCAGTCAAACACTTGCATGAAGATTTTACAGAAAAGGTGCTAATAGTCACCAGAATCATTAAATGGACAAAACTATGGCAAAGGAAGGATTTTGCCATGCATGATACAAAGGTAGTCATTGAATAAAGAGGGGACTACTTGACCTACATCATCTACAGTGCCTTTGCAATCCACCTATAGACTGACTTTCCTTGGAAATAACCGAGTGGAGATTTTTTCCCTTGGTTATCAGACAAACTTTGCTGCAACCAGAGAAAGCAGAAGCTGCCTTTCAAAGCCTACACAAAATCAAAGTGGGCCTCTTGGGATGTGCCTATCAGAGTATAAGAAAAATGTACTCTCCATCATGTGCCTGAAAAACTGCACTGGGCAAGAATAACTGCTAGGAGTTACAGACGTACCCTGTATCGGCTGATGATCTCCGGTGCTACTATGTACGGCTCCCCCTTCTGGCCCTTGGGCCCTTGGACTCCCTGGAGGTGACCAAAAAAACCAAAACACAACCTAAGTTTCATATAATATATGTTAACATGTAAACAGCTGAGTGAAATGAAAAATATTTGTTGGTATTTTTGTAAGTATACATAAACATACTGCAGTTTAGAGGCAGAGACTATGCATAGCTTTGGAAATTTATGGTTTGGAAAAAAAGTGTAAACCCTCACTGTATATAAAAGAATGATTTTCTAAATCTGGGGGAGAAACCCACCATTACCTGTGAGGGGTATTATGGGGTAGCATGTCCCAGCTAGAACTGATGCTGCACTTGCCAGGGCTGACATGTCCCCTAGTAAATCCAGGAGCCCCACCACTCAACTCAGCATGATCCTGTGCATCTCACCATGAAAAGCCAATACTTTGGCCATGGGCAGGGAAGGAAAGGTTACTTTCATCAGCAATTGTGAGTTTAATATTATTTTATTGCTGTTGATTAAAGCCATACAGATTTTCCTACAGTAATCTCTCTGCAAGACCTGTGTGATGTGTAGCTCTGAGCAGACCTTCTGGCCCTGGCTGCAATTCAATGACTAAACACAGTGCAGTGTGTCCATGCTGAGTCTGCACAGAGCTGCTGGGCCAAAAAGCCCCACGTTCCTTTCATTAAGAGATGCCCCATTCACTTCCAACCCACATGTGAATGAAACTCACTCCAGCAATGTTCTTAGCTTCAGGTACTCACTTACTGCCAGCTACTTACAATGCTACCAGGGAAACCAGAGCGTCCAGGAGTTCCCGAGTCACCAGGGTCACCTGCCGTCCCATTACAGCCATCATGACCTGGTTTCCCCCTTGGTCCTGGCTGCCCTGGATGACCCTGTTGAGGGAAAAAAAAATGTGTTTATCTATCCATCTGTTTCTAGTTTTCCTTTTCCTGTAGTCACAAAGTATTTAGACATTCTCACATTAAGCCCAAGGCTTGGATCCATGGGAAACCAGGATTTTCAAAGACAGAAACAGAGAGTGCCTTTTTTTAATATAGCTGCAGCTTGAACCAGATGCCCCAGACAGCATGAAAAAATGAGTAGTGAAGGACCTTTCAGAAAGGGTAAGAAAGCTATGTTCAATGCAGGCTCTGTTATGCAGAGAACTAAGCCAGATGAGGCTGCTGTGCAGGGATCCACCAAGAACTGGGATTGTTAAGCATTTCAGTGCTTCACACTGGAAGAGTGGGAAGAATGGTTCCTCACTGACTTTGAACATGTTCCAAGCCAGGAAAAAAATCAAAGATGCTGTTTGAGCTAGATAGAGTGTCATGATGAGGCTGTGAATATGGAAGAAAACAGCAGGGCTCAAAGGTAGGGAGCTGGGGGCACTCCAAGACCTTGACACAGAGACTCTGAAAAGTTACTCCTGTCTCAGACTGGATTTTCATTGCTGTTCCCACATCACCTTAAATGCTGTTGCTTCTGGTTTGCACTGAGGCTGATGAGAAGCAAATCTTCCCTTGAGCAGCTCTTTCTTCCAGCGGGCTCACTCACAAAAACCCAGAAACTAACATAAAACATTTCTCCCTTCTCCTTTATCTATAGCAAGAGTTTTCTCTTTGCTTTTGCTCCATTGCTTAGAAAAAACAGAAGAATGTCCATGTCCTTACTCAGCTTCACCAAATACTGGCACTCTTCATCCCCGAAGAGACTCCTGGGACCTGCCTTCCCATGGTCAGTGTTAAGACTTGGCCTGAAAAAACTGGTTGGAAAATGTAAGGGTGCTTGAAGGGCAGGGGAGCTCGAAGAGAGGACACAATGAAAATGCAGGTTCAAGTACTGCCTGAAGGTATTTATCCCTCACAATGCAATATGGAGAGGTCAGGGAGGCAGGGCTGAAAAAGAAAACATGCCCAGGTAAGAGAAGCAGCCCAGCTATAGCAACAGTGGGCTTCACAGGGGAGCAATTTACTCTGCTTCCCAGGATGTTACAGTGCTTAGAAAACAATTCAGCATGATGCAGTGAGATTAACTGATCCTTGGCTCAGAAGTGTTAATAGAAATGGCAAATATGGTCTTCTTTTTTTTCCTTTAAGAGTGAGAAAGAGGGAGACAAGGAAGATTGTGAGAGAGAAATCCCTGAAACTTGATAGGAGGCTCTTCTAGAAACAAAAGAGGGTAAAAGCAGAGTGGATGTGGATGCGTGGGCTGCAAAGCGAGGCCCCGATGTCAGGGAGCACTACAAAGGAAACCCAAGCCTGGGAACTCTGTCCAGGGATTCCAGTGACTCAGATTTCTTTGTTATTTTATGACACAAGATGTAAAGAAGTGTAGGCTGGGAAAATACTCTGCTGTGAACTTTACCCGGTTTTCCTCTTTGAGTGTTTCAGTTTCATGGACCTGGTCAATTTGTTCAAGTTTTACACTGTTTTGTGCTCAGTAAGTTTTTTAAGACAATCTCAAGCATGCCATATGAGCTATAAAGCAAATTAACCATAGTTAGTATTCTTAAAATCACTGGTGTTTATATGTGCTTTGCAAATCAGAAATAATTAGAAATGACCCACTCATGTCCTTCGTTCACAAGCTTAAGAGTTGTGAAGCACTTATATCACAGGTCTTTCCTACAAAAGAACATACTTAGCTGGGTAACCTCCAGAGACACAGGAAATTTCTATCCTTTTCTGCCCCTTTTACAAGGGGATTTCTCCATAGGACAAAGCAAATGGACCTTAATTATCTGATGGAATGAGAGGGAGCACAGATTCTGCTCTTTTGTTGTGTATCTGTAGTTCCACTCACTTCAGCAAATGTCCTTAGCTGAAGAATGTGTACGTGGCTGATGTAGAATTTAACCCAGACATTTTAATTAAAGTACAAAGGCTTTAAGCTTTTAGCCTGCAATATTTGCAGTTGATGATTTCTTCAAGATGAAGTAACCCGCTACTTACAGGAATGCCATCTGCCCCAGGGAATCCAGTGACTCCTCTTTGTCCCTAGAGTGAAACAGCACAATTAAAATGATGTTCTGCCCAGCATTTTGCTTATTAGCTAAAACATTTGATATTCAAAAGTTACCACTTCTCCTTTGGGTCCAGTTATTCCTGGGTATCCTCTTTCACCTTTATGACCTTTGGGACCTTGCACTCCTGGGATTCCCATCAATCCTGGTGGTCCAGTGAATCCCTGTGATCCAAGAAGTCCTGGCTGGCCCTGATAAAAACAATAAAACAGCATTTACATAGGAACAGTTGTGATGCATGAAGCTGGATAAGTTATCACTGCTGCAATGAGTCAATCTCTCGAAGAAAAAATAAATACAGAATTTCTTTCCATCCCAGTAGGCCAGGCTCTTTGATAAAAATCATCTGGAAACACCACAGAGGGAAACTCCAGCAGCAGTGACTATATTGCAAGTGTGGTCACAAAATTAACACATGGATATTAGCATTTGAATCAATATTCAATTTTCTTCAGTATTCATGGCCACTCTACAAAAAAAAAGTTTTCTTTGGAATGAGATTTCTCAAGAGCAATTCTCCTACAATATAACGTATGATGCTCCAGGCAAGTAAAATATGCTTAATTGTGAAATTTGCTTATTGGCTGTATTTATTACAAGTGGAGTCTGATTTTAAATGGCAGAAATTTCTGCCTCTTTAGTGATGGTATTTCTATTCAGCAGTGGAGCCTGAAAATGGTGGGACATGCATGGATCCTCACAGGTTGAAGAGTTGCACACAGGGCTCCCTAGTCATTCTCCCTTCCAGTGGTGGTTCGGCTCTTCAGGCCACTTCAACCATTGTTTAAAAATAATCCCTGTTGGCTGCCAGCATCACAAGGCTCAAAAGGGGAAAAAACAATTTTGAAATGACACAATGATGGTCTAAGTAATGGATTGTGACAGTATGTCTGAGATCTGTGAACTGAAGTATTTGAATATCATTCCAGACGTAGCATCACTGAAGGCACATATGTTTTGCATGTACTCACTGCACTAATGACATTAACACTAAATTGCTGCAATCTTTTCTGGAGAAATATGCTTTAAATCGGGCAAAGCACCATTTACCAAGACATTCAAATTAAGTCAAATCTAATGAAAGTTGCTTTTAAAATGCAATTAGATTTTCTTCACAGACCAGGCTGCAACAGCATCAGTATCTCACAAAGGAAGAACTACAGCAAACCATGAACAAACACATATATATTTATACAAAAAAGCTGATAAAAAATACTACCTTGTTTTGGTATAAAATACTTACAGTCTTGCCCATGCCTTCAAAGAAAGAGCTAGAAGATGAATGCAATTCCTGTTCAAGAATTCAACTTCATTTAATGACATTGAGGTGGAAAGAGGGCAGTGTGGGTACTTGAAAAAATGAACCTGAAGATATCCTAATTTCTTTGGATCAAGAAGTTGTAGCAAAGATGCTGAGCATTGTCTTACTGATATTAGGCAAAATTTATTTTAGTCTCATAGGCCCATTTGTGATACACTTTAAAAACTTCATAGTCAACAACTATCTAAAATAAATGTTTATCTGTGCTATAGCTGTCTTCATACCACATACCCCAAACCAACACTATGACTGAAACACAGCTTACTTGTAGCTTTAACAACAAATCAATTTTCCGCACTGCTTTCATGTAAAATGATTGTCACAACACTTGGGATAGGTTTTATATTTTAAATCTTATTGTATGATATCATATGAGTCCATATTGAGAAGCTGACACAGCCAAACAAAGTACAGAACTCAGTGCAAGTCTTTTTTTTTCAGAAGACGACTAGGAACAAGCCAAAATGAAGGCTGAATTACATGGAGTTCCTTGGGGCAAGCCACCAGGATGGATCTCGTATAGTATGGATCTTTTGCTCTACTGTTACGATTGATTTGACAAGACTGATGGTTTAGGAGCATTGCCAAAGGACACCATGAATTTGTGTTTGAGCTGTCAGTGGGAAAGAGAATTCCCTCTGCTTACAACCAAACTCGACTTTATATAGCATCCCTACTTTTAAACCAAGTCTGCTCATGTGGATTATTAGGTGCTAGGAGGCCAATGTCTTTTCAGATTAAACTGAGAAGGAACAAAGATTACATGAATACATCTAAAGCATAAAAGAACTCATGCTGGCAGGAGGCATATGCATCTGAACAAGCAGCTGATCATTTCCTTATGCCAGGCACAGCTGGCTACTACAGATACATCTACCTCCACAGCACTAGTTTTTAGTTTTTTTAAAACACAGTGAATCTCTAAAAGTTTTTCTGTGGAGGTGCAGATCACTGTAGACATATTTTTTGAGTTGCCTGACTCAAATGGAAAGATGCTGATTAAAAGCACTAGAATAATGACTTAAATCTGAATCAGAATTTTTAGTGTGAATCCAAAGATCAGGAAAAAGAAGTTCTTTCTTATGCCACATTTTCTCACCTACAATGGCTCAAAATTTAAGTATATAGGAATTGACAGAATACATATGAGCACAACCCATGAAACTGCCTTTTTACGGAAATAGACATTTCCTTCATTAAAAAAATGGAGTCTGTGATCTTTTTGTTTGTTTGGGTTCTTTTGGTAGAGCAGTATAAAATCCTTTGCAAATATCAATCAAAAATATTTCAATTTTACTATAAAGCCTTAAAACCTCATTAAACGCTTAAGGTAGTTTTTTTTCTTCATGCACCCAAATCTAGAAAGGAACCTTTAAAAAGGTTCAAAAAGGATGGAAATATATCCCCTACATCTGCAAAGAACACGGAAAAATTATTCAAATTCATTTGTAGAGATTTGAGTTGGCTCCAGTTGCATTTAATTTCTGAAAATGAATGTTTCAGTTGCTTCTGCAAAGAAAGAAATACACAGATTCTCTGCACTGAAAATGCCACTTCATTTTTGGAGTACCTGAAAGCCAAAATAAATAAAATAAATTCCAAAACCCACTCATCCTCCTGAGATGAACAAACCATCTCGTTAGTGCCCCTCTACACCCTTTTAGTGGGCAGCTGTCTGGAGGCAGAACACATGTAAAACTTTTCATTGCGGTTTCTGATAAAAGGCTGGTTATGTTCAGAATTGTGAAATCTGTGCCTGGCTTTCCATAGGGACCATGCAGAGCTGTACAGCTCAAAGGTGGTATTCCATGGAACATGATTACCTCTCTAACTCCTACATCAGATACCACTCTCCCACTTCCAGTCCCATTTTCCTATCTGGTGTGGAGGAAGAAGTAAACAAGAAATGGAGAACAAGTAAGAGGACTGGGCATCAGCACCCCTTCCCCATGCTTTCCTGGTAAGTATCTGGTCATTTGTTTGTTGAGGAATATGGGTTATTCAATATTATTTGCAATAAAGACGAGAATAGATCCTTATGGGACTAGTTTAACATGAGGCTAGAGTCAGAGCTAGGGAAATACTTAATATCATGACAATGTTTGTGTAATTCTTCAGCCAATTAGTACCTTGGCTTGTTAACTAAATTAACTTTGTTAACCTTCGTTAACTCAGACTTGTCAGCTTTAACACTGCTTTCTTTATCTTAGATCTTTTGTTGAACAAGTATGTCCCCTTTTCATTAGCAAGTGACCTAAGAACATTCTCTCTTTGGCAAAGGTCGCTGAGGAGATTTAAGCAAAGACAATAAGTTTGAAAGGTTCAGTCAAATAAAGCATGACTCAGTTATTAGTCCCAAATTCCCCTATGTGACACATGCCATGCATAGTACTATGCCTGTGCTCCTGGAGGGTCAGAAATCCTAGAAAATTCTCCAAAGCCGTAAAATTGTGCCAGACTTAAAATTTCCAGGTCTTAAAAAAAAAAAAAAAGCAAGGCTAGGGAAACATATTGTCCCTGTCATATTTTAGAAAACTCATAAAGTACTTCCTCTTGAACACTCTCTGGCCCACAGTGCCTTTCCCATTTCACTAGGGTGAACTGGACCTCTTCCCTAATCCAGAGCATGGCACCATTACCCCATGTCACCCACCACGGGACTTACAGGCCAGTGCTAAGAGGTTCATTGAAGTGTGCACGGAATGCCACAGCCAGCACCTCTGAGACACCGCTTAAAAAGAAAAGGAAAAAGTGGGCTGATGGAATATCTTGAAGACTACCAAGAAGTTATTTCATTGTTTTTATACAAAACTTCCACAACTGTTTAGTTGAATTAAAAAGCTCCCAATGTCAGGATATACACCTAGACAGGTAGTCCCTGCTTTGCTCTTCCTGCAACTTCAGCTGACTGGAAGAGGTCTCGCAAAACTCTTGTGGCCAGCCCAGATATTGTGCAAAAACTATTTAGAGAGAGGAGCAAAGGTTGGAAATTAGAAAGCCTGGAGGAAATCTCCCTAGAAAATATTTGCTGTGTTATATCTACATTGTCACTAGTCCAGTGACATGCATGAAAAAAAATGCTGCCAAGGTGATGACTGAATTTAATAACTACATTTTGCGATTAAGTACCAGTGGATGTAAGAAGATCCTGATCAGACTTCTAAATTTGTACTTAATGTTCATGTTTTGCAGCTTGAACTTTAATTTCCAGTTCTTTTATGATCACTCAGATGAAAATGATATGTTGCAATACTTTATTCCTTTTAATTTACTGTTAAATTTACAGTGTGGAAACAAAATTGACAGAGGAGGGTGTGCTAATTTTGAGACCAACCAAATGTTTGATACGCTATACAAACAAAGATGCAATAAATGACAGTACCTGCTCCAAAGGTTTTAAAACACAGGAATCATGAATTGCTGAGAAATCCACCTACCAGGGTGGAGATACAAAGACAGGAGAAAACTGTTGATTTGCAATAAAGAGGAGACAGAATCTGAGTTTCTACAGAGCTTCCCAGCCATTGAGCCCATTTCTCCATGCTTCGTTACAGACAGCCATTTTGCAATTGCTTCTGGTACATGGAATGTGATGATTCAGTATTCCCCACACGAAAACAAGCCTTGTAGACCATCATTTCTTTTAACAGTGGACAAAAAGAAAGGAGGTTAATTCCCTGACATTTTAAAAAGGTCATTGGTGAAAGGACAAGTTCATTTCCTGTGGGAAGGGTGATCTGACCATGACGGACAAGATGGAGCTGGGATTTTTTGTAAGAGCGCTTAGTCTGGAATGGTCCCTGTAAGAACAGATGGAGAAAGGACGTGACAGCAAGGACCTCAGTGCACTCCTACTCAGTGAGACCAGCAAGCGGAACAGAAAGCAACTCACCAGGGAATAAAATAATTTATAAGGAAAATGAGCAACTTTTGAGCTGATTAAAAGTGCTAACCCAGGAAAAGATATCCCCCCAGGCACACAAGAAAGAAACAGAAAAGTTTTTAAATGTAATGCTGGCAAAATGTGGAAAACTGGGTGTAAATGTAGGGAATTTATGATTCTTTCAGGTGGTTTTAATGGATGTAGTGCACTAAAGTAATCACTGACCCCAAATAAAAAATCTTAGTGCTCCTACAACCCCCAAAAATATAAACTACAAGGAAGAACCTCAAGAACCCTGCTGTGGCACAGAGAGTCAGACTAGGATGGCATATCACCTGGCATTTCTGCTGGAGCATAAATCCAGGAGGTTATCTAGGAGTTTATAGATTAAACGTACTAGAGGGGCATATGTAGGGGAAAGGTTTGGGGTTCAGCTCCACGAAGCGCACGCTCTGTCAGAAATACTTCACCTGTGGGGTTGCACCACTTTGGGCTGAGAGGCAGAGAAAAGCAGACCACACGGAGCGCCTGCTGCCACAGCATGGTTTGACTCAGCTGCTTCTGGCAGCACTGGGCTGCCCAGTATGGACAGATCTCCAGACACTGATGACACAGACGAAACTGGAACATTTCTGTACCTGATACCATTATGTTGTACATTGATGATGTAGTTTGAATAGTTCCATCCACCTCAGCAACTCAAGAGTTTTGTTTAAGCAAGATTTAAACACTTTCGTAATTTCACCTAAGAAGAATAGATCAAAACTATCTATGGAAGGGTGGAAAACACAAATACACAGGGCAAAACACAACCAATGCTAGCCACTGGAGAAAAAGATCATCTGAGAGAAAAAATCCTGAAGTTTGTGCAGGCTTGATTGTTACTCACATTAGCATGTTACTTTACTCCTGTGTCTTCAGGACTGTAGTAATGACTACTTTCTAAAAGACAGATGCCTTGGAACAGTTTGCAGTGAGCATTCAGAAGCTCCTCACTAGATGGCACCAGCCATTGCTGCTGCATGCAGCCCCCACCACTGCAGGTGCAGGATTCCAGACCATGGTACAACCTTCAGGAAATCTGATAAGGAGTTTAGATAGGGTCAAACTGTCCTTGAGCAAGGTCTAAGGCAACAAAACCAGCAGGTTTCTGGCAAAATGTCTGTCAGTGAGATAGCTGGGAAAGTGCAAATGAAATGGGATGAAATGCATCATGCAACTGAGCAGCATGGCTGCCTGAAGCAAAGGTGTTCCTTCATTCAACCTTTATTTTGTGTAGTAGACAAACTTGGTCTTCTATGAGAAATGAGAAAAACTTACTAGCTTTCGTCTCCAATAGATTGCTAAATTTATGTTTACTATCACAGCTGTGAAAATTCTGAAATTTATCTTCTGAATCTGTATTTTTAGTGTTGTCAGAGACTGAAATAGTTCATGCCTCAAACATTAATATAAAGTTTTTGCTCATTATAACAAAAACTGTATAAAGAAGCTACAACCAAAGAAGTCTCCCTGAAGATACCTGACTGGGGCTTTGGACTGTAAGTTAAACCACTAGGATTAGGTAAAGGGAAAACCCATTCTTTAATCATCTCAGGCCTAGAAAAAAACAAACAAGGCTGAAAAAGAAGAGTGCATCCACAAGAATGCCAAACACAGCAAATATTCTCCCTTGGCTGAATTTGGGGTGGGGGAGACCACAGGCCACAGAAGCCAGGTTTACACAGACTCCCCCCTCAAAAGAGGTGGGAGGGGGAGGAGGTTTCGGATGTAACCTCTGGTTAGAGGCAGTGTACACCCATCCTCCCTCACACGAACTGGCCCAGCTGTGGAACCCCCAACCCTACAGGCCACATCCATGGGACATTCATGTGAGAGGCAGCTGAGGGGGTGCCATAATCCATAAAAGACCCCCCGAGGTGCCCCCTACCCCGAGTCATTCCTGAAGCCTTGCACCACAGGACTGCACGTGATGCAACAAACTCAGAGTTGTAAGAGACAATGGCAAACTCGCCCCCCACCCCAGGGAGGTGCCTGGGTTTTCCTACCTGGCCTGAGCGTATATTAACCCATCAAATTCTGTGCTTTTCAGGGGGACCTTCACCATCAAGAAGACCAGCTGGAGAGGATCAACGGAGCATCGTTGGGATCCATGGAGTGGTGATATTTTCCTTATTCTGTCTCTGTCACCCTCTTTCTGTCCCCCTCACCTATTTTCTATCTCATTCTTTCTCTTTTTCTCTCTCTCTCTCTCTCTCATATTTACTACCAAATAAAACCCATACTATTGTCACTGGCATATGGTCTCGTTTGCACCTTAATTCGGGCAGAGGCATCTCTAAGAACTTCAATAACTGGATCTTGACAAGTGTAGGGCTGGCATTAACTTCTGCCACCACACTGATACCAAAAGGGGAGCCTTATTCTGATATTTCAGACATATGGTAACAACATGGTTACCAGTGTACCATGGTACCAGGAGGAGATGGACTTCTGTTGTCTAATTAGAATATTGACAGGCAAATCAAACAAACCTTTCTCTTGTGCCTTAAACTGTGTGATATTCAATTCTTAAATGCAGAGAAGTAGTGAAAGAGTCAGCAGGCTTTAACATAAAAGTAGATAACTAATTGTGATTTCTACTTTTTTTTTCTGTTTTGCTACTTTAGAGAAGGTTATTTAGCTGAGTTTCATATTTCAGCTCTTATTCTCAGAAAAGACTTTCCTTCTCATTTGTTAAAAAGCTTTTTTTTATTTATAACAAAAGTAAACAAAAAAATTATAGTTTGTTAAAAATAACTAAATAATGAGGTTAGTTCAGCCTAGTGGCATGGTAACAATCTGCTGTTCTTTTAACTACATTGTCTGGACATGCGACATTTTCTCCCAGGACAGTGGTGACCAAATGACATTAACATTAATTCCAGAGCAGTGATTCAGCTTGCAGAAGGGTGGATTTTTTTTTTTTTTTTTTTTAATTAAGGAAGGAATACACATTAAATCTTAATAAAAAAGGAACTATGAAAGCATTCTCTTTACCAGAAGCCACATCCCTTTTTTGTACTCAGTAATGAAATAATTTTGTACTGTTTTCTGTTCCCACGGTTTGATCTAATTTGTGATCTTCCAGAAAGCTGCTATGTCACCCAAGAAGATAAAACATGTGCAAAAGTAAATATATGCTGGAATGTAGGTCAAGAACTCAAAAGAACCAGTTAATAGTTTCTTCATGTCACAAAATACACAGGAGTAAATGTCAGAAATGCTTTCTGTGCTTTGCAGTGCTTCTGTAGCAAGAACAATACTGGGACCACAGCAATGGTCTCTCAAAGAAAAGCATCAGAAAGGGCAAGTCTAGACAAAACCACATGAGGATTTCCATACTAAACCTTCAAAAGGTTATTGCCTAGAGGAAAGGAGAAGATGAAGGTGGACAAGATGTGGGAAAGAAGCATTGGGCAGAGGCAAAGGGTGGTTTTGTTTGCAGACTCAGTAAGGAGACACCTCTGAAAGGACAAAGCAGAATCTCTGATGAAGTATGGCTGCACAGACAAACTAGGAAATTTAGGATCAGAATTAACAAGTATATATGAGCAAATATATCTCTCTTGTGAGCATGCTCTACTGAATTACATGAGAAGACTTGGAATGACTTGAAAGGTACAGAATTTTTTTAAGTATTGTATTTATTGAGCAGATGTACACATTTATCTACATGCAGTGTAGTCACCAAAAGCTCCCATCAGGTGCAGGTGAAATCTCATGGCATGATATCCTAATGGAGATACTCAAACTAAGTAGAACAAATGCACCAGAATGTGCCCATTTTTCTTAAGTGTCTATAAAAGGGGCCCAGGTCTCTAGCTCAAAAGTTGACCTCACATCATTGCTTTCTAAACTATGCAAGAAGGCAATACCCCAAAAGATCAAGTCCTGAAATTGTGGATTTAGCAGTGAGAATAAAGACTAAAATAAACTGGATTGCAAAAATCATGCTGCATGAAAAAGGAGCAGGATATAAATGCAATAAATTTACTTAACTTGACAGGCAGTATATAGCAGAACTGCTGCTGCTGGTGGTACAAAACAGTAGGATTTTGTTGGAAGTTAGAAATGTTTCAGCATAAAAGAGTAATCAGATGATAATGTTGTGTGCTCAAAAGCATATCCATTTATTCCATGTTAGCCTGAGAGTGGAAGTGTAGTTAACAGAGCTACTCACTTTATGTTGGTTAAACTGAGACTACCAAGCTAAGACAACTATAAAATCAGAAAAAAACCCTACTTCAGTGACATGTAAATACTGTCCCTTTGACTTCCAGCTAAATTCTGTTTTTAAGAAGGAGGTTACTAAAGTTAAATTTGGAGATGTTACTTTGAGTGAACTTGAATGAACTTGAATGAGCTAATGATGTTTTACAGAACACTAAAATGACATTGATTTATACTTGTCAAATGTTCATTACTATGTAATTAATTGGAGAAGGTTAGTTTGATAGTCAACCAAAAATTCGCCAGAGAGGAAAATCACCTTGCCAAATATGCTCTTATAACCAGACAAATATCACACTGATGGGTGTGGACAAGGAGCAGGAGGAAGCAGGGAACTCCCAGTTACTGTGTGACATCTGCTGTATCACGCTCATGTAAAGGAGCAGACTTTGGTCATGGTTCCTATTAAATGTGTGATTAAGCATTTGGAGGACAGCGAATGCCTTACGTGTTTTTAGCACAATGAGTATATTTATAGAACTAAATGCTGTTCATTCAACATGGGTTTTTGCAGGATTAAAAAGCCAAAAAATTTCCAGGGCACCATAGAATGCAGTGAGATCTTCCTACTCTGCTAGTATCTGCATCAAAATAATTTTTTTTTTATTCTTTCCATTCATTCAATTCATTTTATTACCATCATAACATTAAGATCAACTGCTTTCTGGGACTTTTTAAAAGCCTACTTCACACATATTGCTAAAAACTTGTATAACACAGTCGATTGGATAGCTGTAGGGTTGCTACTTGGCTAACTGGGCTCCTCAAGGCAAGACAACAACAAGCACCTGCTTGAGTTAGAACATTCAGTCATAGACACAAGAGCCAATCTGCCAGCCCAATTGCTTTCAAATGTCTTTCAGTGGTGTGTGGGAGTGTTCTCAAGATCCTAAAATTCAGGAAGTTCAACACAGATGTTTTCTGTCAGTAGGCGTTGGAAGCACCAATAGTAACATCTGTTCACTTTTCATATTTGTGAGAACATTTTTTTTTTCAGTCCAAAAACCATTCACTGTTGAAATTTCCAAATTGTGCAACTGGCCAAAATGTTAAGCTCATTAGGCTCCATGAGTTTAAGAGTATGTGAAAATTAAAACCCCTGCAGGAGTTCAGCCTGTCGTATGCCAATTTTTCCATTCTGTGTTCTTCTGTTTAAACAAAAGCATAACTATTTTTGTGGTGGGAACAGCTATCAAAACTGACTTGATCATGCAAATAGAAGTTACTACTGGCTGTTTTAACCATAGAAAGAATTTAATTCTCTTACAGAGGCTGTGACTTTTTAGTAATTTGTGTACTGGGATACCCTCTCCACATGGGAGCCCAGAACACATGTTCTAGCAGCATGTAATGGACTTGGTACAGACCCTCGCACTCTGGTCATGGGAATTTACAGCTTGGGACAGTCTCTGAGTTCCCAACAAGGCCAGATGATTGGCTCTGAACCACCAGGAAGGACAGGGGGCTTTAAGGCAGATGTGTGCAGCAATATGAAGAGTCATTGTTGATACAGAATCAGAGACATCTTTTTTTTCTCCTAATCCTGCTAGACAGATGTGTCTCAAGAGCAGTGGGGTGCTGTGATATCATCTGAACGGAGTTTGTACAGTTGTTTCCTCTACATGATTTCCCAACCTTGATGTATCAACGCAAATGCTCTAGAAATTTCAGTAACTGGGACTCAGTTGAAACCTGCTGTTGAGTCAGCTTACACCGAAGCCAAATCAACCCTTATGCCTTCCAGAGTATGTGGCTTGTTAACATCACAAACATTCTAATGGAATCACTTTGATGGTCGTTAAGCTGTGCCTGCCTTCATGTTGGGTTTGGCTCCAGAATCAACAAATAGTCTAAATAATCTGTAATCTATGAGAAGTCTTGCCATCTTCAGGTAGTAAACAGAAACACTCAAAATTATCAGCAGTTGTCTTTTATATCATACAGTTATATTCCCTGCACAGATTCACAAATTGTTTTTACAAGTTGGCAGCACTAGACCAAGATGAATGATCATCTAGGGAAGCTAAATTATTTGGGGAAAGTATTGTGGCAATCAATTACTTGGAGAACTCTCTGTGATTCTGTGAAGTCTTCCTTCTTTTTTTTTCCTTGAAATCAGGCAGAAGGAGAGTAAAAATTATTTTCCTTTGAATTATGAAGGAAATAGTTCTGTATTGTCTACCCAAAATAAAATGAATGTAACTTGTGATAACAGTCTCGGAGAGTGTCAAGGGTGAAATATAAACTTGAACAGGAAGGTTCTCCAGATCCATTACAAAATATCTAGCTTTTCTGGTATACTAAGTTTGAGGTAGCACTAATGGGGGCCAAGAGTGCCCACACATCTTCTGTAGATTCCAAAATCTCATCACTCATGGGAAAGGATGTTCTGGAGAACATCAGCAGCAGACAGTTCCACAGCTGTTCAAGGAGAAAGCGTATTTATCATTTCAAATGTTGATTTCAAAAGTTACTGGAATTTTTTTAACCATCTATTGTAGGCAGTATGGACTATGGAGCTTCTTCAGCAGAGGATTAGGATAAGAATCAGAGCAAACCATTTTGTTTGATCATAAAATCACAAAATAGTTTGGACTGGAAGGGACCTTAAAAATCATCTAGTTCCAACCCTGCTACCAAGGGCAGGAATACCTTCTGCTACACCAGACTGCACAAAGCCCCCTCCAACCTGACCTTGAAAAATTCCAGAGATGGAGCATCTACCATCTCTCTGGGCCACCTGTTCCACTGCCTCACCACCTTCACAGTAAAGAATTTCTTCCTAATATCTAATTTACACTTGCCCTGTTTCAGTTTAAAGCCAAGACCACATGCCCTTGAGAAAAGTCCCTCTCCAGCATTTTTGTAAGCATCCTTTAGATACTGGAAGGCTGCTAAAAGGTCTCCCTGGAGCCTCTTCTCCAGGCTTAACAGGCTCAAGTCTCCGCTTGTTCTCATAAGAGAGGTGTTCTGGCCCTCTGATCATCTTTGTGGGCCTCCTCTGGACTTGCTCCAACAGGTCCATGTCCTTCTTATCTTGAGGGCCCGAGAGCTGGGTACAGCACTCCAGTGTGGGTCTCACCAGAGCAGAATGCAGGGGGAGAATTACCTTCCTCAACCCGCTGGTCATATCACCTGTTTTTGATCCAGCCCGGGATGTGTTTGCTTTATGGGCTGCAAGGATGCAGTGTTGGGTCATGTTGAGCTTCTTGCCCACCAACACCCCCAAGCCATTCTCCTCAGGGCTCCTCTCAATCTGGTCATCCCCCAGCCTGTATTGGTTGGGCTACTATGACCCAGATGCAGCACCTTGTACTTGGCTTTGTTGAACTTCACGAGCTTCTCACACTGGATGCCATCCCTCCCCTCCAGCATGTTGACCACACCACACGGCTTGGTGTCATCAGAAAACTTGATGAGGGTGCACTCAGTCCCACTGTCCATGCAGCTGACAAAGATGTTGAACAGTGCCAATCCCAATACCAATCCCTGAGGAACATCACTCATCACTACCTTCCACTTGGATATTGAGACATTGACTGCAACTCTATGAGCGTGTCCATCCAGCCAATTCCTTATGCACCAAGTGGTCCATCTGTCAAATCCCTGTCTATCCAGTTTGGAGACAAGGATCCTTTACCCCTTTTCATTCTGCAGATACTGAGGGAGTGAAGGTACTGCTAAATTCTAATGGCAAGTTGCTTTTACTTGAAGCTAAGATGCCTTAGTTTGACAGGTCTTGGAGAAAATTAAGGTTGCTCTCTAACTGGTAGCAAATGCAGGTAACGTGGAGGAAAAGAGAAGCCTTCCAGACAGGGAGAAACAGTAGAGGGAGCCTATGTGTTCTATCAGAACACCAGAGAGACTGCTAAACAATTTGTCATAACTACTCATCTGGGTCCCATCACTGGGGACTGATTTTGGGCTTCAGCTTGAGGAAAGTATCCTCAGTATTTCAGATTCTGATTCTAGTGTGTCTCTAAGCTTTGTTAAATTAGTGCCTTCTTGGCTAAAACACAGTCTGCTTACAGGATTAGCTGTGTCAAAGGAATCACTGATGTGCAGTGATGTGCTGTCTTTGTGAACTTGTAATGTACTTGCAGAGATGCTTCCATCAGTCTAATGGGAGAGGCTGCATTTATCAACAGGGAAATTGAATTGCTGGTGGTGAAAGGTCAGACTGGTGCAGTTTGCGGGTCAACCATAACCCCAAACTTCTGCTAGGATGCCTCTCTTGCTTTACCATGTCTGCTACAGGCAAGGATGAAAGGAAGTAAGAGAAAAATGTGAAGCTTCTCCTCCTTTTCAGAACATTAATTAATGCTGGAACATCTGTACCCTAGATTTATAGGTCCTGGATCCTCCAGGTCCCTGAGATCTCAACTACCACACAGAGCATCAGTCTTCTGTATTTTCAACAGAGAGAGTAACAAATGCACTTCTATTTATGCAGTTCCTTTGAGTTTTTGACTTTGCTCTTCCCTATTTTCACAAAAAAATATTTCAACTTTAGTTTTCTTACTGTTTCTGCATCTGGGAGAAGCTAAGGCTTTTTAGCTAGCTACTGAAAAGAGTGAATGCTAGCTCTCCCATGTAAGTTAATGCCTAATAACTTTTATTGGTTTTTTTTGTCAAGAGATAAAGAACATTTGCTATATGAAAGCAAACAAACTCTGAGCAATAGTGTTATGAAGTCCACAGTGCTCGGTACAGACTGTGATCATGTGGATGGCTGAATGAGTCATGATGGCCTGGAGATTGGTAACCCCCAAATTACCTGGGCAATAAAAAAGACTAACCAAATACTACCTGCTCTAGCTGACCCTGCTTGAGCACAGGTGGTTGGACTAGATGATCTTAGAGCCCCTTTCCAACCTCAGCCATTCTGTGATTCAGTGAAATACAGTGATACTGATGTTCAAAATCCTCTTTAAGACCCTGCAATTTAGCTGTTTGCTCATTCTACTGCTTAGATTTTTTCTTCTCTGTGATGTTTGCAGAATTTTTCTGTCTGTGTACATATTTATTCTCTCTTTTGTTTGCTGCCTTCAGATCTCTGTGCATCTAACACAAACCATAAAGCACTCTAGTTTCTTTAGAACAGATAAGGTGAGGGAGTCACTGACATGAGGTGGAATATTTTCTTAATGTCAAAAACACTGATAATTACTATGGACTGTTTGGTTAAGTTAGCATTGTTAACAAAAGCCAGGATGCAAGTTTACAGCTGTGTGCTTGTTGCAGACATATGTATGTGTGAGGTCTTCCATATCTTCACAGTTTACATGGGTCTTTACAAGAAAAACCAACCTTCTGCTCCTGCAATGCTTTAATAACCTCACTAAAACCCTGCCAGACCTATCACTCTACCAACTCTACTGATTTATGCAGTTCTGAACTAGATGGAAGGAGTTTCTGCTGTTATTGTTTCCACCACAGGAAGCCACCAACAAGCACTCCTAAGGATAAAAACCAACCTACTTTTTAATGAACATAGACTGATATTTCCATTACATTTTGACATGAAAAAGAGAGTGCACTTAAAAGCAGAGATTTGAAGAAAGAGTCAGAGTAAAAAAAGATGATGGAGCTATTCATCTTCCTCTGAATATTTTTGACTTAGAGCCATATTTCTCTTCCTACTTCCCCTGCCATCTCCAAACAAACAAGAAACCTACAACAGATTTTCAACAGATATAGGAAAAAAAAAAAACAACCTCAAAATTAAATTTGTCTTAATAAGGCTGACAGAATTTTCAGATGGTAAGTTTCCAGTAACAAGGACTGAAAAAAGTATCAATGAAAACTCATTTTTAATTATGCTGGTTGGAGTAACACAACATAAATTCCACAAACACCAAAAAAATCCCAACTGCAGTGAAGAAAACCAGCAATTTGCCTATTTGCATATTCTTTTTGGTCTCGATAATTTTATCCATCTAATTCCTATACATATCAGACACCTTTGGAAAATGAAACTAAGAGAATATAGTTTAGTAACCCCATGGAGATGATGCAATTCAGGAAAAATTTTAATGAAGCATCATAGAGAAAAAATTTGAATTATCAACTATGATTGATTGTGGACAAAAAAGAAAATCAAAACTATTTCCTCTCAGCATTCAATAAAACTATTTTCTTCTGAAGAGAAATATGGCTTAATATAATTTCCCAGTTAATTCTGATTATTTATAAAGGCCTGACTAGACACTGAGCTATGAATGTCTTAGATTTTGAGTTACCACAGAAATTCAAATAATTTTAATTACTTTATGCAAAGTAGTTACGAGATTTCTGCAGAAGTTCCTCCTTGACTGAACTTTTCCCAATAAATTACATTATTAGTATTCAGCAAATCTGACCAAAAAAAAGTGAAATGAATGTACTTTGAATGTACAGCAGAAACATTAAGGAAAATAGCTGGAAATATATTTCAAGGCATAGCAAAGTAGGCTTAGATTGCTTTTCAGCTGTTTGACTAAGCAACATTCTACCTCATTCGATTAGTATCTTAGAGAACTGACGACCTTGTTACTCAATTGAATGTTTCATCCTTGATAGCAGAAATCAGCAATGACTTGAGAAAACAGCTAAACAACAGGACACAACATTCTTCATCCCACTGGGAACACTGCTGCCCTAGACTGCCTAGACTTTCCTTCATATATAAGAGACAACTATTAATTAGTATGTTTTTAAGGAATACAACTTTCAACTTAGAAAGATTAATGACACTACTCTGACAATATGCAGGGTTCACTTGCTTCACTGTAGATGAAAAAAATTAGTAGCATTAAGAAACCAGAAGTTTTAGGGAAAAACCCCAAAAAACTGGGGCAAGAGATTTACTTTTACTTTAATGTTTGCCTGATATTAAGATAAGCACACTAAACTACAGCCTTCTCATTCCTCAGTAAATGTGTGCAGATACTGATGAAGGCTTGAGACTGGTCTGTACTGAACTAAAGTGGTGTCTCTTCTGTGCACCAAACTGAAGATGGGGAGCACCCATGGATGAGAACACTACCCTTCAGTCAACGCCCAGCACCTCCTCACATTCACCTCTCTGAAGTCCATGGTGAGTTCCCTTCCACCTTCAGCAGAAACACATGTGGGTATCACAATCCCTATCACACCTCAAGGGTGCCATAGGTCTCAGACAAGCCCTTCTGAATTGAGGTGAATTTCTGCCAGTTTGATATTTGCTAATTATTAGATTGCTTCAGCAGCAGCAATCCTTCATCACAGAGATAAACAACTCTTCTTTTATTTATGAAGAACACTAAGGAAGAGACTTTGCAAAACATTTCAGAAGACAGTTTTTGTGCAGCTGTTAACAGCTTCAGAGAAGAAACGCAGAAGATATATGTTGGGATAAAATACGCAGTGACAAACATGTAAACACAAAAAGCCAGGCTGTGAGCTAATTTAAGCCTTGTTCAGTTATAGGCTAGCTAAAGCATGCTTCCATGCTCATAATTAAAAAAAGTCCTGAAATTTAAAACAACCGAAACCACAAAACAGTGGGACTTCTTGAACTGTTCCAAAGACGTGTAGTGAAAAAAAAAATCAGTTAAATATCTGAGATTAAATAGAAAGTATCCAAGAATCCATTTAAAATGCTTTTACATTATTAATCACTTGTTCTCCTAACTCTGATGGAGCACGTATGTGTTCAGTAAAAATGCACCAGGATCCATTCGAGATTAAGAAAAGCTGATGACACAATTGATCTTAAATTTTGGGAAATGAATAAAAAACACTATTGAAAAGTCTGCATTCTATGTGTAATCAATGTGCCTTGTTGCACATCAGGCACATAAGATGGCAGAGATTGAAGCACAATGCTCTAGGCAAATATAACTATCAGAAGGCACCTTGCAGGCCATTTTGAGTGAGCACAAGACAAAGAAATCTGAGAATTACTCCAGTATGTCCTCACAGCAAAACTGACCATCAACAGCTGACAGTTTGTGGGCATACAAGAAGCTACTGAATGGAATAAGTGAGACTTGATAAATGGGCATTTCATGACCTTCAAGATATGGTCCAAAACATGCTTGTTTTTTCAGGAAACTTTGATACTGTATTAGATGAGATTACACAATAAGATTGTCAAAGCCTCACTCAAGGTCAGCTGCCTGCAACCACATCTACTTCTGTTTTTGCATGCAGTGGATGAGTGGTGTGAGAGGTGCATGGGAAAATCAGTGAGGCAGTTTCAAGTACCTCTTTTTAAGTGCTCCTATGCATCCTTCAGGAGACTTAAACAGTATAACACTGAATTACAATTTGTAATAAAGTTGGGCTATAAGCATTTCCAAAAATGGTACTTAGATATTCTTTTCTCCAAAGCTTAAATTTTGTCCTGCAGAGACTCTTGCACCACTGCTATTCCTGATGCACATCAGTGCACGGAGGAGCCACCAACAGGCATTCCTGGTGGGGCTGCTGTCCTAGAAGTCAGGAAGCCACTCGTTACACTCCACTGCCCTGCTGCTTCTGCCTACAAAAAGCAAAGTATGAGTTACTTCTGGTTAAATTAAGCCTATGCTAATTTCTTGGCTGAAGCTCATCAGTTTCTTTTAGGGAGAGATGGGTGTTGTGTAGAGTGGCTGCCCTCCTCACTGTCCTTCCTAAGGACCACAGGAATACAATGGGACAGTTGAACTCTAAAAATGAAACCAGTGATTTTTGGGGTGCCTATTTTATGGGTCTGCTCAAATGAACTTGTCCCAAACTGTCAGCTGCTTCACACAGCATCTGCCAGAAGAGTTTTTTCAGCTTTCTTTGGGAGGCAGAAACAAGGCATACGACAACACAGCCAACTCTGTACCACCTTCTTCTGAGTGAATTTCCTTTTCCAGGGTGGAGGGAAGGGGTGAACATAAGAGATCTTCCTTGTTGGGGGGGCTGCTGATCTGCCTTGCCTAAGGGAGTCTTCGGTGACACTCTGCACTATCAGGTCTTCCTTCCATTGATTGTCATGTGGACTGAGAGGAATGGGGCAGCACTCAGTACTCATACCCCTTCAATTCTGGTCAGTGCTGTCCATCTTCCTCAAGTAAAGAACACTTTCTATCTCCAATAGGTTCTACAAATGTAAAAACATGAACAGCTCATGCACAGCACTCGTATTTTTTTACAGAGTTATGTAAAATTCACACAACAATTGGAGAGATTAATTTTAATCCCCTGCATGAAGACTACAAAACTAAAAATGAGCATAAATACTATGAAAAATCAATGTCCCAAGAATACTTGCTATCACAAACATGAAATACAGAGCTCCTTGTTTAAGTTTTCCTACACCATTCCAGTCTATTCCCCCCTCATTATATCCACAGAAAGACTATTCATTCATGATAAGCCGGTTTGATTAGTTCAGATAATTTTCCACCGCTGTTCCTTGCAAGCTGCAGTCATGGCAAAGAGTTTTTGAGTCATTCTCATGATCTTGTTCCAAAATCTGTCTGTGTTGCCCAGTGCCTAAACCCATCAAAATAATCATGATAAAGTTTGCATGTGGTGCTATTAGTTAAATATTGAAGCTATAGCTGGAGAAACAAGGATTAGAAGTTTTGCTAGTAATTATAGTCAGATGCCTGTAACAATCCTTGAGGTTTTGACTGCTTGTACAGTTGTTGCTCACATAGACTATCCACAACATGAGCGGGAAATTCCCGTGAGAAAAGATTCTGGAAATGAGGTCCAAATGGTGCACTTTATTGGTTTGAATGGAGAAAATAAGATTTTTGGGGTCAATTTACTTTGATTAAGGCGTAGCAGAATAAAATGAATGTAGCCCAATAAATTATGTATCTTTTACCACTGAAATGTATTCACTTTTGCATTATTATATATTTTTTATCATTTAAAAAAACTGCAGATAGAAAAAACTTACTGGCAACCAATACACACATACTTGATATTTTTATCTACATTTTATTGGTAAACAAAGTTCTGACACATCAGTAAGTAAATAGACTGTAAAACGTATTTCTAGACAAATGTCACTGTGGATGGATAAACAGTCTTGAGACAGGAGGTTTCAAAAAAAAAATCTTAAGCTGTCATGTAATATTAACAGGAATACAGGGTGCTTTCCGCAGCACTACTCGGAACGAAATGTTATGCCCATGGATGGTAAAGCAATGAATAAGCTGCAGTTAGTCCTGGTCATGAAGCACTGTTTGAAGGCTGAACACAAATGCCAAAAAATCTGTACAATTAAGTGCTATTAGTTCTACAGATCCCAAGTAGGCCGTATAAGAGCTTATCACTCTGCTTGCTGTAGAAAATCAAAGTGAAACACAAGCTCGACCACTGCATACTTGCAGTTTTTCTAGCTCTTAAAGGCTAAACAAAGCTGGGAACATGAAGCCACAGAAGCCACCCATCCTGAGGGCAGTCTGAAGAGAGTTCAGCACTGGACTTAAAACAGCTATTAAACCAGAGCTGTGTAGGATTATTTTGCTGAATGAAAACAGCAATATGCAAGAAAAGATTCTTTGTACGAATTGATTTAAAAGATAGTGGGGAAGAAAAATGGGACAGAATTCCCAATTACAAAATGGGGGTTTTAGTCAAAACGAGATAAGGTGCTAACTCTTGCGCTAGTGAGTGGGTACAGCCCTCACAGGACACATGGCAAGCTCAGGTTCAAGCCTAGAGCACAGCTGTATTGCCACGTCTGTATTTCCTTTTTTAAAAGTGATTTTTCATCTCAGTCTTTAAAAAAAAAAAAAAAAAAAAAAAAGCTTTGCCTTATTTAGGAATAAAATACCACAAGTCTTGAAAATATTTCAGGTCAGCAAAACTGGCTCTGTTAACATTTGTTCTGCCATACACTACCCAAGAGCAGTCTCCTTGCTTTTTTGTTGGAGGACAGCATGTTTGGATCTTGCTGTCTCCTGCCTTTTACATCTGCTATGCTGTGAATGGAGTCAATGTCACCAAGCTGGCTCTCCTGGCCTTATTCCAGCCTAAGATTTCCTCATGCTGGAGGGAATTGCTTCAGCTGCTTTTACAGAGCAACTTTAATTCCCCTTTCCTCTGCCACAGTTTACCAAAAGGGCATTGAGCAGAAATTTAATCTTCCTTTTTTTTTCATCTTCTTCCCAACAGTGTAAATTCTTACTAATATGGCTTTGATAACCAAAGGAAAGGAGGCAACAGCTTGTGCACTCATCTTAAACCAGGCTTTTATTGTAATTTATTTCCCCTAATCTTCATGTGAACTGAAATGTAATTGTACACAGTGCATGTCAAACTCAGATCTAGATATATTCCTTTCTGAAAGATTTAGTGGAAAAGGAAAGGGGATTCAAAAGATAGTACAGACTGAATATAGTGCTGGAATAGGACATCCACTGGCTTGCAGCAATGGATGCAGAAAAGGTTTCCACTGCAAAAAGAGATTGATGGTGGAAGTCTGCTAGAATAAGGTTCCCTCTGGGTCAACTTCTGGCCATTTACAGTTTCTTTATGTTAAAAGCTATAACTCATAGATTTCTCTGCCTCTCACGACACGATTTTCCTAATTTGCGATTATTTTAGCTTTCAGTACACTGCCATCACTGCTATTTAAACAGTAGGTGTGTTGCAATAAATGCTGTTGCCTTGTCATCTCTGATTAACTCCACTGAGTTCAGTTACATCACCCCAGTACTAGACCAGCACAGCTGAACTGGGAACATATTCGGGTCTAACATCTAACAGATGTGTGATGGGAAAATTTCCAACATCTCTCCTTTTTTTCTTAGAAAGCAGAAAGAAAAAACTAGTTTAACTCCAGTTTCTCAAGGCTCAGAATCTCTCACAATAACAAGCTTTAGGAATAACATGGGAACGAAAGAAAGCACAATAATATAACAAGAGGGAATAACTGCTCTGCTTAAAATACAAACTATTTCACATGTTTATTCCTATCCATATTATATAGAATCTTTCCTCTGAAAGCATTCCAAGAATGTGCCATTTACTGCTAAATCAATGAAGTCAAAGAGCATGGGAATGTAGATCCCAGAAGAATCCATCCAGATTGTGCTATCAACAACCTGTAATGCAGTGCAAGGTTGAGACCAAGCCTGGTACTTTGTCCAAAGTTTGGCGATTATTTTTTTTAAAGGCTACAAATGCAGGCATTTACAGAGCGCCATTTGTGGCTGTTTGCCTTGGGAAAGTTAAGTAAAGTTGGAAAACAACGCTTTCTTAATGAATATATTTTATTTTCTCTCTATCTATATGCAAGTGTTTATTGCAAACAAATTGTGTGTAAGCTGTTCTAAAATAATCCCCTAAAAATAAGTAATTGAAGCTTACTCTAATACATGGCAGAAGTAGGAATTTTGCTGAGTTACTACATGCTCAGCTTTTTCACCCCATGCCTTGTCTAATGTTAAGACCACAAGTTCTGCGATAAATATGATTCTTGTATAAACACATTCTTTCCAACAGTATTCATCTGGCTCTTTGCGTCTAAGAGAGTATGAAACGTTACAGAGCTCTCAGCACTTTATTCTCTCTCTCATTCAGCAAGCAAAAATAAATCTTTGCTTCTTCTGTTGGTATATAATATGCAGTGCCAGGAGCTGCAAAATCCTTCCCTTTTCTAGTAGTGTCTAGTGCACTCGAGAACTCGCTGTTAGCCACAGACGTGAAGAAATGTTAAACAAAGTTGCTACTGCATAACCACCTCCTCCTACATGAGCTCTCGTGATAGGTGTAATCCTCAGCTGGACTTGAAGAATACACTTGTTGAAATTAATGTGGCATCACAGCCGGGCTGCTTGCGTAGTTTTGTTCAGAGTGGTGTCAGCATCCCTGCAGAACCATCCAGCCAGGCTATTTGAAACACATCTCAACAGGGCAAAAAATCAGATTTTTCACATTGAATGCAGTGGAATTTCCACAGGCGACTGGGGAGATCTTGACTGCTGTTGGTCTTCAAAAGAAGTCCTTATACATGTAGGACGAAATTTACCTTCTCCTTTTCAATCCTGGCTACATTTAGAGAGAAAGACCCAACACCATACCCAGCTCCTGGATCCAGATGCTTATTCAACCATTTCCTTGCTGTGTATCAGGATGAGACACAGGTCCTTTTTGCCTCTTTTTTCCCCTTCTTCTTCCCCATACTCTAGCAGAAGAGCACAAAGCTCTTGAGGATGGAGGAATAGACTGTAGGGGCACTGGCACTGCAGGGCTGGCTGCAAGAAGACCTAGAGTATACTTCCACACTAGACTCTAATGAAAGGGCTGGAACCAAACAGGTACATGGAGACTACAAGCGGAAAGTAAGAACATTATCATTATTTCATAGCTAAAATACTGGATTAATACACTGCACGCGTGAGCAATTTAATTCTCAGCTCCATTGAGTCTTTCATTTTTTAGCACTTGCAAAGTTCTTATAGCTGCATCAGTGGGTAACACCTCCTTTCTTCAAGTATCATGTTTCTTCATGTTCTGCAGTGGCAAAACTGTATCTTTTCCTCATGATTTATATCACTCTAGTGAGTAAAGTCCTCTTTTCAGATTAGAACCAAATTTCTGTGTGAATAATGATGACAGTAGAATAGCTGCAATTCAGTCCATCGCACTAATTTGTAACTGTTCATTAAAGAATTCCATGTTTATCTTTTTCATTATTTCAAATTAGAAAGAAAACTTCACTAGGATTATTTGATGAAATTTCTTTACAATAACTAATTGTGAGAGTGATTTGTTCAGTAAAAGCTTGAGCCTTGCACACACACACACGAACAGGCACACACATACATGGAAAGCTCTTCATGCCTAGCATGTAGATATCCGTTTCTGTAGAGAAGGGGAATCACAGTTCTTCCACGTTTGCTCATCATCATCATCCTTATTGTGTGCCTGCTGAGCTTCACTCTCTGGAGGTCTACCTCCAGGGAGAGAAATGTGATATGGGAAGTTTTCTGTATTTAG
Source organism: Eulacestoma nigropectus (assembly GCA_013397775.1). Classification (NCBI taxonomy): domain Eukaryota; kingdom Metazoa; phylum Chordata; class Aves; order Passeriformes; genus Eulacestoma; species Eulacestoma nigropectus. The sequence continues at coordinate 871,152 of VZTE01005204.1, forward strand.
ACCTGGGAACAACTGAGAAACCCAATGTTGGCTGCACGGAGCAGCTTTTCTCTCTACTGCCAAGTCTACAGCAGCCTTGAGAATTCATGCTCTGCATAGCAAAGGGATATGTTTCCTTATCATCTGAGTTGGTTTATTCACGACTGGCATTTGCAGAGCACATCAGTAATACTGAGACAAGGCAGTGTACAGACAAAAGCCAAAACCTGATCCCCCAAAGCATCCTTTCCAGAGCTACATTACTCCAACTCTAATACAGCACTTCACATAAAACCAAGGCTATGTCTTTTTTTCTTTAGTAAGAATAATGTATGTTTAAGGCTGAGTTCTCCATCAGTGTCTGCTTCTGACATAGGGAACTAAAAAAAAAACTCTTTCCTGTTTCTTTGTCTGTGTATATCGACATGTGCCAAAAGGAAACATGTTTGGACACTATTATGCAGCTTGCTGAGAAACTATCTTAAAATTGAGGTTTCTTCTTTCCTACTAGCCATTATGGTTCCTTATCTCAGGCATTCAAACTATTTGCTAATTGCTCTCTTTTCTGTTTTGGAATTTTTTTTTTGTGTGGATTTTTTTTTCTTGACTTTTTGTTGTTTTACGAAGTAGTTGCTATGAAAATAATAACAACTTGCAGACAGGAACATTTCTGTCCATATTTTTAATACTGAAAGGCCTTGTATTTATTTTGTAGGAATGTTAACATTTCTCTGGGGATATCCTTGTAGAAAGCAGGTTGAATTTTGCTGTGAGGATGAAATGCTGGTGAAATAAAGACTGAGTAAATCTTTGTGACTAATTGCTACCAGGAGTTATACTGCAGCCTGATCCGTAATCATTAAAACAAGTAGAAAATATACCCCCACCTACTTTACATTATGTAAGGTATATTAAGCATACAGGCTTCAACTATTTTTCATTGCAAGATCTAGTTCCCCTTTATCTCTTATTTTGCTCTAGCCTTAAGGAAAATCCAAACATATTCAAATATGCTTGTTATATGTTAACACATTTAGTGTGCTTTTTAGATATATCATGCCCACGAAGTTGCCAGTGTGGCTATAACGGGAGAGAAAAAGAGGCAAGACAAGACTTATGCAACATTGTGCTTTAGCTGGCACTAGCATTGCTCTGCTAATGCACAGCTGGAATTCACAACCAAAACATGGAGATGGAGTGGCTGTTTCTTTTAAAAAGAGGTAGATGGTATCAAAATCAACTTCTAAAATCTCCCAACAGAAACATCTTTCCATCTGCTGCTATAGTTTCTTTATCCTGAAATTGTTCTGTGGAATTTCCTGTTTACTCTCAATCTCCTAATTTATAGATCATGTCCTTCGACACCAATGGTAGAGTTTATGTAATTCCCATTCACTGAATTCCTTCATTATGTTCTTTTAGAACAAATTGTATTATTATCTTAATGTGTGTAAGTTCAGGACGTTTAACGTTTTTCTACCAGCTACAACTTAATTGCAAGTTTGAGCCTCATACTGACAATTGCCTGACTAAAAGAAGAATGTTAAATTCAAACCACTGGAATAAAACCTCCAGTGTATTGTACAGAGTGACTCTAGCATTACTTTTGAATTTCCTCATTTTATTGGTGCTTACAGTATGTATTAATTCTATCTGAAACACCAACAAAATATAACATCTCCTATTCAGTTACCTGAAGAATCCTTCTCTGCATCACTTTTATGGCTGATATCGAAATACAGCATCAGCCTGGAGCAGAGCCATCAGTGTGACAGCTGAGAGAGCTATAGGTGACCAGCTCAGAAGGGAGAAGTTTGTGAGTACTTCTGTAATGAGTTTCCCTTTCATGGAGTTGGTAGGATAGGCAGCCTTTCCGTAGGGCAAACTGTGGGGCTCAGCACTGGCTATACAGAAGATCCTTAAGCAGCAGAGACCAGGATTCATCTCTTCTAACATCCTCCCTTTTCCTCCAGCCACACTTCTCTTACAGAAAGGTCTTTACAGCAAAGGACAGGCACAGAAACCCTGACTGTGCTGTCCTTCCCAGGCAGTGCTTAAGGAGGAGGCTGGATGAATCACTTTTTCCATCTCACAAAAGCATGCACTTCCATCCTCAGCCCATCCAGTGCCAGCAGCCTTCCTGTGGCCTGGGAAAACCAAGGAAGAGAGCACTGGATCCCGGTGCACATCACTCTTTCTGTCACTCAGGAAATCTTACAAAATCCATTTGTAGAGCAGCTTTGGAAAATTGTGGTTCAGTTTATTTATTAAAATAAGACTTATTTTGCTAAGTCCTCCCTGCATTTTTAAGTGGTTTGTTGAAAATCTTCCAAAGGTTGACTTGGGAACCAGATTCATTTTAACTTAGCAGAAACCCTCTTTTAACCAAGTACATAAGAAGCAAAGGCCATTTGCTGCTGAGTGGCCAAACTCAAGATGTGATTAAATAATCCTCGTGCTCCTTTGCCCCAACTCCTCCACCTTCTCCCCAGAAGTAACGAGGCAGGAAAGGCCCCTTCATTCCTCTACTGACACCATGAGGAGAGGGATGAGTGCTCAGTGCCCACAGTGAGAGCAGCTGAGATGGCACCGAGCCACCTCTTTAAACAGCACTGGCTGCACACAGTGAGTGAGCTGGGCATTGTTATACACAACAGGCTAACCTGGCCCTCAGACAAACAAAACATTATACTGACAATACTTCCATTCCCTCTATTTCCAGCAACTTTATTCAAACAGGGAGAGGAACATAAACATGACAACCTGTTCCATGACAGCTTACTGACGATCATGTCCACCACACTAACACTGACACAGAACAGCTTTAAGTTACCTTCTCCTTGTGCAGCCCTGAGCCTCGCTGCATTTCGACTGGTTTCCTTTACTGCCCAACTCCCTGTTCCCGCCTGCTCCCACTGCTCATCTCCTCCTCTTCTGGCCTTAGTCCCAGCCATCTGCTGCCAGTTCCTAGAAAAATCACATCCACAAACTTCCTCCTTCTGTCTCGTTCACTGTCCACTCCCACACTCTCCTGAAGTATCTTCACCAATTAGCCACCTGGCAAGAAGAGCATCTTCAAGTTCATTAGGTGAACATTCCTGGATAGAAAAGCACCAGCTAAAAAAGAAGGGTGGGGTTGGCATGGAATAGCCAGGGAGAAAAAGAAAAACAAACAGGCAGTGAAAATAGGGTAGGAAAGCAATGTACAAACTTGGGAAATTCCATGCCTGGTAGTATGGATGGCCAGCTGGGTTTCAGAAAACCTTAGAGTGAATAAAACATCCTGCCTTACTTCTACTCTGTAACCTGATCTTAAGCAAGAGCTCGAAAGAAAACAACAAGAAGAAGGTGGCTGGAGTATTTGATAAAATTTTTATGGGCTGTGAGATGCTCTAAAATCCATCACTGAAAACCATCCGGAAACACAAAGAGCTAATCTGACGTCTTGCATTTTTGCTTCAGCAGAAGAAAGTATAAACCAGACCAAAATCAAACACAGCTCATTTTCAGAAGACACTGGGTGGTAACAAGCAGTTGTGTTTTGTAAGAATAAGCCATCAAGAAGAGGAATGCATGCTACTTTTGATTTTTTTCTAAACATGGATTTGAGGTTGATAAAGGCAAATGAGCTCACCTCCCAGTAGAGATAAAATTCCACTCATACAACTGACTAGCTGTAAGACAGTCCTCATCATACTAAAACTATTCCAATCAACCCCTCCTCCCAAAACCTTCCCACAACCCCCCAACGCCACCCACAGTTCTCAATGCACTGGAAAAGTAGCTGCTGACAAATGGGAGTGTTGTCCATCTACTGAGTTTTCCAAGTGTTATGTTTTGGCTATTTATTGGCATAGTTACATTTCAAATGAACTTCTCACTCACTGATGTTCCGGCAAAATTTGACCTAAGCAAAGCATACCCAGTCATTTTGGCCAATTGGCAAGGGTTGATTAAGATTCCTGTTATTTTTACTTTGTTTTGACTGGCTTTGAAAAGGCAGTCCTAAACAGGCTTTTCTCACTTTCTGGAACCTTAGGGAGCCAAGGAGGTATCGTACTGTACATGTAGAAGCTATTGTGTGTCCACACAGTGCTGTGCCATTACAGGCTGCCACTTGTACCTCCTCACTCTGATTTACTACCCAGATATGAAAACAAAATGTACTGTTGTGCAAGCATTCCTTCCAAACTTTGATAAGGGAAATTATATGAAAACCCAGAGGGGCATATACAGAGTTCCACAACTCCTGGTGAATGTCACATTGTTCTCATGCTCCCTTTTACCAACTAGAGACTGAAGTTTATACCACTTTTCTAGAAATATTCAGAGCCTCCTAGATGGTGAGTTTCTCACTGGAAATGGATGAAATCTTCTAGTGATGAGAGAAAAGAATCATCATACTGACTGACAATCTCTTCAGAATTTGTTGCAGACATAGTCTGTGGAATAATTCTTCACTTCCTCAGACTTATATCCTGTAAGTGTAGCTTCCACCAACAAGAATTACTTGGCAATAAATGTTGCATTAAATATTGAACTGCAATATTCAGATATACACACGTTCATCCAACACCAGATTCAAATCTGAAGAGACGCCACAGCAACAACATAATTCATGCAGGAAATGACAATTGACTCAAAGAATCGTAGAAAAGTTTGAGTTGGAAGGAACCTTTTAAAGGTCATCTAGTCCAACCCCCAGTGACCCCTCCAATGACCTTTTTTGCTTCTGAGATTTTGAACACTGTAGACAAGCATAAAACACATGAAATAATCCCAATCGTCTTCCCAGCATTGATAAGCTTGTCGTCAGATAGTCTTCAGTTCTGGACACTGCATCTCAACAGTCAAGAGGAAAACAACAAAGAATGGTCAGCAATACAAGAAACTTTACCTACAAGTAGTAAGTGAATGAGTCAGCTCTCCCTGGACTGCAGCAGCAAAACCAAGTGGGGTATGATAACACAGATACCAGCACAGGAACTTCAGATATGCTGACAAGCTTGTTGGTGGAATCTCCATCACTGGAGGTCTTTAGGGGAAAGTTAGACATAGCTGTGTTGGCAACAGTAGCAGAAATGGCATACCTTACAGTTTACTGGGACATAAACAAGGGGAAAAAGCCCTGTCAAACGTAGCAAGTGCTTATTAGTTGTACTATGTACAGTCTCCGAGAGATCAAGGCCTCCCTGGCAGAGACACTTAAATGCACACCGAGTAACAGTTTACAGACTTTGCACTGCAAAGAAGCAAGAGGGAAGGAATTGCTGATATTTTCTTTACTAGGGTTGAGAACCTCAACCACAGTGGTTTTATCCAAAAGACAAGAACCTAGTTTGCCAAAACAGTCAGTACCAAACCCTGGCTCCAAGTTCCCTTAGGTGCCTTCAACTCCCATTTAGTTATTTAGTAAATAAGTACGATGACCAAAAATCAGCACACAATGGATGTAACTCCTTGTCAAACACTTCAAAAATCTGTTTTACTAAGGAGAACGGAGCTCTTAGGAGATCTACCTTACTTGACTTCCCTTCCAACAAATCATGAGCCTGTGGCTAAGCCAAGAAAGGAAGCAATGTCTCCTGAGAGGCCAAGGCTACAAGCAGGAGAGCTTGCCTAGAGGTTGCAGCACCTCCTGCACCTCATTTCTGCTTGACCACTGGCTATGGGCACAGGTGGGACACTCATTCAGTAATGACTGAACTATCAGAAGTATATACAGCTGGGCTGGCTGAACTCAGTGCTGATTCACTGCAGTTGGGTGAACTGCGAGCTGTGGGATCAGCTGCTGCCTCCTGAGCCGGCAGCCAATTCACCTCAGGAGCAGGGACAGGCTGATACACTGTACATAACAGGGAAACACTTTCTGCTTTTGATTTTTTTCACAGTAACTCCTCAAGTACTCCTATAGTTTGCAAAGCTAATACTGAGGTTTTCTGCTGACAAACACTGTGTGTACCAAAGAACCTTGCGTCTGAACAGGCCTGAGAGCTCCAGCATGTAAAAAGTGCACTTCTAGTAATAGAAGGTACCACTTACATGTTGTTTAAAGACAATACAGAAATCTAATCTCTTTGGAGAAAAAATCCAAACCTATTCTGAAATCAACATTTCTGATTTTGTTTGCTGGGCATAGAACACTCTAAAGGTGAACTGGTACACTGTACTGATGACTGCTTTTCACCCTGTGTATTCTTGATCTACACAGTTTATTGAAAAAAGTTAAAAGTGCTTGATGCTAATGAACTGGTTGTTGGGGTTTTTTGTTTGTTTGTTTTTTGTTGTTGTTGTTTCGTTTTGTTGGTTCTTCATTATGATGAATACAATCTGATTGACAGGAATGGTGAATGAGATCTAGATGAGATCTAGTAGAAACCATGGGTGAGATGTCCAGCTGATACTAACTGGGGTAGTTCCATTTTCTTCTTGAAGCTGATGCTGACAATTAGCAATTTTCCTGTAAGGAGATCTGACTACTGTCTACTGTCATCAGAGAGGCTTCAGAAGAAACATGTGTGAGCAAAGGAATGGGAATGGAAGAGAAACTACCTACAGGACATCCGACTACCACTGGTCCAAAAAAGAGGGAGACACAGTGCAACGACAGATCAGATAGTGTTTCTCTTCTTTCTCCACCATGGGCCTTCAGTGTTTTTTTTCCAGACCATAGGGAAACTACCAAACAGCCACCTGTACACCTCCCAAGCCTCATTTCAAGATCCTGAGTGGATGTCAGTAGCCCTTAAGTTTTGTGGCTTATAAATTCAGGAGTGAATTTAGCAGAGGTGAAGGTGGACTGTATAGCAAAGGCCCCATGCACAAGTTATACAGAATTCACCTGAGTTTTGGGGCTTTTCACTTAAGAAATCAGAGCAGTCAGTTTTAGCCTAAAGGAGGAGCATGAGCTCAAGTCCACAGTAACATGGAATGTCTTTCTTTTCACACTTTTTCTCAGTATAACTCCTTGTTCAGTAGCACTACACTGTGTACCCTAAAATCTGGAGAAAATCTGCCCTATTTTTGACATGGGAGACTATAAATAAATGTAGATAATAGCAGACAACTGCATACTTTTACATATATTACATGAAATTATAGCAATATTCTTCCTCACTGAAGTTACTTGTTCTCTTAAGCTCTTGAGACTTTTGTGCTTACTGAAAATGCTTGTGTGTGGCACTTTAATGTAATGACACAATCTGTAAGTACAATAGTCTAAGTTAAATAATGCTTCCTCACAAAGTTTCAGGCACAACTAAGGAGTTAAGTAGTTTCCATGTTTGTTTTTCCTGGATCCTGTTCTGAGACTATCTTCCATAGCTGGAAAAGGTCAACATCCTACCATTAATACAACATTATTCCCACAACTTTCTACAACAAAAAAAGTTTTCATAAACAAAAGCAATTTTTTAATGTGGTGCATCAAGAGCCATGTTTACTTGCACTGTTATTTTGCCAGTACCTTATGGTTTAGAAAAGATAAGGCTATTAACAGAATTTAAAATACATATTTTTTGATCTTATTCCACATTGGGAATGAAAGAAAATGTTACTAAACTGTCCTCCCAACTTCCGCTCTTGAGAGGTCAGATAACTTAGCAATCTATCACTTCTGCAAAAGAAAGTATACATATGTGTATTTGAAGGAGCCAAGACATGTAAAAAAATTATATACAATCATTCAAGATTTTCTGACCTTTGCTTTGAAAATAAATAATGCTGACATTAAGAAACCAGTTTGAAGTATTTTGTGGTTATTAAAGTAAAGCCCCACAAATCTTCTCATAATCAAAATGCTCAGAGGAACTTCTCTGCTTTGACTTTCAACTCTCTTTGTTCCTATGCACTGGTTGGCAAACATGGTTCATCTGGGAAATGCACATACATTTATAGTCTTTCCATTTGTCAGCTTTCCATAAAACTTCAAGAGTGTTCACAAAAGCAGTACCAAAATACTTGCATGACATCTGGCTAAAATGTAAAAGAAAAAAGCACTGAAGAGAAATGAGTTTTGTTTGTTTGGGTTTTTTTCCTTCATGTACAGTTTCTAACTGCAGCACCTGTTTGGACTGCTTATTTGTTCCCTATGCATATGATTCACATCCCTTCTCTCCAGAGAAACAAATATACAAAACTGCAATATACAATCCAGAACATAGATCCCGCTATTTCTTCTCTTTGAACTTCAAATCTAAAGTGGGAAGAATGTATTGGAATGGTGGTATCTGAATAAGAAGGTGCAGTGCATGGAATTAAATATGTGATAATCTTGAACTCTGAAACACGTAAATTGTTACTATCTGTTAATCTACTTGATGTGCCTCTTCCCTATACCATGGCTTCCCAGGGCAATCAGGGAGCTGGTGCATGCTATCAGTTACCAGTTTTAGATGAGAAATGCTCCTGTTGAGTTTTCTGACATGAGGGTAGACATAGAAACCTGAAGAGCTGAGGCACTCCGTCAGCCTCCTGCACTGCCCACGCTGTCTGTCAGTGCTGGGTCATGGTATAGGTCTGCCTTGATCTTTGGGTGCATCTCCTGGGGAACTCTTTCTTTGAAGGATTCTGTTTCCTCCCCTGCTCCACTAAGGAAAAGGATTTTGTGTCAGGGAAGCAACTTTTGACCTTTGTCTGACAATTGAGCAAGACACGAACCTTTGTAAAGTTTCATACACTTAGCAAAGCTTTTCATTTTCAGCAGCTGAAATGTGGGAAGATCCTGTATTTCCTTCGGAGTGTGCCCAAACCCTCACAGCTCCTTTTCAGGACCAGGCTGTGGGAACACAGAGCATCCCACGTGTGTGTGTCTGTGGCGTACCTTTGATGACCATTTGCATGGAGCAGCATCAGCCTCACAGACACCTGGGTGGGAGCCCACTCCTCAAAGCTGAGGAACTTCAGGGGAATCATTCCTGTAGCTCTCCTTCCAAACCAACCTGGGACAGCTGGAAACTGAGAGCAAGTTTCCTGCCCCTCCTCAACAAACGTTCAAGCAGCATAGAGCATACTCAGGGACATACCAGGCTGGATGAAGAGGTTGGTGGAGGCTGCCAGCTGGAAGTGTCTAAGAAACCACAAGCAAAGTTTCTTTTCATTACTAGAAAATGATTGGGAATGAGTCAGAGAGATGGGCCCTGGTGGCCCAGGATGATATACCAGCACAAGAAGGGGCTGTGTTTTTTAAAATAAATGAACAAAGATTTGCAATGGGTAGAAGAGGGACTTTAGGGTCAGATGGATGTAGATAGTTATAGTTTCAGTACAAAATAATGCATAAAGGGAAAACCAGTTGAAATATTTGTAATTTTAAACATCTTTTTATACCTGATTCTCGATTACACAAGAGATGTGTTACATAGGATTAATGACTGGACAAGCAGGTCAGGATTTTGTAAGTGAATTTCTGCTTCTATCCATGAGCCAGTCAGCAGTACTAGCGTGCTGCTGACCGTTGCCTCTTCTGAGGAAAATGCAGAGAGAAGGTGATGAATAGGTGGTGACTGCAACTTTCAGTAAAAGATACTCAAAAGAGCCCTATCAAAGGCTCAGGCAACCCATAGCTCAACCGTTTTGAATATCAAGAGGCACCAATTTCACATCCTAAAGATTTGGGTTAAAACCTTGAAGGAAAAAGTGAGAGGGGGCTATCCCTACTATCTCAACATTGAGACACATAATACCCTGACCAAAGGGAGGGGAGCAGAACACAGAAAATAGTCTTGTAATATAGGGATAAAAGTAACAGCATTCTGAAGTGGTTACAGGAACACTCAGTTGCACATAACAGAAAGCAAATGTTCAGTTCATATTACTTGAGTTCCATATTCACCAGCCACAAAGCAGTAAAAATACATCTCACACTGACAGCAACAGAGGAGATTACATCACTTCAGGGACACATCTGACTTTGACTGTAAGAGAATCTGGAGGAGCACAAGTGTGAGGCTAAAAGCTGGTAAGAGCCAACAGAGCATTACAAGCACCAGGGCATCACACAAAGGCACATGCTCTAGACATAGACTAAACTGGCCCCAGTTTCATGGTGATAAACAAAGTAGGGGATGGTTTCACAGCCCCCATCAGAATTCATTCTTAGCAATTTCATCTGCCTGAATATTCAGAAGTCAGATAGGAAGTAAATGAAATTCACCAGTCATCAGCTGGCTGATGCTCCTGCGTCCTGGAGTGTTTATGGGTTGTGCAACGTTTCCTCTCCCAGGGAAAGAAATACTTGTTACAAGTATGAAATGCTTTTTCTTCAGTCACTAGTTCTTAACAGCAGTTTCTCTCTGAGGTTTTCTTTGCTTTGTCTCTGCTTACCTCATGACACTTTAGTATCTAAATATTAGAGTTTTGTTTGAAAGACTTGCCTTTTGTTTGGTTTACATATTGCTATGTACATTCCTACAATTTTTCTTTCTGACTACCCTCCTCTCCTCCTTCCAGCTCATCCTAACCAACTCAAGGAAACTTCTGTTTGTTCTGTGATTACACCAAAAGCTTTGTGCCCAGGGAAGGAGGCACTTCTAGGAAGGAAATCTTGATAGTATTTTGCTTTGGAGAGTAGTAGATTAGTATCTCCAGACAGTTTTATCTCAATTCTCCCCTGACAGTCAAATTTAGGCAAAGATGGTTATTTCCTATTTCCATTACAAGAAACTGAAAGGTTCTCACAGAAGACTAAGCTGGAAGCTTAAGCATTTCCCTCCTGGACTCTCTGGAATGTCTTCGTTACTGCTGCAGTTTTGATTTAAAACACCTGGGTCTTCCCCGGTCAAACACAATGTAATTTGCCTGTGATGCTTCTGCTTTCTTACAAAACACACTTGAGCCTCTCATGAATTCTTAGATGCTTAGTTAGGTCTTAAAATGTCCTTTTTGCAGGACTTCAACCAAATTGCGTCTGGTGGCAATAGCTGCAGTCTACTTGGCAAGCACATGGCTGGGGTGGGATATATCCCACAACCTATATATGGGCCTGCAGCTAAAGGGATTAATTTTCAACACATGCATAAAAGGGATCATGTACTTGCTTAAAGACACAGGTTAACTGATAGAGGTTACAAGACCCTAGGAATTACTTGCTTTTGCAAAGAGGGAATTTTGAGGAAGTTTTTCCTTGAACTTAATGGCTAGTTAAGGGATAAGTTAAAGTTTGACCTGTATTTCACTTCATGACAAGAACAGATTATAATACTTGAGACAACATGAGCTGAACAATCTTTTTTTCTGAAAAGTGTGGTGTATGTGTGAATAAACAAACTGCAGGAATAGATGAACAACTATAAACTGATACTAGGCATTGAATTTCATTATGGGAATGCTCTGAACTGAAAATGAAAATGAAATAGTACTCCACTGGGTATGGATAACAGCTATGCAGCCTCTAATTGCAGACAATTCCTGAGATCTTCAACAGAATTTGGTATAGAGAATTGGGGATATATAAAAAAAAATACAGTATGAAAGATCTCTTCTTGTAGCAAAGGATTCACAAGTGGCTGCACCAGTGTTCCAGTGACTGTAAATACATGACACAGAAGTATGTTTATCCCACAAAAATGAAAAGGACTCCTGTTGATTCAGTACACAGAGGCAGGAACACATTTAGCTTTACAATTACGCCTCATTGCAAGGAGGGTTTATTTAGCCAGTTGGTGTTCTGATTTACACCATACAAAACATCTTTGAAGTTGCTTAAGTTACACAACATACATAATCAAGACAGTTCTCTGTCTAGGACTAAGAATAGGTAGAGAAGGAAAATCCTTACAGGGAAAAAGCAGAACACAACATCTGTGAGGGAAAGAGTAAACAACAGCCCAAACTGCAGCTGTGTAAATGCACCAAGCCACAGACTCGGCTGACAATATGATGTGTATATTTATACCAGAGTGTTGGGGCTTTTAAAAAAAAAGTATGATTACTGAGAATGCTATTTTGTGTGTGTTTGGTTTTGGTAAACATGAGGGGCCAAACTGTCATGCTTAGGCAGGACACACTGAAATTATTCAGAGGATTTTTGCTGATTAAATGTATACATGACTGATACAATTAGTATTGTCTAGCAGAAATGATTACTTAATAAAACTATTACTGTGGCAGCAATGTATAGCCAACTTTGATGGCTATATATGTACTTTACCAGAGAGGGTAGCTCTCCTGTGGTAACAGAGTCATGCGTCCCTCCAGCAAGGACTGAACACGCTGAGGAGGGAGGTGCAGGGGGCAGGAGGGTCTCCATCCCCTGAGAGGGAGCACCCCCACCCCTTCGCATGTTTCTTGTTCTGCACACCATATACCACACTGGGGCATGGGCTGAAGTGTCCTGCTGAGTGGTCAGTGTTGGCACCTTGGAGCGGTGTCAGGGTCACTTGAAGGGGTAGCCCAAGGACACCCTGTTTCTTCCCATGGGTGCTTCCTCACAAGCAACCCCATCTTCCTCGGCCTTGGTGGTAGTCATGGATACAGACTAGCTCCAACAGACCTAGTCTCCACTTCCCATGTATCTGGAATAGCTCACGCATCTTTGGAGGCATGACACAGGAGGATGTTGGCTTGGGACAGGAGAAGCAAGCCTGTTCTCTACTTCACTTGACTGGGGTTGCCACTACAGATCAGGCCCTGGAGATGCTTGATCCCATGGAGTTGCCCTGCACCTTTAACAACATCACTCCAACACATACCATTCCCTTCTCAAGAGATGCTTGAGCCGTTGTGCTAGATTGAAAATATGCCTCTACATGCCTGGCAGGCCCTGAGAAAATAGCTCTAGAGATGCAGGGGTGAGCAGCTCCCTGCTGAGACACTGACTGTGGCTCTGTGCCTGGACCCATCCATGATCTTGGGTCTACAGGTGTACATGGTCTACTTACCCTCCTCTGCATTTTTGCCTGAAGGCACAGGAACAGCTCATTTTTTAAGCAGAATTTTCTATGGTGGCCAAAGCTGTATCAGCAGATATATTTTGTGATGACACTTTTCAGATGGCTTTACAATTCACTAACTATGTCTTTGACATAGTTTCTCTCCTCAGGCTGCTCTGCTGCTTTCCTGGAAGGGGGGGGGGGTGTGTGTAGTATTTTTTTCCCATCTCCTTTAATGATAAAACTCTATTCTCCCTCGAAAAAGTTGTCTGGTCTTTCTCCCCCTCCTCCGTTGTGATGAATTCTAGATCCCTCCATCAACTTCTCTAATTTTAATGCTGTTGTTTAACTAGACAATCTGACTTCTTCCATTTTACATTTATATTTCAGAGCACATCTGCAGCATTTGAGAGTTCACTGTATGGATGTTTCAAACCACACCATAGGATCTTGGCAGTTACACATGACTTCAGAGATTATATACACATATATCTGACGTACAGAGGAAGTCATTAAACTATATGGACCTCTCCTATACAGTAGGAAGCACAACACAAATCTTCTCACTTGATTTATTATAACCTTATGTCATTTAGCAAAACCAACTCTGCAACTGTTTGAAGGAGAGAAGCCAGCTGAGGAGAGGGAGGACCTGTATGGGGAGCTGTGGCTCATGCAGTCCTGAGCAGTTTTACGTGCCTGTGGCTGTACAGGGCAGTCAAGAGGTATGAGGCAGCAGAGCACAAACTCTGCAGTTTGGTTTGTGAGGTGTTGTAACAACAAGAAAAACAAACGCATCTGTCCTCAGCCTGCACATTCACCTCTGCCTCTGCTCCAATGGCAGGGGCTAAGGATGAGGAGCTGCAGGGGACAGCAACAGTAACATCCTTGTCACACAGGGAGCCCACCCCTCCTCTATCCTGCAGCCTTGCTCTGTGAAGAGGAGTTGAAGAACAAGACTGGGCTCATGCAACCTAGCTTGTCCTGTCTACAAGGCACACTGATGGTGGGGGAATGGCCCCATGGTGTGAAGTCCCTAGCAAATACACATCATGTAAAGTAAAAACTGTGGAAAAGGGTGCAAGATAGTTTTACACCGCATATCCATGCGAAGCACATGGAGAGGTGTCCTCTGTAATGGAAAGGTGGTTAGTCTCACAGTGGTAAGGGATACTCTGTAGCAGCAGCACAGTCATATTTGAACTGAAGAGTTTCCTGTGGAAAAAACATTTTATCCATAAATCTGCATGCCAGTGCATACCCTCATTAAATACTGGAATAATGAATATATATGGGTCCAACACCCACAGTGTCGTGTGGTGCCTTTGAGCCCTTTGCTGCTGGAGTCCCTGTCCACTGTCACTGTGCCCCTCTGCACGATGCTACTTCTGCCACAAACCTGGATGTGTTAGCAATGCTTTTGGCACTGTACAAAGAGCCATATGCAAACAGCTCCTGCCCAAGGAGCTCACATCCTAACACAGACAAGCCCAGACAGCTGTGAAGACCATGGCATCCTGCATTACAGGAGGGAGAGCTCGTCTCAGAACCAGCTTCTCTCATTCCTCTTCCAGACGATCAAGAAAGGAAGTCCCTTGTGGGAAGCCTTTAACAGTTAAATGGTGGTGAAATGGAAAGGAGAAGATGCTGCATGTCTCGCAGTGGATAACAGAAAGTTCGTCAAAGAAAGAGAGAAGTAGGGGATCTAGAAACTGAAAAACAGCCAAAAGGTGATTTATAGAGAAAAAGGGGTATTTGGATCAGAAGAAATAATACAGACATATGCAAATCTTTATTTGACTGGACAGAAAGACTATATAGGTTGCTCTACTTTGAATGGAACGAAACAACGTGTACTGGGGAGGACAGCAAGTACAACTTTCTTTTTTGCTCTTACACTTATGCTAGACTTTGCCAACAATCTTGGGGACAAATAAACCTGCTTTAAACAAGTTTATAAGGGCTAATAACATGTCTTTAACCAGTGATACTGTATTCACAAAAATTAGTTTTGCTAAGTAATAAGATAAGCCATAGTTAGACACAGAATTTCATTGAACAACCATGACCCATACTGAAAAAAACCCAAACCAAAGCCAAAAAAAACCCCAAAGTGCTTTTCTTTGCTGGGTATCTATGATAGCAGTAGATAGAAAGGAATTTGACAGACTAATACAGTCTTTTCATAGAAAAATAGTTTAAGCCTGTGGGAGAAAAAATGCTGCATGGATGCTTTATTTGTTTGGGCTTGCAGCTTTATTAATTGTCTAGAACTGTTCTCTGTACCTAAAACACAGACTTCTATCCCTCAAGATCTTCTTTCTGCATGCTCCCAAAGTTCATATCTAATGGTCATTATAAGATATTTTAACATTTGTCATCCTTTTCCAGATAAATGTAATGGAAACACTTAGGTATACTTCAACAGTCTGGTTCATTATGCAAAGACACTGAAGATGATTCGGAAACTTTATGTACAAACTGAGGTTAATAAAGAACATTTATTTTCTTAAGTGTCAGTAAGAAAATGCTGAGAACAGGCTCAGTCTGCCTCGGCAGATACTGTTTGAGATGACAGCCGGCCCATTCCCACATTCTTGGTCTCTCCAGGTCAGACTCAAAGGATTCCACTAATAGTTTGGTACTTAGCAAAGCAGACAAAAGGAAAATGGGTCAATATTACTTGCTCCCATGTGACAAAGTTACAGAAAATAGAAACAAGCACCATTTGAGAAATTTGTAAAGCCTCAGACATATGTCATGAGAAACATTTACAATCTCTGGAGTATAATTTAAGTGCTAAAGGATGACCTGGATTATCCCTCTTGGATGCCTTTGTGAGCTACCCAGTCACAGAGTAAAACCATCATCCACCCGCTGCTCTATCTTTAAACTCCTGCTCACAGTAAGCAGAAATTGCAAAACTTGGCTGAGAGCACAAATAATATTTTTGTGCAGCAGTTGTACTGTCTGACTGCTAGAATTCAAAGCCTGAAGGTCTAACCGAATGGACAACAAGTTTTTCCGAAAACAATCCTGACGGTGCATTTAATTTCCTTAATGAAGTGCAATTAATATGTCAAAACCAAACAAAAAGATCAACGATACAGAATCACAGAAAATTCTGAGTTGGAAGGGACCCATAAGGATCATCCAGTCCAACTCTTAAGTGAATGGCCCATCCAGGGATCAAACCCTTGGCACTATGAGCATCCCATGGCTGGAAATTTCTACCCAACTGAGCTGATGTCATACATACAGGATGTGCTGTGCTATGCAGACACTATTGACCAGAATGAGTGGAAAGGTGACAGATGAGTTGACACTCATTACATTCCCTAACTTCAGGTACTTATTTTCTAAATAAGGTAAAATACACTTGCAGGATTTCATAGGAAGACAGGAAGGATAAAAAAAGGCATTCAAGGAAAAAGGAAGGGCAATATTTTTTTAATGATTGTGAGTTGCATCCAAAGGGTTCTTATCCCAGCATTGGCTATTATCACCAAAGTTAACTTTGCACTATTCATCTCCAACAAGTTTCCTTTCTATTATTTCTTCACCAGAGTTAAATTTTCTAGAGTTTATTTTTAAATCTTGTTTTATTTTCCGAAATAAAATGGTTCTTGATTCCTTACTGTGATTTCTCTTGCATTTTCTCTCCATCTCTCATTCAAATTTGTGATATGCAGTGGTTCAAATGCACTCTTAAAAATGCTGGCCTCAAAATAAATTCCCAAAATATCAGTGAAATACATTCTCAATTTATTAGCAAACTGCTGTAAGATTTGTTTTTTTCAATGAGTGTAACGAGCCCAAAAATTAACAGATTGCACAGGTAATACAAAAGGCATTAGATGGTGTCATTTCAAATGGAAGAGCTGAATCTACATTGCAAATAGTTAATCCAGCATACTGACTTCGGTCATAAGTTTGTTTGAACTGCAACCTTGGTATTCATTTTGATTGATGACACTAATTCTTGAGCTTTGTCCAATGCTGTTGAATTGTTTTCTCATCACATCAGCTGAGATTGAAAAGGTTTCTGATACAAGGTCGTAGTAGAAGTATCTGCACAGGTCTAACCTTGGGCTTTAGAAGGAAGGTGCAGTACCTGTATGCATGCTGCATACCTTTTACCTTGTATTTTGCTGGAGATAACGTATGTCAATCCAGGGAAGTTCAAAATTATTAAACTGAAAATGGAAATATAAAGGTGAATGTGTCCCTTTGACTACCTTTCATTAAAGTATCATTCTTTTTCTCTTCTGTACAGTTGATTTGAAAAGGTTTTGAAGGGATTTTGCTTTCAGGGCTGGAGCAAAAGGCAGGGAATGCAAATTGCTAGCATGAGACGGGCTTAACAAAATGTGTAGTCCTTTAGATTACACATAAATATGATTTCTATATGTTACTTATGGAATCAAACAATGTTTCATATCTGGCTGAAGCAGAAATGTTCTGCAAAAGAACAAGATAAGGAGCGAAGAAAAAATTTTTTGGTAAATATGCATATTTTGTTTGATTTGAAAGTCTCCATTTGAGTTTATTTTATCTTTTAAACATTCTTTACAATATTCTGAATATTTACAAATGAAAATGTGATTTTTGTGTGGACATTTAATTGCACTCCTGCATGTACTGAAACAAAACACTCTGCTTTGTTTTTTAATATATTTTTCATTTTTAGTTTGAAACAGATTCTGAGGAAGACCTTTCACTGACTTCCCAAATCTCAGATTTTGTGTAGAATGCATACATGGGAGGAGGAGCTTCTTGCTCATGGGAAAGTTATCTAATCTCTGTCCACCAGTTCAAAAAGATCTCTGATGTTGATTAAACATGTATAAACAGAGCGTAAAAAAAAAAAAAAGAAACACGCATATTTCACTCAAAAAATGTCAAGACAAATGTACTAAAGGACAGCAATTAGCAACCAACATAACTCTCCCACTACACGGTTGATTAATAGTCAACGTAGCCCAGGTTAAGCAACGTTCATTAAATAAAACATTAGGTCACAAACTAGGTATCGAGTTTCAGACTGACACAAGTTCAAGTTCTGTCAAGAGAACCTGTACACTGCCTGCCTTTGCTAGTGAACTCCGAAGATTTTGGGCCTATTTACTGCTAACAGTTCATGCAATTAAGGCTCATACCTAAGATTTAGGTGCCTATGGAACAATATCAAGACTTCAGGCATTTGTCTACGCTGGCAAGACCTTGTAAGGCTGAGTTTTAAAAGTATAAACTTAAACAAAAGCATGCATCTGAAACCAACCTCAAACACATGTGCAAAAGAAAACTGTATTCATGTATCCGAAAGCAGAATTTAGCTTCACACTGTCCAACAGATTTTACAGTAACACTTTTCCTGTCTTTTGCCAATGGAGCTGCTCTCCTCTAACTAAAGAAGAAAAGAAAATTAAATCTTGAAGTACCACACCAGACTTGATTACAGCATTGAAATAAAGAAGAGTGTCATCCTATCCCATGTATAGTGCTCATTAATACCATAGGCACTTTACTTTTAAATCTGTTGCCGTTACAAATACCTCCTCCAAATACCTTCCCTCAGAGGGCAGCTCTTCCTCCTGGAAATTTCCAGAGACTTATCCTTGGTCTATGAAGCAATGTGAAATTTTGGAGCATCAGTTTTTGGTACTTATATCCATTCTGCTGCAGAATCTGACAGTACTTCAGAAGATACCAGATCAAGTTCACTCCCAAAGCTTTGTATATGGCAAACACTGGAGAGCAAATAGGACATTTTCCAAGCCATTTCTGTCATGTTGACCATCAAAAGAAATCCCACAAAACCTTGATGCTTATCTAACAAGTATTTAGGGGTTGTCAGAGGGAAGGTGGGTAATCAGCCTGGAACAAGGGATCAAATCTCTGATAAACTCTAACCTCTAGCTGATTATAATGTGGTGTCAGGATGCTCCTGGGACAGAGTGAATCTTCCAAGAGCAGACAAAGCAGGTGATGGCAGTGGGAGGCTTGATGAGTTGACACAGAGAGCTGGATTTGGAACAGCTGAGAGGACTGAAAGGCCTGCTGAGTGCAAAGGGAGCAGAGCCCATGAGATGTCCAGATAGGTATTTAGTCTGGTAGAAGGGAGTGGTGACCAGTGTGACCAGTGGTCACAATCTATATTACACTCCTGGTGAGGCAAAGTAGAACAGGGGTGTCCAAGGAGGTTAGCTCAAAGCAGCTCTGTGGGACACTGAAGTCCTTGCCCACTCCATGGAATAGGTAAGGTAAATAAACCCATTTACAATTCCACTTGGCTGGCGCTTGCAGCAGATGGTCAAAAGTTGTAAATGCTTCTAGCAATGCTAGAAATCTACAAAATAGGATTATGGAATTATACTATCTGGCAAAAAGTGACAACCCTGACATAAAAGGCATCTCATGCTGGTGAAAGGAGGATAATCAGTGGCACACAGAGTTACTATACTAGTCTGTCTACTTTACAGGGATGATAGAAAATGAGACACAGCCAGGGCAATGGCACAGTGTGTGAAGGCTACAACAAAGTGTTACAGAAAAAAATACTCAGGGCAGAGGTGAACATTAGGGAGTCCTTGTGGGTGGAAATAACAGAAAGGTAGGACTTGGTTTGTATTTAGGATTCCTTTGGTAAAGACACCAATCATTAAATACTCAGTGAAATCAGAGAAGCTGCACAACTAGGTCAGGTAGCAATACTGGCCAATTTCAACTACCCACATACTGTCAGGCACAATGCCTCATCCAGATGTGATATGGAAATAAAAGTTTTGGACCCACCAACTGACTTTTTCTTAGCATGGTAACCACTGAGACCCATAAGAAAGAATGCTGCTCTGGATTTAGTCTCAAGTGCTGCATAGGACCTGCTTCAAGAGGTACTATTGGGAGAGCTGCTCTGCAAGAGCTCCAACATATAACTGAACTTAATGCTGCAGCGTAGTGGGATGAAGTAAGCCAAACAAATACATCACACAGATATCCAATTTCAAGAAGGGGAAATACATAAAAATCACAAAAATATTAAAAGCCTGAAAAAGCAGTCAAAAAGGCAAGAAGCCTAAAGCAACCTGGAGGCTTTTCAAAAACACTGTATTAAAAGTGCATGTAAACAATGTGTCACGTATCAAAAAGAAAGTAAAACGGTTCAATAAAAACCCCACACAGCTCATAAAAAAAGCTAAGGAGGCTATTGTAGGCAAAAGGGTTGGCATTTAAAAAATTGCTGAAATGAACAGGAAAGCCCATAAAAAACAGATCAAGAGTAAATGGCAACTAGGATCGCTAAAAATGAATGAGAAAATTTTGCAGAAGATAACCAAGCTGATAGTAAAAAGTCGTTTGAAGGAAAACAGGAAGCCATCAAGGGAAATAGCAGTACCACATAATGCCAAGGGCTCATAAGGGGCATTCAGGGATAATAAAGCCATAGCAGAGAAACTTAGTGACTTTTCTGCAGAGGTCTTTTACTGCTGAAGGTGTTTGAGAAAGTCCCTAACCCGAGCTATTCCTTGAGACAGAATAATTTCAGATAAATACGAAGGAAGCTGTAGATAAAACAGGTAAGGCAGGTGTTGCTAAGTGAACACAAGTGAGAACATTCACCCATGACTTCTGAAGGAACTCAGGTGTGAAACTGCAGAGCTGCTGGCCAAAACGTGTAACCCAACATTACGAACTCCACCGCACCAGTGGGCTGGTGCCAACCAAGCTTCCATACGGAAAAGGGGCTTGAGAAGAGACCTTGAGAACTGTGGGCCAGTTTGACTTTCCTGCTTGGCAAGGCAGTAGTCCACCTGAAGGAACACAGTAAGTGAGCACAAGGATAAGCATGGTAAAGCAAGCCTTAATGACTATAATATATTTGGATTTTCAAAACTGTTTTTATAAAATGCTTCATTGAATCTTTTAAAATAATTTCTCTTGGGGTTGTATGAGAGGTGCTCTTATGGACTGAAGGCTGTAAAAGGGTAGAAAGAAGAGAATAGTACCTGATTGTCACATTTCAAAATGGGGACATAACAGCAGTGGGTCCTCTCAGACATGTGCTGTAACTGGTTTTTGGAAAGATTTCAATGGTGATCTACAGAAGGGACTGAGCTGTGAAACATCTGAGTCTATAGATGATACTAATCTCTCTTAGGCTGTTAAATGTGATGCTGGTGATGAGGAATGGGGAGATCTGGTGATCTTCCATGCTGGGAGATCCAGAAGGACCCCACCAAATTGGATGGGGACAGTTCTGGTCTCTTGCAGAAGAGAGAGCAGAGTAAAGGGACTAAGGGCTGGAATGTCACCTTCAAACGAGAACCTGTGAAAAAGGCTGTGACTCATCCTTTTGGACACGAGAAAGCTAAGAGGGAATATAACTGAGATTTAAAAAATTAGGGAAGCAGTGAGTAACCTAAACACAGAGCTACTCCAAATCTCACAGTACTACAAATAGGGTGTATTTGATGAAGCCAGACGGAGCTTTGCTTAGAACAGGTCAGTGATTTATATAATTTATATAATTCAAGTAGTGCCACTGGAGGTTGTGAAGACACACAGCTACAGTAGCTTCAAAAAAGGATTAGACAAATTCCAGATGAAACATAGATACTGAAGGAACATATAAATTGGGTTATCTTGGGTACAAGTGAATGGACTGCAGAAAATTGCCAGAACTCTGTGCTCCCCGTAAATAGCATCTCTTACTACCACTGTTGGGAACAGAGTAGTGAGCTAGATGAATAACTGAGAAGATGCTTCTAATGTTATTATTTCGTGGAGGGAAAAAAAAAAAAAAAAGTAAAAATCAGATTTCATCAGATATATCAGTTTATACCAACAGAGTTACAAGGAGCTACTGCCATTATACCAGCTTGGAAGCCAGTTAATTGTGATATACAAGAATTACACTAACAGTTGATAAAATTATTTTATTGGATTTAAACATTTCCCTAAGATATAACAATGAAGTTGATTTGAGAATATTTTTGTGTTCTATTTTGTTGTTTGTTTTTTTCAATTATGAAGAAACACGTCTAGATCTAGCCCATGTGTTAAGACTTAAACTTGTATGGAAAATGCTTGCAAGTAAATATCAGACACTAGATTTCCAACTGTATAGCATCCAAAAGCAGACAGAAGTATTTATAGGTGTACTGGTAATAGCCTACCCTTGGCCACTGCATTAGTGAAAGAAATATAACAGAAATCTGTAAAAGAGTTCTAGTGAACCCTCATGTCAGTCTTGGTTAAAAAGGAATGTTTGGGCATTCCCAAAAAGTGTCCTTTGTGGGGGGACACAAAGCTGTCTTTTAATTCCAGTTTCCATCATTCCAGCCCCTTGCAAAAACAATAGCTAAGAGGCATGAGCACTGTTAGACGCTTGACTTGGAAAGTACAAAGCAAGATTTCAAAAGAGTGCAATTTCTCACTCTATAGAAAGATCAAAAACATTTCTACTCACTTCCACTTTCTATACAGCCTTCTAGGTTGGTTATGAAGTGAGGCTGATTATGAACTTCAATAAGTCAAACAGTTGGCCATTGTACTGAATGGAGTTATCGTTTCCTACATAAGTGCATTAATGTTTAACAAATTTTAAGGCACATATATTGTTCTCTGAGCAATGTTTGAAAAGAACTATAAATCTCAAGACTTTAGGAGTTGCAATAAAAATCTAGAGGAAGAAGAAAGAAAACCAGATGTTTTTAATTTGGTGGGGTTTTTTTTTTGTTCCTTTAATCCAGGCTTTCCATGTCATTCAAAACAGAATTTCAATACCGTATCAGTGTTTCCCTTTACTCTTTTCCCTCTTACCCAGGCATCTGTGTACTCCTTACATTATGTTCTCCAAACGTACCTTAGGGAAAGGGTGAGTCTGTTGTCGTAGGAGAACAATTTAGGAGTTGCCTTAGAAGAAAATTAGAAAATGAATCTGTCTCAGGGAGAAGATGAGTCTGTTGTCTTTCCTCTGCCTTCTCACTGTGTCCTCCACTGAAGCTTATACTATGGTTTCTCGTCATGTGGACTCAAACACCCCTTCAGGAGCTTTGATTTGCACTGAAACTCCACTGAGCTTTTTGCCAGCTGTGAGAAGCGGAGATGAGGCTGAGGCTGGTTCCCAAGCTTGGCTCCTGCAGCCCCAGCTCCAAGCATCTACCTAGATGCAAGGTATGGTTAGATAGACTGGATATTTGTAACCAGCTAACAGTAAATACAGCTGGAAGATAAGTAGGCTGCAGCAAAACCCCCCAAAGACTAGAGTGTTATTAAAGACTGGGAAAAAACCCCAAACCAGCTTACAGAAGAAATTCCCTTTACTCTTTCTACTCTGAAGATGTGAACACAAAGCAGGACTGGAGGTGGGAACTTCAAGGGGATCGTGTATGGCCCAAAGAAACATTTCTTTAGAGAAACTTCTCCAAGAAAACTCAGCATTTGCCATGAATTGCAAACACAGCTATCAGCAAGCAATGTCCTGATTCTCTGAAGTTTTGGATTTGACTAACTTTCCTTCTGGGAACAAAGAAGAAAGTGCCATTTGCAGATGTCCTCACAGCCCTGGGAGCAGCTCGGATGAGAGGAAGGAGGTTGCTGGCTAGATGCTGCCTTTGCTTAGCTGCAGCAGCTCCCTCACCACTACAGTGGGCAGATGATGCTTCTGCTGTTTTATTTTTCTGTCCTCACTGGATTTTAGCTGTGTCTGAGCCCAGTGGAAGTTGCAGGATTGAGCCCAGCCAAAATAGAGTGGAAGAAAACCTAAAACCACATACCTCTTTCCAGCAGGCCTGCTAGGTGGGTTCATTGATTTGTGCTAGGTTGCCTTTTGCCCCTAGAAACTGCCCATGTGAAGCAGGATTCAACTTTCCTGTGCCTTTGTGCCTATACTTACCAGTCCTGAACCAAAAGCAGCATAGACAGAAGCACAAGACTTCTAGCTGTCCTGCACCTGGAGACCAGGCACAAATCACGAAAGCCTGGATGAATCTTCACACATCTGGACAGTGCCTCTCTGTCTCTTGCACAGATTCCCAGGAGAGATCAGTGGGCATATTTTACAAAAAGTGCTTTTTTAAAAACAAGTTATTCGATTAAGACAACAAATGAAGATAAGCATCTTTCCTTAAATGCTGTATCTTAAGAGTACAATTGAAGCAATGACAACAAAGGAAGTAGAAGCACATATAAATAAAGAGTAGGCATTTCTTCAGACCTTTACTCCTTTCATAGTTTGCAATTGTGTTTATGGCTTCAATGAATTCACTCCATTAACAGCTGCTGATGTGCATTCAGTAGCAGCAATTCAAAGAAAATGCTTTTAATTTGCCTGGTTTTGAGATCTGTCACAAACAGAGGGTGAACTTCCAGAGGATGGCAGGGCTGACAGCTGGCTGCAGACCTTTGCAGTTCTGCTCCTACCCGAGTTCCAGGCACCCTGCAAGTGACAGCTCTGTGGCACCTGGGGTGGAGAGTCACAGCAGAAGCAGGCTCTGACAGACTGCTTCAGGCACTCTTACAAGTGCAAACACGCAATACGTCCATTGTGCATGCAATGAGTCACCTCGAACAGAAAACGTGTGTTGTGCCAGATTATACAGAGGTTTCGTGAAAATAAATATTCCCATTGAGGATTAGCATGAGACCAGAAGCTATGCCAAATTTGACTAGACTCTAAAGGCCAATCTTGTTCCTTAAACCAGATGTTTAACAGGGGTTGTGACATCTGAAGAGATCAGCAGACACAAAATACAGGCAGTGTGTGCTAAATCAGAATGAGGTGTATCATTTCAGAGAGGTAAAATACAGAGAGATAAAATATGATTTTTGAAGTGTAAAATTCTGTAAATGCCTTTTTCCAATACTTTTTCACATCTTGCACAATTAACCACAAGCAGTAAAATATAATTTATGTTTTCTAGCATACTCTTTTTCTCTTTTTGAGTATCTATTTAAAGGCAGGCCAACCACATTAATAAGTGGAGTTAGTTACTTCCCTGAGGCAAAACCGAGAGTGGTGAGCAAGTACATAAAATCTGCCCTCACTTCCCAATCTAGATAGTAAGTAACTCACAGGGAGCTTCTTGTCAGAGGCACCTGACTGCTTCTCTACTGTGGTATTTTCACATTTTCAGCTTTTCTAATCTATGCAGTTAGTTTTAACTATCTCTTTTTTCTTTTACATTTGGCAACTTGAAATTCAAAGTCATTCAGTCAATAAGGAGCATGAAAAACATTTCAGTCACAAAAGCTGGTAGTTTTGCAACAGATATTTTCATGAACTCTAGTGAGCATCTTACAGCATCAGTTTTTGGTTTTCAGTCAAAAGTGGGAAGTGGCAGGAGGCACTTGTCAAACTTCATGTGCTGGATGATGAGGGTAAGGCAGTAACATCTGGAGGGACTCCCATGGGATGCTGTGTCTCAGCAGAGGGCTTGTTTGTCCTCAGTTTCATCAGGCTGTCATTCGGTTATTGTAATGGAAAGCAGATCATGAGCAGCTCCTGGTCAGGTCATGGGAGTATAACCATTACAGTCCCCATGGCATGGTAGCCCCAGGATCATCTGACTTCCATGGAGACATCAGGACTTCTGCTGTAAACAAGAGTGTTCCTTGCCTCCCACCTACACTGTGACTTTCCTACCAGCTTTCCCTCCACTCAGACGTGGAGTCAAGCTTGAGGAATGCAAAGGGAATGGGAACTGATGGCTGACTGTGTGGAGGGAAGGCAGAGAACTGAATAATCTTACAAGGTTTGTGATAGCAGAATGAGCACATGACCTGCTACCACATCTCTTGCCTGACCTATTCTTAGAGATGGGTGGATGGAAAAGGCTGAGTCACTGTCTCAGCTGCAGAAGACCAAGCTGTACAGAAGGAGCCTGCCAGCCAGGGCTCCAAGCCATACAGGATAGGAACTGCCCTATTTCTCAGTGCTCTTTGTGGCAGGTGGCTAATTCCCTCCACCTCATCTCTCTTCCCCTGCCTCATTCTTCACTAGTCCTCAAAACAAAGAACAGACTCTCAGCCACAACATAATGCCAGAAATTCTAAGCAGTTCCCTTTCAGCAGGGATTTCAGGTTTTGCAGGCACGGTTCCCTCTTGCTTTACTGGACATCACATAGAATCAGAGAATTATTGAATAGTTTAGGTTGGAAAAGATCACTAAAATCATCAAATATATGTATCCCATGCATGTATGTGGTATCTTTTCATCATTCTGATCTGATCCTCATCACTATTTCTGAAGCTGGATTGGCCCACAGTGAGTAATTAATACAGTCAGAAGAAAAAGAGAGAAGGACTAAGTCTAGTGGCTACAGGCTGTCATGGCTGTCAGGTCCCTTGGCCCTCATTTTTGAGATAAGTGCCTGCTACATATCATAACAGGGTATTCATAACAAAGTATTTCTTCAAATCTATGAGCTTGTGAGAAAGTAAGATGAAACAACAATAACTTTTTCCTGAAAAAGAATAATTGTTTTAATACTCTTAGCAGTCTAATGCAAGTCCATATATAGCAAATTTTATAGCATTGAACTTGTACCATCAAGAACATTTTACAGGAGAAAAATGTTACTTACACGGCTTCCCTTTTCAGGGAAACACTGACATCCTCCACTGCAGTCTCTGCCTCCACATGGTCCTGTGTATTTCTTTCCACCCTGCAAACCAGAACACAAGTAACACAAAAGTTAAAAGATATCAGCTAGAATATCTGAAACAGCACAAAAAGCTTTGATTAGCAGGCTCACCGGGAAGTGCTAAAGCAAAGACCAGGATCAGATCTAGGATGTACAGTTGAAACCTCTTTAATCTATGCTTAGAAGCAGTCATGAGTGGCTTTCCAGTTCTTGGAGATCAGCATCAAGAAATATAATGTTACTTCATTTATTTCCCTCCGCATTTTCGAAACACTGCAGCTTGATGCTGAGCAGTATCTCACATATCTTTTTGACACATGCAATAGATATCGTATCACAGAAGTGCAGCTGCTTGGATTCTTTAGGGACATGGACTAAGTCCTAGGTCACAATGCAGCACATCCTTCTATGCATGCTGTAAATGGTTGCTGTATTTTGAAATATTTATTGGTGGACATAAAGAAAGATGTAGGTATCGTGTTCAAAATCATGAGCCGAACTCCTGCTTTCTCCTCTTCTATGGCTGCTGATTCTGGAGGAGCATAAAATTTGCTAGCAGTCAACCACTATGATTTAGAAGTCACTCCCAGCTTAAGTAAACGTCTTCAGTTACATCTCTCCTGCCTGACCAGAACCACCTTGGCCTGGGCCACAAATATATGGATCACAAAATACGCACCACTCCACACAAATCCTTGGACGGACTTCAACAGGCAGGCAAACTCAGATTATATTCCATGCAAGTGCCTGCACAGAATGCAGCAGCCACAGTCAGTCTTGTTCAGAAACCTGAACACCAGAGATGCTGTGCATGCTGTGGCGTGACTTTTATAAATGTAACTTAATGATTAGGAACATTGTGAAGACCAGCCTGCAGCCCACCTAAGCCCAGGGTTTTGAACTCCTGAAAATGACCCAGCAGCCTAGTAAGTATTCTGGGAAAGGAGGAAGGGATTCCTCATCACTATTTCTGAACCTGGCTTGGTCCACAGTGAGTAGTTAATACAGTCAGAAGAAAAAGAGAGAAGGACTAAGTCTAGTGGCTACAGGAAACCGGAGTCCCTCATTCAGGGCATTTCACATGCACTGCTCCTTAGATGAAACCTCAAGGCAACTCAGCACAGAGTACAGAGTCAGGCTCTACGTCACTTGCTCTCCCACTTGGCTAAACCAAATGGTGCCTTCACTTTTCTGCCTCCTTCATAGCTTGAGCACATCATCTCTTGCAAGAGAGGTAAAAGGGGTATAAACAAGCCTCCAAAACAGGATGAGTGCTCTGAACTGCTATGCTGTTTCACAAATAGACAATGATGTTGCCATTCCTGCCTCTAGTGCTGACTTAAGGAGCTAAAACACAGAGAGGGGACCAAAGATGCCATGCTTAGAATTTTTCATGTGGCTCTAAGCAATCCTCTACTCAACACCTGAGGGTTTTGGGCCACATTTCTCAGGTATCCATTTCTACCTTTACACTACCTGAAAACATAGCTCTGGGATTTGGATACCTCCCTGGCAGTCAAATGAATAAGAGGTATGGCACAGGCACCAAGCATTGCCTAAGTCCTGCTTTGGTCATATTTGTACAACAGGCTCTTAATCTTATGACACACAGCAACACAAAGTTCCCAAAATGAGTTCTTTTGCTTGTCATGAGAAGGTTCATGTCTGTATCTTAAATACTTTTATATATTAAAATACTTTTGTTTCAACTTTATATTTAATTCTCATGTTTAATGGAAGAGGTATGGTTTTCATACTGATAAAAGAGGTCCACCAAACTGAAACCATGCCCTGACCTATTAATAGGTTAGGTTTTTATTCAGGAAATTATTTCAAGGATGTAGCAGAGTTCTATGTCATGTTATGGATTCTGCTTTATGTTTAAGCTATAGTTAAGAGGAAATATTAAATCAAGACAATTTTATAAACTCCAGCAGTTTGTGCAGGTTGGTCCATTTTTTAGTTAAATATCTGATGATGATCACAAACTCACTATTTCAATGGGGTTTATTTCTTATTAACTTATTTGCAGATGAAATGTGCATCTTTTTCTCAGTATCCTTAATTTTACAGTTTCCTCCTCAGTTCCTTTTCTGAAATTGAAAATAGTTCTATTAATTTTTATGGATGCTATGCAGATGTATGGCCTGTGTGATCATATTCCTCTGGAGGATGCAGGTATCCACTAAGGAGCAGTGTGCTAAGCAGTGCTGCCATTGGTAACAATCAATTTTGAACTTTTAGAATCTGTTTTTGTTGGTGCTGTAAACAACCGCACATCCCAGCCTAAGAGTAATAGACAGATACAGTAATTTGACCATGTGAGTTTTCAGTTTCGCCTACTGAGAAAAAATAATGAGAACAGTAAGTTTATTTATTTAATTAGCAGAGGGACTCTAAATTTGGTAAACTGTTGTCAAGGAGAAAACAATGAATCAGAATTATGGCAAGATATTTGTGCACTTGTGAAAAAAAAAATGGAGGAGGCTGCTAATGCTTATTTCAAATGGAAGTTCAAGGTCTATTGTTTGTGTACTATCCACCATCCAACCTTTTAATTTGCATGCTGTAACAATACCAGCAGCTAATATGGGGACACAATTGTTTTCTTCCACAATTTTAGGAAGCTTTTTTTTTCATTATTTTCTCATTTGTATCCTTTTATGCACACAGATCCTGCAGATAATGAAAAGAAAAATCTGGAAGATTCTCCAAAAGTTGAGAACATAATGGGAAAGCATTTGAGACCAGCAGCAATGCACCTCTTCTTGATTATATTTGGGCTTTCCTTATTACCTAATCTCCACCTCTTCACTTTCCAACTGCTACTTTCAACTTTTCAACTCTGGAGCTTTTAGTCACATGTAGCATTTTCTACTATCTTCCATTATCTAGAATATTTATAATATCTTGAAGATCATTGCACTGTTGTTTGATCATACATTATTGGGGGTTACAGTCTGAAACATTATGGTTTACAAGCTTGTTAACGTTCAAAATTAAGTCTGTTAAGGATTCTTGTAGAACTTTGTTAAAAACAATTATACCCACGGGCACACAATTGAGATGAAGGGAAATCAAATGGACATATATCAGTCAATAATTAGAATGCAAAAAGCCCTAAAGTTTCAAATTTAGCAATGTACTTTGAAGTGCTCAGCTATTTATGTCCTGAGGAAAAGATATTTCTGGGAACATAACAGTAATGGTGACAACCCAACGTAGTTCTTTTGATCTGAGCAGGAGCCTTTTTGGTCAGCAGTGAGAATAGTCAGATCTAGGACATAATTCCATCCTTATACTGGCATTTAAACCAAATGACTGCATCTCTCCCAGAAAGTACCTACTGCTTTCGTTCAACCATGAGGGTGAGTGGAGGTGACTACCTTACACAGAGAAATCCACCCCCTATAGAAGTGTAAGGATGGGAAGAGGAATCTCCTGATTTGCTCACTATCCAGTTAAATGAAGAAAAGTGTGCCTGCACCAGAATGATATTCTAGGATTTGTGTAATCAAGCTGGATAAACTGGCCCTCAATTATGAAGGTGTCTGCTAAGAAGACTTTCAGTTCCAAGTCTTACGTTTTGGATGATGCTTAATTCCACTAATCTCTAAAAACTCCAGAGTCTAGGCAGAGTCTAGAAATGGGGTTTATAGACTCTAATTTAAGATTTATGCAACATAAGCACAACATCCGGCTGCTATTTTAGATCACCCAAAGAATCTCATCAGATCTATTTCAGTTACCAGAGCTAAACCTCATCATAGAAGGGTAAGGGGATTAGAAGTGTAGCATAGGGTAACTGGTTGAGACGTGTCTACAGAGCAGACATCCAGCTTCAAATGAGATGAATCCTATGCTAAGTGTCCAAGTCTCACCCTCACAAGTAGCTGTATCCTTGATGGGAGCACCAAGTGTGAAGAACACTATTTAAGAGCAGACATACAGTGCAAACGCAAAACAAGTTATACCATTGCACTGGTGTGCAAGCTTTCTGTGCGTAAGGTGAGGTGTTGCTTAATTAGAATTAGGTTGGGCGAATCAAGAGTAAAGTATAGTAATTCTGTCCAGAAATGTGTAACATAAATGTCCCCAACAAGACCCACAGGGTCAAAAGGCAGCCCTTGGAGGAAAAGCTGTCTCATTCAGCCAACTGTAATGGTAATACAACATTAGAGAAAAAACTGCCTAGGTAATAGTGTCAGAAACACCAACTTTTGAGTGTAAAATAAATGGACCAATGAGGAAAAAGAAACTAAGAGTAGGTTGTTTATTTGGGAGGAGTACAGGCAGAGAAAAGGAGGTGCAAGGGTGGTAAAAGCTTGGAAAATAAAATATGAAGAGGGCATCAAATTAGGTGAAGAATGAAGGTAGTGAGGATATACTAAGAGCAAGAGCAGGGACACCTGCAGGCAGCAGTGGTGCTGACTTGGGAGCACAAGCCCACTGGGAGCTGCCATGCGGAGAGACCACAGGCCTCTTGACCAGGCATGTCCCTGTGGGAGGGTGGGGTAAGAAGGGATAAGCTTGTAAGGAAGGATAGGCTTACACCCGAATACCAACTGCAGGAGCAAAGGCAGTAGAATTGCAACTTAATAGCCCTTTTGTGTAATTTATCAGATTTCTTACAGTGATTTTTTCCAAATGCTAATAACAATAAGACATAGAATTGTAATTCAATGTTTCTTGCAGTGATGTAGTTGTGAATTATTACTAATAACAACAGTGATATGTTACTTTGCCAAATAAAGAAATACTAGGTTCTTAGAAGTGTTTTCTTTAATCAGGAAATCTTAAGTTACATCTAACCCTGCTCAGGTCCACACTGTTCAAAACTAGGCATCTCCAGAGCTGGCTTACCCTGACACTGTGCTGGGATGAATAAATTCATCATGTTCAAGGAACATGAACACTACTTAAACACAAGCAAGAGAAAACATGTAAGTAAGTGCCACCTATGCTTGTAAAGCTTGCATATTTGCCTGGTGTAAATACTTCTCATTTTTATGTATAGCAAGCATAAAATGTGTGTGTCCCAACACAAAACCTTTTCTGCCCTCTTGCTTTCTCGTCATCTTTTTTTTGTCTCTAAACAATATTATCTCTACACTTATACATCTTCAGCCAAAAATAGACAAATTCAGTTTCCTTCAGCCAAACTCCTAAAAAACCCAGAAACATATATGCAGTTTTCTTGAAACTTTTCCACACATCAACAATTTACTTGTTGCTAATCTTGGCCACATTTAGGTAATCGTCATTTCTGCGTGCCCATTCAAGTACCTTCACTTCAAGGGCTGGTATTCTAACAAAGAACAAAGGCAACCAGAGACAGACCTCAAAGTACAGTTCTATGAGTACAGAAAGACCAGGAAATATAAGCCATTTCCTTACATACAGCTCAAAAAAAAATTACGGAAATTATAATGAAAATATTGCGACTTGGAATCAAAGACTCCATACATCGATATCTTCTTTGATAATGTTTTGTAGGTTGTAATCATGCATTAACTTCTGTGCTGACAAGCCCCATTCTGTTCATCTAAGTTTCACCAAAGCATGTTTTAGAAGGTTTTAGGAGCTTGCTGAAACACTGAACTCTGACTGGAGGTGCTGACACGCTGCATGCCTCTGCAGTGGGGCAATAAACAGCACATTCGAGCAGCACGTTCAGAGCTTCTAGTGAGGCTTCAGCCTGGAAGTCCTGAGGGAATTCCTGGCATGCCTGAGAGTCAGCCCTCTGTGTCAGTGCCAGGGAGACAAGATCAGGCCACACCTCCAATATGAACCTCTGCTTTCACATTTGACCTTGATACGGACATTACGTTTAATATCAAACAACGTTGATATGGACATTAATATCAAATTCGGTTTATACAGCCTTGACCTAGAAACATTAATTTTTTGCTTCCTTCAAAAAGAATTAAGAAAAAAATAAAGTAGGAGTATGACAGAGTACTCCTGCTGCTGATCATCACCAGACAGAGAAGAACTTCATCGGATTCAAATGTGACAGCACAGTTGTATTTGCTCAAACCCATCATCTTACTCTTTAAAGAGTTGAAAACATTTGTTGCCTGTTGCCAGACTTATTTCTCTAGAAACATGTATAAACAACCACTCAAAACAAGTATGGAGAATTCTGTCAGCAGAGAATGCCTGGACTGCCCAGGAACAGACTCGGTCTTTCCTCAGAGCTACAATGCCAAAGGTGGAACCAGCCATCTGAAACTGCCTGCTCACAGTCCAGTAGCTACTAGTGCATGAGACAGTAAGACCACTGTGAAGACCTTAATTGTCCAGGGAAAGGGAGAGATAATTGGCACAGTCAGAGAGGAAGGAAAAGATGTGGGTGTGGATCCTCTCTCCAACTGTTCTGAGAATTATTTCGCTAAGAACTAATTCTTTCTTTCATATTTGAATGGGAGCCAGAACTTTTTCCAGACTGGATGCATGGCAACTGGAATAATTTAGTGCATGACCTCGAAATCTTATGAATGTTTACACTTCCCACCAGAAGTAGGGGGAGCCACATATTTACATATCCTTCCTAGAAAAAAATCGTGAGGAGGAAACTGGTCCCAGGAAGAACACAAAGAGCCTTACCACCAGCTGTATGAAGAGAGCTGGTCTCCTAACCACTGCCTAATGGAGCCTTCTCAATGCAATGAGAAGAGCTATACTTGTGACAATCAATTATGTATTAAAAAGCACTGTGAAGTTTCACATGCCATTTCCCTCTTATGACAGAGTATATCAAGAAAACTGGGAAGCAGGATGCCAAGAAAGCAAGTGGCTTGCTTCAGCTCTGAGTCCTGATGGGCATGGGAATGTCAACAAAGGAGAAGTATCCAAAGGCACTACTGCTCCCAGGGACAGAGACGCCTTTATTTGATGTCTAGGGCGAGGAAAGGAAGGGCAAGAATGTAAAGTCTCCAATGCTGAGAAGACCCCAACAGACAGAAAATTGTCTTCTCAAGTGTCTCAGCAAGTATATTGGAGTCAGAGATGGGAAACATGAATTCTGCATCTCTCAGAAATGAAGCTATAAAAGACTTTCCTCTTATGGACTTGCTTGTGACTCTTGATTATATGAACCTTCTGGCATGCAGCCTTGATTTGAAGGCTGCATAGTTTTGTTTCAAAGTGAAACTTCACAGCTCCACATGTTCACTTTATTTGAGGTACTGTTTACCACCCCTCTTCAAATTAAAAAGTTCTCTTGTTCCAGTCTGGAGATACTGCCTTGGAACAATGGCAGAAGCCAGATATGATACAGTGTGAACTTATCCTTCACATTTTCATAAAGCCATTTCTAATTTTGTGGCTTTCATCCAAACATATATTTACCCAGAAAACCAGATGGAATCCAGAAAGAGCTGCTGTGATAAAATAGGCATTAAAAAAATTTAAAAAAACCATCTTTAAGAGGCTCAGTCAAAGAGCAATGCTTAAAATCTGCTTACATATAAAGCACAGATATTTGAATAACTGTCCGGGGATCTTGCCTACTTGTCCAACATGACTTTGTTTGCAAACAGCACACTTCGAAGCAAGCAGAGTATCTTGTGACATAGTTTTCTGTCAAGATGTCAGAGAATGGAAGTCTCGTATTTTACAGGTAATGAAGTTGGATTCAGCCATATTTTTCCTTTTTTTCAATCACTTTGATGATTATATGTTATGCTAAGAAAGAGACTAGAATATAAGATAGAAAAACCCAGTTAAAATACTTTAAAATGTCAAACAATAAAAAAAAGTCACCTCTGTAGAAAAATTCCTGCTTATCTTTGAAGAATCTGTAATGCAATGAGAAAGGGAATCCTGAGAAGCTATGCCAGGTCTCTGCATGAAAGTGTTCCAGCTTTCAGGAGCTAATAAAGGAGGGCTAAGATGCAGAAGACTTCTTCTGGAATAAAATTGCATCCAGAAATGGAAGAAAAACATAATCTGGCACTTCTCTATTTGAGACAGGTAACTTACCTGCCTAAAGAAATGACAAATTTTGTCTTAGTCATCAACTAAGGCTTGAACATATATTAGCAGGAGACAGGTGATGCCGCAGGTAAACTAAGCTCTTTGAAGGGTGTGCAACCATCGTTAAAAACATCTCTTACATCTTACAAAGGGTCAAATATTACACAGCCTTGAACTGATACCTATGGCCCACAATGATTACAGAAAGACAATAAAAGTGTTGTTCTGCTTTACCAAGGCCAGAATTGGGTTTGCCTGCAGAAAAAACACCCCACAGGTGTAAGTAAGCGTAGTAAGACTTTGAAGATGGAAATGTATTAAGAAAGGTAAGCAAAGATACCTGCATTAATTATTACTATTAGCTAAGGCAAGCCCATTGGCTTCCTTGATTGTAATGAGAACTCAGACACCTTGTGAATATGTAGATGACTAAATTTACACCTGGTTCTTTGTTCAAATGGGATTTTTTTAGCTAAATCTGAGAGAAAGGTAAAGGATGCAGCAGTAGCGAAAGTAAAATCCGGATTGGTAAATTAAAATTTGATATCTTTATCTTTGATAAACTTGATCCCATCTTTGTAAATGCATACTTTTAGAGATGCATATTATTTCACTACTACCTTTTCTTATGAGACAACAGACTCTCATCTAATATTCAACACGGCATTCCTCATCTAAAAGGATGCTGGTCTTTAGACTAAGAGTGCTGGGACATCTTAACATGAACGCTTATTCTCAACACCCCATCCCTAGAAATTAAACGTATCTCCACAGACGCTACTTAGGTGTTTCAAAAACAGTATTACAGAAGTCAGAAGAAGTGTTTTCTAGTTATCAGTGATGAAAAAAGTCCTTTGACTTAGTTCTGTGATTTTTTGTGACTTGCCAAAGTAGACATAATCACTTGTTAGGGAGGCTTTGACACTGAAAGGCACAGATTGTTTCTCTTTTAATTTTTATACTAATATTTTATTTATGCAAACCACTGTGCATTTTGTATTTGATCTGCCCAAGGCTTATGCAAGGCACAAGTCAGTTGACAGTGTTATCACTTGATATGTGCAGTTATACTAGATTATTTTCCATAAAGAAATGAAGTCAAAGACACTATCAACCCTTTATCTGAATTTGAATTTGTGCAATATCTTATATTACTGGAATAAAACCTCCTTTCCCATCCCTAAGAACAGAAAGACATTTGTTCACATACTAGTAGCATAATAATGAAACACAGCATTCACTCATTAAAGTAGCAATTTCTATATTTAACTACTGGTTTCCGAAGTCTAGTCATTTTCAGTTTTGGAAAGACATCCAAATAATGATATCATTTGCTTGAAACAATAGAAAGTCTGGATACTAGTCTATATATGGAGATTTTTTTTAGTCTATTTATAAACCATGCCAGTTATTTGACCTTAGTTTACTCACCTACGTAAATTGGCAGACTCAGGAAACTTAAGAACATATTATTCTTTGTGACTGGTAAACCTTAAAAGTTGCTAATCATACCTCAGATAGGCAATCAGTGTTTCTGAAAACTCATCTGTGCCTATTACACTAAGAACAGAACAACCTGCCAATGTATGAAAGCTTTTTTTGCTTTTGAATCAGCACCAATGCTATTGCACTAGCTCTGCTCGTGGGGAGGGGACTGACAGAAACCAGCTGCACAGCTGTTTGCATGGCTGCAGCATCTGTATTCTTTTCAGTGCAGTGCAATGGTTCCAGGGTTTCCCAAAATGTGAGCACAACCACTGAGATTTTATTCCTGTTTCATATTTTCTGTAATTACTTAAAAACGTTTGATTGTGTATGAACTGCTTTTATCAATTGAATTAGTTAAGTTTGTTTTCCTCTGATAGCTGTTTACAGACATGGTTCTGTTTACAGTCATGGTTCAGACATGGTTCAGACATGCTGATCTGGCTCTGAAGTGAATACTTAAAGAGATCCTGGGAGTTCTTTGTCCCTTGGGAGGGATGAGGTTGGTGACTGTTTTCAATGGCCTTTTTAAATCTTGTGCCTGCAGAATCAGATATAATAAAGAAAGCAAGAAAGCTAAATTTAAGTTCACCCTGCAGAATTACATAATTGCAATTAGAAATATCTACCAAGAACTGGAAGTATGGAACTATCCCTGACAGCATGATTTGAAAGGAATGGATTTGCACAGGTTTATCAGAGATGGCACAGATTGACTGACACTGCTTTTATCATACATGCTGATGGGTAAGTCCAGTCCAGTACAATGTTTACAGCCCTGGCTCAGTTTTCAGAGTTGTCTGTTAGACAAATGACTGTAGTGGAAATATTAAATGTGGAAATTTGCTATGCAATTTTTCAGAACTGCTTCTTGGGACTGGACTGGTATTTCCTTAAAAGTAAGAAGAATGGGTAGGAGATTTGCAAACTGGAAAAAGAACTGCATTTGATGATGGAAGTGTTTACTGCTAACTGCTTGGTCAGATGCTTCACCCACCATTTCCTTTCTATTTCAGTCAAGAAAAAGCCCATGAGAACTGGCTTTCTTACTGACCCATTCCACTTTCCACTTTTGATTTCAAAACTTAACCTCCTCCCTGAGCCTTATTGTCTCTGCTCCAAGTTGATCAGTGTTGCCACTGGTGAAAGCCTTGGGTATAGGTATAGCAGATAAAGAAGGTACAGTAGAGGATCTGACATATCAGGATTGTATGCAGACATCTGTGAAAGTTCTGCTATTTCCAATGGGGTTAAGGAAGGTAATCTAACATACAGAAGAACGTATTTGGGAAAAAGAGATCAATGTCTTTCTTGTAGATATAAAAACTGGTAGTCAACTATCATTGATAATCTCTTTTCTCATCTATATACTTTTGATTAGCAAAATGTCTTAAAATATTTTCTCATATGAGAAAAGAAGAGACCTGCAAAAGATTTTTTTCTTTTTTCTGCATGTTCTAGTGCACGTATAAATCACCCAAAAACTTCAAACAGAAGAAGTGTTATAAATCCTGCTCATAAAACTCACATGATATCGTTCAATTCTTTCTTCTGTCAAAAGGGTCTTTTAATTACTTACCTAGTTAGGCATGAAAATCTATAGCTCACTATAATGCATTTGTATCTGTAGATGACAAAATCTGAAACCTGGAATGGCTGAACTGTTATCCTGTATCCTAAATAATAAATGACAGTTTGTTCTTTGGATATTTCTTCATCCTGCATATCTGTTTCCACATAATTTTAATGGGAAGAGTGGGAAGGTTTGTTTTATTTATTTAATTTTTTTTGGGGAAGGAGGGAATGGGAGAGGTTTCACTTCCTTCAGAATACCCGCTTGACTATATGAGAACATTACCACAGCCATACTGTGAAACTGGCTCAGGAGATGGCAATCTGGAAATTACATTTATTTACTCAGAATAAAAAAAAAAGGGTTCATCTTTCTGTCATGGCTTGAAACTGAGTTGATTGACAAGCTTTTAAGCCAATGCGCTTTTGCGAATTTTGCATATTTAAACCCCGTGCAAGGGCGGGAAGTTCCTCCCTTGTTCCCGGTCTCCTGAGGGAGAAGGGGGTCCTCCGAGCCTCGGGCGGCCTCCGGGCCCAGCCCAGGCCCGGCCTGGGCTCCTGCCTGTACCCCTCACCCCTCTCCCTTCCCTCAGAGCCGTAAGCAGCTAAACTATCTATGGACTGCCCGATAGCTGAATTCGTCTGGCTTGGCTTCTGGAGAAATCGGGAGGGGCCTCCCCTCCCCCTTCATGCAGCCCGGGGGAGCCTCCTCTCCCCCTCACGCAGCCCGCGCAGACCCAGCGGGACCAGCGGAGCCTCCTTTTCCAGCCTGCACAGCTCGCACCGAACTGAACATCAGTGCAGCCCGTGAGGAAAGACATGAGGGAGAAGAACATGGAGGCTGCACGGTCAGGGAGAAAGAGAAAGTCAGGCACGTGAGACGACGCTGAGATGGCGGCGGGAGAAAAGGGTGTGTGCGTTCTGGCGCCAATCTTAAAACCCCTTCTAGCAGCTGCTGAGGACTGAACTCTTTAAATCATTTTAAAGTATGGGGAGATGAAAATCCATGCCTATGAGAATTCATGTTGCAGCCTGTGAAGATGTAAGAGGATGCCTATGCCAGGCCATGGAGTTGTGAAGCAGCTTTTAGAGGTTTGTGAGGAAGCAGAGAAGCCCTTGTGTTTAAGCTGGAATAATTCATCTTTAAAAGAGACTGGAAGCAGAGAACCTTTGTGTTTGGGCTGGAAGAATTCATCTTTAAAAGGACTTGTAACCCCAATCATGGCCCATGATTGCAGTATGAATATACTGTGGAATTTTCATGGGAGAGATTTCACTTCAGTAGATAATTTCCGGGCAGACTACTGAATTTGTGAAGAAATGTCCATGACATGGCAAAAGGAACCTTTTTCCCTAGCATAATAAAGAGACTCTTAAAGACTGCAACACTGACCAAAATTGTTACCCTTTGTGCGAGGTGGTAAAAGGAGGGCGGAGTGCTAGAGGGAGAAAAGGGAGGGGGGGAAGGAGTTTTTGCTTGAGAGTGCTGGAGGGAAGAGAGTTTTGCTTTAACTTCTTATTATTTCTTGTTACTTTTAACTCTTAGTAATAAACTTCTTCATATTCTTTAAAGTTTTAGGCCTGCTTTGCATTTCTTCTGGTCCTTATCTCACAGAGTGAAATAGATGTAATCAAACCACTACACTAAATTGGCGTTTCTACCCAGTTGGTGAACCGAACCTGCTACACTTTCCCATATTACCACTGACTTGTGACTTAAAACCTGCTCTGGTTACATTTGGCAGCTGAGCTGATTTCTGCAGTGTTGCAGAACTGGGTTAAATGCACTTTCCCAGAGTTTGATGAGTCACTGGTTCAGCTTGGTCTAGGACCCAGGATCTTCCTGCCTTCTGGTCCACTTCCCTACCCAACAGACAAACACTGTCTGCATTGCTGCAGTAAGTCTTGTTGCTTAGTCTCCACACCAAAAATACTCTTATCATAGTACAAACAACTAACATACTGAGATTATAAACAACTAAACATCAAGCTTTAAACTTACTTAAGGGATGTCATTTGGCTTCTCTTTCACATCCTTTTTCATTACATGCTTGTCATTTTGCAAACAGATATACAAAATTCGGAAATGCTCATGTCTTGGCAGCAAGGAGTAGAAAATAGACAAGAAAAAAGTAAGTAACACATCTAGAGCTCACTGTATTTAGAAATTATATGAGCTTGACTCATGATATGAAGCTTGACTCTTAGAAGAGGTGGAACCCCAGAGTGCTCATCAAGCTCAAAGGTCTTAGAAACTGGTCATTGATGCTTTTTTCAGAACATGTTTCTGTATGAGCTGTACAATCCACCTAACTCAGGAAATCCATCAGAGGCAACCAGAAGACTGGATGGATGTATTCAGCTTTGCTATAAGAAACTTTCTATGAAACTCCTCATAGGTGATGCCAGCTCAGCATAATGATATTGAGAAAGAATGCCCAAAGCCCAAGAATGGATCTTAAAAATATTTTATTAGCAATGGTGTGGGAATAACCTGGCGCTGCAATGTTCATGTTCAACAAAACAACAACAACAGTCAAGCTCTATCTGCTTGTTTGCTTCCTTGAAACCTCACAGATTGTATCTCATGCCTGTGTTCAGAACAGATCTTCAGATTAGAGACCATTAATGAGACTGTTGGTGTCTTGACTAGGTACCACCTTATTATGGCACTGGTCTGGCCTCTCTAAGGTTTGAAACACAAACATCCAGCGGCTTTTCTCTGATTTAAGATGCAAGACTCTGCTGAACTCCAAAGCAAGTAGAGGAAAACAGCTCTCCCCACACAGATTGAGGAATCAAGCCTCTAGTGAATCATTACCATATGTATGGCTCAACCACCATAAAGACTGTTCTCCAGGGACCCTTTGCTCTATCACAAAGCCTTAGCTTCATTTTCAGGCATCAGAAGGTAACAGAAAAATCACATAATTGTATTGTCTTTCTTTTCTGTGATCACAGAAAAGTCAATATCTACGCTGTATTTTGTGAGCAAGATAGATCTCAAATGCATTAAGTTTCTGGAAAAACTCTACTACATATCCCCTCCTGGAAGAATCAAGCTCTCACCATTTATTTTTATAAAGAAACTTAATGTTTCACCTGCTGAAAGCCTGGTAAAACAGTTTCATTGCTACCTCTTCACTAGAGCCTTCCTTCTGTGTTCTATTTTTCCAGCATCTAATAAATTATTCCAGTTGATTTTTGAAAGGCAAGTCTTTTTCATGAAAAGGCAACAGTACTGACACATTCTGGATCAGTAATGAGGTTTCGAGTCCGGTCACACTTTGTCAGCAACTTCTGTTGT
Source organism: Eulacestoma nigropectus (assembly GCA_013397775.1). NCBI lineage: Eukaryota > Metazoa > Chordata > Aves > Passeriformes > Eulacestoma > Eulacestoma nigropectus. The sequence continues at coordinate 911,991 of VZTE01005204.1, forward strand.
TCACAGAGTTGGATCTCACCAAGCACGCATTTGAGGGGCTAAGTTCTGTTCAGTGCCTGGAAGCTGCATAACTAGAACCTCATTTTTCCATCTAACAAGATGAGCAATAGTCCCCAGGAAATTCTGACTCTCTGTTTATATTGCTTAATTTGTAGTCTCTTCCCTTTTGTATCCTGAAAGGTAAGAAGACGGTTTCCCTAGCTGTCAGATCCTGGGATCTGTTTTACTGAATTGTAAAGCTGGTAAACCAAGTCTTGGAGGCATTTACTCCAAACCTCATCCACTTTATTTCCTTAGTGTGTACTTACTGACACACAAGTGTAATTCATTTTTCAGCTGTGAGGTATAATAGCTTTTCTTCTGGTTTCTTTTCTTTACTTTTCTGTTTTTCCTGATGAACTGGGTTCCACTCAGGCAAAAGCTTCTCAGTAGCAAGAGATCTCAGATAAGCTGCTAACTTGGTTTCAATTTTAGTGTTGCTGCTCAAGCACAATCCTTTAGCACAGTTGGACCATTTCTCTACAGTTCTCAGTTTTCAGGGTGCTACACTGTTCACACACTGTCCACTAAGAACATTTATTCTGCTGTTCTGATAATTCAAGCATAATATTTCAGTTTCCCTGGACTTTTGTGACTGCTGCCCATTACTTTCCTTATGCATACACATGTTCTTTCCTTCTCTCTGTACAACACTTAGTCTCCAGATCATTTGCTTAACTCCCTAAAGCAGATTGCATTCACAGTAACATTAAGCCTTATTTTGTGGCATTAGTGATTCCTGATGCCCACCCCTACACAGAACACTGGCTTTAGTATCTCAGGAGGGTGCTTGTTCCTACTGGTGTTCTTGTGCTTCTTTATTACACACAAGCCAGATTTTGAGTCTAGGCCACCATCGATGCAGCAAGGCAAGATACTAAAAATACGAGCATGACAAAAAGAATCTTTGAAGATCTTAGTACGGTAATAATGAAGACCCTTTATGAATTTCTCTTCTCCTATTTACTGAGAAAGATAAACGGTATCTACAGTAACAAATTTCTCAGAAATTATTGTGACATTTCAATGCCCTGCTTTTTCTTATTCATCCCCAAAAAATCTCCCACTGCAAGTAGCCAGTTGGCCTGAACTCAGTTGTCCCACTAAATCCAGCTGTATCCCTTAATCATGGAAACCCACCCTCTTGTTGCTTACTGGAGAACTTCCTTACCATCATAAAATGTGATGTTCTTGCCTGTGAATTCCTGCTACAACGTGAATTAGGATCCCAAGGCAAGGAAGTTTCTTCTGCTTCTGCTGTTTTTATTATATTTAGGTAAGTAAGAAAACATTATTTCTTGTGTTTTCCTCATTAAGCCACATCAATAATATAAAAATAATGTAAAAAGCTACTCTTAAAATCTCACAATAACAAACCCCTCATCCTCCACACAAATAGATTTCTTTAACTCTTATAGTCCCAAACTCCAGTATGCTTTTCTTTGTAAAAAAACCACAACAAATGTAACTATTATCCCACAGTGGTAACAGTCTAACTCTCCAGTCATCCCTTTCTAGCAACAAGGGGTCTAGAGGAAACATGACTTACATGACTGAAGACAACAGTTTATGCCAGATGCTTAAAGACCAATAGGATGCATTATACAAACAATTATTTGGTCTCATATTTTGACCAAACATACAAGTTATTAGCTACCCCTGTTCCGTAACTTATCTTTTTTAAACTATTCTACACTTTCAGGACGAGAGCAGTACAATGCTGATGTGCTTTGCTGTATCTATTTTGCTGGCAATAGGGAGGTTAACTTACATCTCACTTCCCCCCACTTCCCACCACCCCCAACCTAGGAACACAGTAGGCAAAACGGAATTGTTCTTCTGAATTGCACATCCGTCAGCCTCCTCCTGGGAACAGACAACTATTTCTTATCTTGGCTGTTTTACATCACTGAAATGTGAAGGAAGAATTTGAAGGAAGGAAATCATAGAAATGCAAGACTTCTATGTTTCAGAGCACTGCAGGGAACTACCAGAAGAAGGGTGGGATGGTTGGTGGTGCTGGGGACAAGAATACTGTAGGTAATGAAGAGCTACAGAACCTCCACTGACAGAAAAAGAAAACTTTTTAAAGAAAATATTTTTGATCTGCTATCCTTTACCCTTTTGAAAAGACATTTAAATAAATACATTTACATTATTTCTGTCTGTAAACTTCTTATCCCCTGAGATCCTAAAGGAAAGATGTCACTCTCTAATGTTATCCATGCCTCAAATATAGAAAGAAAAACATCCTTTTTGCACTATTCTAGGACACACTGCCACTGAAAGTAGGGATTTACGGCTAAATCTAGTATAAATACTCTCATTTGGTAATACTTTAAGAAATGACAGCAGGGTTAATTTAGTCTTTCCTCAGGACCATAAATGAACACATGGGTTCTCTGAGAATACACAAAGAAATTTTAATTATCTCATTTAGAAAAAGATCTGTTTAAAGGACACAGGCTTGAAATGCGTGAGGGGCAAATTTCAAAAGATCTGGAGTTAAACACCCAAAATGCAGAGTACCTATCTGAAGCTTATTGGGACTATTTGATGCTCTGTGAAATGGTACCAGAAATCCTGTCCCAGTAGGCCGTCTGCAGTAATTTCACAACTTCCTTTCAGGCTAGAAACTTGATCTGTTTGGTGGTAGTTCCTCACCTCTGGACCTTGTGTAATGCTGAGAGCATAGCATAAGAACTCAAACCCCCTAACTTTAGAAACTCTTATCTTGGAAATGCTAACTAGGCATGTCAGAACTCAAAACTCCTCATGTAGCAACAGGAGCTTGGACAAAATCAGTCACTTTCTCCAGTGAAAAAAGATGGTCTGAAAAGCAGCCTTTCCCCAATAACATCTGTGGACAACAACTCTTCTCCACAGCCTAGAAAAGAAACTTCATCTCTTGGCATCTGCTACTGAGGGAAGGGAACAATGGTCCAGGCTTTATCAGGTTTAATTGAACATCTATTTTCCAGCATTTTGGACCTTTTTATTAAAACCCACTAAGTTAAAGAGTGTAGAAAATGGCATGCAAAAACACATTTGCAAAAACTTGGGTACCTATCCTGGGGTAAATAGTGGTCCTGATAAATTGCTCTGGTCCCAAGAAGGGGAAAAATGTGTCTATGTGGGGAAAAAGATTCCTAGGAGATCATTTCTTCTTTTCTTTTTTTTCCCCTAGGGAATAAAAAAGACTTATTTCGGTAAGTCCGTTCCGCGTGGCTGGGGCTTTGCGTGGATCCCCGCACCGCTGCACTTTCTGTAAAGCAGCAGGCGCACGGCGGGCACTGCTGCGCCGGAGCTGCAGAGCCCAGCGAAGGGAGCAGGCAGGAAGCTGCGGCCGGCGCAGCGGGACCGCTCCGGCAGCAGCAGCCCCCGATGGCGGCAGAGGCCGCGGCGGAGCTCAGCACGGCCGGACACGCGCGGGGAGCGGGGGCAGAGCAGCTCCGGCCGCTCACCCTGCGAGGCTTGGGCACCCTGCTCCTCCGGGCGGGGGACGGGCTGCGAACGGGAAGCCACCACAGCCCCCACCCCCTGCTCCTGGAGGTCAATGTGACGCTGCAAACGCGCTCTGTGATGGCAGTTTTGCCTCCTGCTGTGGATTGCTTAGGTTCTCTAAAATGACGTATGAATAATTGGGAGGTAGAAAGAACAGGGAAGTGTAAAGATTTATTTATTTTGTTTGATTCATTGTTCCTGCGGAGGGAAGTACTGCTCAATAAGAGAGCGTAATTTAGATTGCCAGATTTCTGGGCGGAGGCTCAAACTGGTGCAGTTTGTTTGGTTCTGCAGGATGGGTTGTTTTTCTTCGGTAAGGAGAGCTAAAATTGATTCTGACCTATACTGCTTCTTGCCAGAGAGGTTTCCCTCACGTTGAATTCCCTGTTGGGTTAGACATCAGTCTACCTGAACGATCTCAGCTCAAAGATAATACAGACCTCTAAGGAGCCAACGCATATAAACAGGTATCAAACCTAGAAGCACAGCTATCTCGTACGTAATGGATGTGGTGAAGTGTCATTTATCACCTGGATAGCTTAGCCAGGAAAGGCTGCTATTGCAATCACACTGTCAAATCACACTGCTGCCAGCAGAGTGCCTTTATGCAAGAAATACAAATTGGGAACAACGTAGGCTTTGCCTTTCTAGCTTTATGTATAATAGAGGCTTTTGTCAGCAAAACGTATTTTTGTAATCCACTGATGGCTAGACTGCAGACCTGGCTAAAGTTTTCTTAAATAGAACCTTACACTTAGCTTGGTGACTAAAAGGATGCAACTGAGATGGCACAATGCAACCCCGTCCATTACTTCATAATAATAAGCTTACTTGTAAATATTAAATGCCATATAATATTATTCAAGTATATGCTCAGATAATAGATGTTTTTCAATGAGTTCTTGGTCTTGAGAGATCACATGAACTATGCTAACTGGTTCCCCATACTAATTCAGGTGAGTTGCTTTTTTAAAAAATCATTTCTCCGTTTTCCTTTGTGGAAATAAATTCCAAGGAAAACTGAAATTTCTGAGGAATTTATTCTTTTTGGAGAGCTAGCTGTGTGTTTGGCCTCTAACACCAGAACCATTTCTTCCTCCCTGTGCAGAACACACTAATAAAATATTTATCATTTAGAAAAGACATTGACAATGTTTTTCATACCATCTGCATTCTGACACCACGACTTTGCAGAAGCTGAGTAAGGACACTTCTTGGGCAGCTTTCAAAAAACTGGGCAAAGACTGCTTGACATGCCACAAGAGTTGAAGAGACCGTGAGCCAAACTGTTACTGACCCCCACCATCCCAGTGCACCTCACCCCATGTCTGCAGCCCTGATCCAGCCTTGATAAAAGCATCTTCCTTGCCCATATTTCTACAGCAGCTCCAAATACATTAATCAGTACTAATTTGCAGTGTTGAAACTGTATTAGTATGTCAGTCACTTTGTTTCATTCTAAAGAAGCTCTGTTGCCATAGCACAGTACCTGTAGCATGCGTTTTGTGGCATGATTTAGTCCTAAAGCTCAGGATGTATCCTTTGTATTTGCTTGCTACAGGGCAGATGTCCATCCTATCTAATATCCCTTGCTGCAAACTGAGGAACTGATCAAGATCAGTGCTACCAAACACTTCTATTTTGCTGGTTTTTAATAGCTCATTACACTTCTTCTAGTAATTTGTAGGCTCAAAGTTCAATATAGTGAATATAGCATATAAAGCCTATAAATGCATTTATATGCTTTCTGCTACTGTATTTTTGTAATCTTTGAACTCAAAAATAGCAAAAATTAATTCTGTGCTGAGGAGACAGCAACAACAATATCAAAACATATATAAGCAAAGTTGGGAAAGTTTATTTAAGCTGATGTTAATTTTTTATTTTTTGGTATACAAAAAAAAAGTAAACTTAGGTTTTTCCCAGCTTTGACTAAATGTTTTAGTTCTATACAGTTGGAAAATTTAGATGAATGCAACATACTTTCTATGTAAATATGAACTGTAGAAATCTTCAGTATCAAAATGATAGATCACTTGAGTTATTTATCTCTTCTTTCTGGGTAGGAAAAATTTGGTTTCCAGATACTTTTCCATTAAATTTATTAAATAGCTTTGAAATATGGCTTCCTTTCTTTTAGGATAGAAGTTGCCCACACCTTCAGGAAAATAGTAGTGATAGAAAGGTCATGCAACTTTCTTATCCATGCCTCCATACAGACTCAAGGTGCCTATGCTGAGACTTCTCTGCCTCAGGGAGGTCCCCCAGCTCCGCTTTGCTGGGGAAATCTGATAAGGCTGCAGGTTGGACTGACAAGACTGCAAGCCATGAAGACTAGCAAGGCTGTTCCAGCTGTCTCCCAAGAATGGCTGGAGCCTGCAAATGTTACTGCTGTAGCACAACCTTGTGCATCAGATCCATAGTCAAAAGTGGAGGACCATCAGTGGAATATCAAAAGCAGTTTCGGTATCACTTTGCTATTTGATCTCATCAAGGTTACAGACCTTCCATGGAGGACTTGTGTCTTGTTTCATTAAAACACTTTCCTGCACTGAAATTTTTTTCTCCTGGCATTTAACGTCTCTCTTTCTTTGGGACATGGCAGTACCTACTGCATGAGGAAAACAGGAGGTCCCACAAGCATGTGGAGAAGGTTCGTGGCTAGCAATGCAGAAAAGAAAAACATTCTTCACTTCCTCGCTCATTTGCGAAAGAGAGAATATTCCTGAGAACTCCCAAGCCTCTGTTATCTCTGTGACTGATCCTTGGTGAACAGCCGGCAGCAAAATGAACTTTCCGGAGTGGCTGAATATCAAATAATTGAGGGTTGCCTGGACTAGAGAACAGCAGCATTACCACTTATCTTGTTATAACAAAATGAGTTAACATATTTGTCATTCTTTACTTGATAAATGTAAACACAAGGGGTATGTAGGGACATAACATAATTTTCTTCCACTTCTTAAAAATAGCAAAGCTAAATGTCTTCTATGTAAATTCAGTGTATTCAAAAATCAGAAAAAAAAAAAAGACTGGAGAAAGGTTTCTGGGACTTGGTTTTTCTAATTTAATAATGAGAAGAATGGTTCCTTCCATTCTTCCTGTTTTTTTGCATCTCTGACTTGGCGGGTAGATGGAAAGAGACTTAAGAAACAGGGAGTTGAGTTACATCCAAGTAAAAAAAAAAAAAAAAAAGGAGCTATTGAACTGAAAGAAACTGAACTTCAGTGTTGAATTAATATTACACAGGGGTGTTACTTGATGATGGCAACAACTCTTGCCTTTACAAATGGGTGTATCTATTCCTTGAATTTACAAATGAGCTTGAATTCATGAATTCAAAGCTGTGCAATCACTTCTTTCATCTTCCTGCTATATACACTCACTCCCCTAACGCCCTAGCTCCAGCCTCCTTAGTCAGAGCTGCAGGTATCCTACAGGCTTCTTTGCAGGTGCATCTGTGCTAGCGGGCAGCAATAGAAATGGGTGCTTCTGATTTTGCCTCCGTGCTGAGGAAGACTCGAGCTGAGCTGGAAGCCACTGTTTGTGGCTGGTACACATGTACTGCTTTCAAGAAGTGAGCCTATATGGCAGTTTTATAAAATATAGTCTGGGAATCACACAAGAAACGGTAGTAAAAAGAAACAGTTACAAACATTTGGTTCCTCAATGTAGCCCAAGTCAGGAAGTAGAGGCCAGAGTAGCCTGTCTGTAGACGGAGCTTTGGTATTACACATCTGGAGTTCTGTCACTTGTGTCAGCCCATAAGGGAAAAGATTCATCAGTGTTACTTCTGAGAGCTGTGTGTAGAAAGACCATAACAATAAAGCAGATAATTTAGAATATTCAATTGCTATAACCATCACAAAGATGAGGTAGTTGTAACAGCAAGACTAAGTTGGAGAAAAAAATGTGATGACTTGAAGAAAACACGATTAGTAAACCTAAAATCTCAAGGAGTACATTAAAAAAAAAAATCTTTTGACAGCTACTCCAAATCTTCTGACTGCACTAAGAAAGTCACATAAACTAACTTCTCTGCTGCTGCTTTTTATTAAGCAGAAGTATGCAAACTAGCTTTAAACTTATCTCTTATCTCTATACTTGTTGTAATTGGAATTTTCCAGAGGAGTTTGCCCAGCAGTTGTTTTTAACTAATGTTCATTAAAAGCATGATGAAGCGCCATCAGGGAAAATAAATACACTAGGAACCCAGTTGTCATCGTTAGTGATGAAAAACGATAACTGTCTGCCCTGACAAGTAGTGTTTTGGTGGTCTCAGTAAAATCTAAGACTGAGGAAAATAAGCTGGACCAAATTCTGTGAAACATGAGTATTCCGTCATATTCCTTCAAATTATAAAAAGCCTTGATAAGTTATTCAGCTGTCTACAATATCAGATTTTAGGAGCACTTGGTATGTATCTGGAAAACACAATATCTGAGAAAAGGAGTTGCCTCTCATCCAACTGGAAACTAAGAGTGAAAGGCTGGAGTCCTTGGACCTGTAAGACAAAAAGCTTTCATCCTAGAGGAGGACATGATTTAATGGTGAACATGGTGATAGTGCTAGGTTGATAGTAGAACTTGATGATCTTAAAAGGTCTTCTTCAACCTTAACGATGCTAAGATTTTTCTTATTTAAACTAGTAAAGATAGTCATAGGGGACACAGTCAGTCAGGGAGGAAGATGAAATTGTGTTCTCTGCACATTTCATGCTAGCCGTGCAGCTGGTTTCTTCCAGGCTGAGAAAGGAAAACGCCTGAAGAAAGGGGGAGGAAATTCTACAGGAAATTTGGTGAAGATTTCCTTCTCTTGCTTTTCTCATGGAAGAAGGTGACCTGAACTCACACGGATAAAAAATAAATGCTCCATGAAGCCTCATACAAATCAACTTCTTGTCAAAAAAGCCTCCTTTTCTGCATGCAACACTCTTAAAGGTTCTAATGGAACAATTTAATATAATTAGTTCCACCAACCTGCACAACTCCATCGCTGATGTGCTGTTTTTGCAATACCAGAAGCAAAACTGAGCATGACTGAACTCTTCCTGCAATGTCGTGTTGCTATACAAATAGCAACTGGCTTCAGGCTACAACATCACGCTGCCCTTTGAGTCCAGGTTAGTCTGTGCAGGGTGGCTGCACTCTTGGGCCTCTTTTGAGAGGCAATGAAAGGACACTGTGGGTGGCAGAGAAAATAGAATGTAGGAGCAAGAAGTGGAAATCTATTACGTGCCCACAAAGCTCAAAGGGAAAGAATAAACAAAGCACTATTATTCCTCCTGTTGCTGCTTTTTTATAAGTCATTTTCTCACTGTTTTTTTTTTTACTAGCTTTCTTTCATCTTCCTGTCTCCTGATCTTTCTTTACCAAAAACCACCACGTTGAGATGCACTCAGGCTTAAAAATTATTAGAAGAACCACACTGTACTTATCCTCCCAAGTGTCTCTTTGTGCACAGGCACTTCCCTGCTTCCCTGCTGACTGGGGTGCTGAGCCAGGTAGCAAACATGCAGTGCACTTCACTTCAGCAAGCATGCTCCCTCCTACACTTGACCCTGGATCACTGTGGAGTGCAGAGCAGGGGCGTCACATACCTTTTAGGGAACCCCTAGCTCTTTGTCCCCTGGCATCAGGCAAAGCTTCCTCAGGAGAGGCTGTGGCAGATGCTGATTGCTGCTAGCAGCAGCTTTCCCTGGTGGGCTCGCCCCGAAGATGGATTTGAGAAGGGAGAAGATGATTCTCGTTACAGCCATGTGGTTGCAATGAAACACAGCTAAGCTGTGCCCTGCAGGGTCATGACAAACAAAAGCCTCAGAGCCATAAATAAGTGCCTGGGGATTTAACATGCTCAGAGGCAGACTTGAGCCCATGTTACCATGCATAAGCCAGCAGTGTCTTCTGAATGACAAGAGGCTCTGGATACCTGGAAGATGAGGTGTGCTGCTGAAACATGTCAGAAGGGTCTGTTTGACACTCATTGCTGACTGCGCAACCAGGGAAGAGGCAGAGACATCTCCAGAGGACAACCAGGTCCTGCTGTGCCTGTCTAGACACCCATCCACCATGCAACAGGCTCAGCTGTGCCTGGCAGGCACATCCTCCTCTGCAGCCAGCCTAGACCTACTGCGAAGCCAGTCCAGCTAACGCAGGGTGAAGGGAAGCCAAGCCCCTCTGAAACCTGAGTTCTCTGAAGCATCTCACACTGCAAATTTACTCTCCTCAATACTTGGACCATTATGAAGGGGAAAAGCTTGTATTAATGGGTTTATGAATTCAACAATTTATATCAGCAAGTAGGCAACAAGGTTTTCAGGTATAGAGTTCACTTCTTCCTGACAATGTGAAGAAATTTGCATTAGCTAATTGAAGGATTAGCAGGTAGCAAGAAGAGTGATGGATGTGTGGCATGCATTCAGAAGCACGAAAAGAAATTGCAAGGAGGTAGAAATGCATACCTGATAAAATCTCAATTTACTTGAGAAGATGCATTTTACTGTCCTAAGTGTGAAATAAGTTTCTAAAATGGAGTTTCCAGAAGATCCTATTATTATTTCATCATCATTGAATTTATAGTGCTTCAGGGAAGGCTTCTGTTTCTCAGGATCCCTCCCAGAAGAACCTGGCACTGGAATGCTTGACTCAGTAAATGCTTAACTTTGGTAGTATAACCTTCTTTCCAGCAAAAGCGTGACCTCTGGTTATTTTTGCAAAAGAAGACATTTGGAATTATCTATCTGCACAGTATTCTTTAATAAGCTAAAAGAGCCCCATTTACTTTCTCTAAAAGGAGACTTTGAAAGATAGTAAATTTTGTGAGTCTTTAGAACATAATTAAAGAAATTCACAGACGAGATTGTTTTTCCATGTAGGATGAATGACATACATTATACAAGATTGTACAGATAGGCCAAACTTCCAGGTTGATTAATCCACCAACTTTGTCCAAGGCAAGATAACCTTTCAGAAAATACCTTCTCCTTACAGAAAATAGGATCTCAGCCAAAAGGTGGACACTTTTGAATAGGTTTTTAATAGCTAGTAAAGATAAAAACTCCCTTTACTGTGTGCTTCTTCATGAGTTCAGACAAAGGTGTGTATGTTTCAATATATGCTGAAATAACCATTTTCAAAGAAAATACTAGGTTGCCTGATATTCTTATAAGACAGAGACCATCAAACAAGCCCTTGATTTGGAAAACTGTAAATTCAAAACAGGAAACAGCCCGAAAAGCAATTGTATCCAGATAGATGAACTTTACAACATAATACTTGCCGGTGAATGGTAACCACAATTTCATCCTTTCAGGCCAAGAACAGCTGCACTTTCTAAGTACACTATGAATATGTCCTTGCATTATTTCATCCCTAACACCCCAGTTAGGTAACATACAATCTCCTCTTTCTACTCATCCTTTATAAACTTAATTAAAAAGTCTGACTGGGGAGAATTGTTTGTAAACAATTGTAAACAATTCTCTTGTCAATGGAATGACCTTTTTTCCTAGGTATCAAGTGTCACAGTTTGAGTTTCTCTCTTCACCCTGTGAAGCCTGTATTAGGAAACAACAAAGTAAACAACAGAAAGAAAAGAGAAAAGCCAACAAGCTCTAGACCAGCTGAACTTAAATGACTTAACATAATCTCTAAGTTAATTGAAACAGTGTGGTAGCCTTTCTGATCAGTCTTAAATAATGTTACAGGCTACCTGGAATGCAATGCACTCTGTCCCAAAACTGCCTAAAATTTCAAATGAATCCGCATCTATAAAGAAAAGATGCTGCATTATGGACCAATCCTAATTTGTATTAGTAACCCTTAACAGACCTACATTCAGCCTTTTAATGATGTCAGAATTTTAAAGAAAATGCAATAAAAATAAACTGTCTTTGCAATGGTACTTTTAGTGCTGACCTGTGCTGGATGGGAAGGTCTGTTGCTACCAGTGTAGAATGCAAGTACACAAGAGTCTCTGTACGACCCCAAAAAGGGGGAAAAAACCTTTTATTTGTGAATGGGGATTAAATTCACACTTCCCACCACTGCAAATTTGACAATGATCATCACAGCTAGATGAAATGGATTTAGATTTAAGAACTGGGATTTTGCCACTCTGTAGAGTGAAATTGCATTGACTGATGAAATTTTAACCTTACAAATTTCAAGTTCTGCTGCCCACAGGAGCATAGCATTGGCCCTACTCCACATGCCAAGTAAGACAATAAAGTTAATAACATCAGGGTAATATTGCATTTGTGGAAATAGGCCAAGTGATGAATGATACACATCCAAATTTCCTCCTTTCCTTTCACAGAAGAATTATTACTAAATGTAAAAACACAAGAGACCTAAGTGAAAATAAGTAGGATTGTTAGTTAAATAATTTTAAATCATCATGACTATCTTAAGAGAAAGAAAAGGCAAGAGAATTGACTGGAATTCATTACACTGTAAGAAGTAGGCACACCAATCTCAAGTTACTATTTTCAGCCTAGTATGCATAATAGGACAAGAGGGCAAAGGTAGAAATTAAAGAAAAACAAATTCCAACTGTCAGGAAGCATTTTTCACATGAGAATCATAAATGTTGGAACACTCTATCAAGTAAGGTTAATGAGGCTAACAGCTAGCAGCCAAGGAACATCAAATTAGATGGCATCATGGGTGGATGACAAAAAAAAGGAAACAATTTTGCAATTATCCTGAAGGCAAAAATGCTTCTGATCCTCTTTGTCTGCCAACATACATAAAGGGCCACACTTGCCTTTCAGTTACATCTACAAAATCCAATAACCATCCCTAGGGCAATTGCACAGCATCAGTGACAGGATAACCTGGTCGATGAGTTTTATGGAAGGTATGCAAGAAATGAGAAAGGAAATGTTATTTTTCCTTAATTGGCTGTGATTTAAAAACTATGTTAATTTATATATATAAAGTATCTATATAATGACATAATTGTAACAAGTAAACTTGTAACATTGAGCTCTTTCATCTACCTTGCAAAGGTAAAACAAAAGCTCAGAGACTGATTTTAAAGCTAGATCAATGTGGTCAAATCAATCTGTGTTTATTCTAAGAGTAATCAACTACTGGAAAAATTTTGTAGGGGCTGTGGTAGGCTCTTTGGCACTGAAAAAATAAAAAATACAGATGGGATGTTTCTCCATAACTGGCACTGTAATTCAAACATGAATTAAACTCAGGAAATTCTCACAGCCTACTTTATAAATATCAGTCTTGCTTTATATACTCTATGTTTCTCTTGACATCAATATGCCACATGAATCAAGTGTTCTTTATCAAACGGAGCCTGTACTTTCAGCTGATGATAGGCAAGGGCTACAGATGAGAGACGAAAGATTTACAGTTAGTGCTGTAGGTCTCACACAAGTGTAATGTGGGGGAGTATCATAGGACACTCTCTGCTTGCATGCTTGTTATTTAAGACAAACAACCAGACATAACTTCACTGGTTGATAACAAACGTAGGTGACCAATCTGGGGATATATTCTGACTCACTCTTCCAGGACCCTATTTTCAACTTCTAGTTCTTAGAAATTAAAACATGAACCTCCTTAAAGGAGGGAATGTGTTTATCAGCACAGACAAAGAGATAGGACATACAACTACAAAACCAGGAAAGCCAAAAGATGTACGTGGTGTTAAGTCACTCATTATTACCTGAGGGAGGCTTGAAAAGCAGAACTCAGTAACAATTAACATGAAACCTCACTGTCAGCACACACTGGCAGAATTTCTATTAATTGTTACCCTGAAAACTAAATCCAGTCAATCCTATTGTGTTCTCTTGCATCTCCCAGCAGCTAACAGAAAAGGCCAAATGTTTAGAGCCTGACCCAAAGTGTGCTTAAACCCACTGATTTAAAGGGGGTTTCTACAAACACGTTGCAATCTCGCTTTAAAACCTGACTGAAAACATTAGACCATTAGATAGCACACATTTAAATTAGAATTTTCTGTTGAAGACATCATGCTGTTCTGCTTAAAAGCTGGTGGCACAAAATGGGTCTCATAACACAGTAGTTAATTATTAAAAAACAGTGGAGCCGGGAAAGTATTGTGTTTTTCAGCTTTAATTATTTAGACTTAAAGCAATTGGTCACATGTCCTTAATAATTAGACAGAATCCATGCAACAATATACCGAGATCCCACACCACTAATCCTTTAAAAATCATGCTGAATATACTGTTTGGAAACATGTGACCTTTTGGGGCACATTTAATGCAGCACATAGCAATACAGCACAGAGATTCAAGAAATGAGTTTCGAGTGAGCTGCCTTGGGTACTGTATCTGGCCTGAATAGCCTAAGTCACAGTGCGCTTGTAAAATCTGCTAGAGGACTTCATTAGGAACATTCTAGCTGCAGAAACACACAGCTTCCTGAAAGTAACTTTCATATTAGTGATGTAGTCAGCTTAGTAACCTGTAATGGTGGCAATGCCACTCTGAGTGTACAAGGATACATTTCTTTCCCTGTTATTTTCCAAGTCGAGAGATGTTACAGTTAATATAATGCAACTGCGGCAGGAATGTGTGTACTGAATGCTAAGGAGGAGAAAATGGATAACCTGCTTATACACTAACAGGGAGAATGAGTTCCCTCTCCCCTGTATGCTGGGCCAGGCAATACACACCTGCATCATGCAGATTGGGGCATGACTCACAAATTAGCAGACTTGAGGATGACACCAAGTTCGGTGGGAGTGTCAGTCTGCTGGAGAGTAGGAAGGTTCTGCGGAGGGACCTGGACATGCTGGATGGATGGACTGAGACCAACAGCATGAGGTTCAACAAGAACAAGGGACGAGTCCTGCACTTTGGCCACAACAACCCCAGACGGAGCTACAGGCTGGGGCAGAGTGGTTGGAAACTAGCCCAGTGGAAAAGGACCTGGGGGTGCTTGTTGACAGCCAGATGAACATGAGCCAGCAGTGCCCAGGTGGCCAAGAAGGCCAATGGCATCCTGGCCTGGATCAGCAACTGTGGCCAGCAGGACCAGGGCAGTGATTGTCCCCCTGTACTCAGCACTGGTGAGGCCACACCTCAAGTCCTGTGTTCAGCTCTGGTCTCCTGAATTCAGGAAGGACATTGAGGTGCTGGAGTGGGTCCAGAGAAGGGCAACAGAGCTGGTGAAGGGGCTGGAGTGTATGTCCTATGAAGTGCAACTGAGGGAGCTGGGGTTGTTTAGCTTGGAGAAGGCTCAGCAGGGACTTTATCACAACCACCTGAAAGGAGGCTGTAGCCGGGTGGGGGTCAACCTTTTCTCCCAGGCAACCAGTGATAGGACAAGAGGACACAGTCTTACACTGTGCCAGGGAGGTTTAGGTTGGACATTAGAAAGAAGCTCTTCACAGAAAGGTTGATGATACATTGGAATGGGCTGCCCAAGGAGGTGGTGGAGTCACTGTGGCTGGAGGTGTTTAAGGAAAGGCTGGATGTGGGACTCAGTGCCATGGTCTAGTTGACAAGGTGGTGTTTGGTCATAGGTTGGATTTGATGATCTCATAGGTATTTTCCAACCTCACCGACTCTGTGATTAACCTGCACCATGGCTGCAGTGTCTGTCCCTCCCAACACCACAGGGAGGGACAGACAGCAAGTCCTGACTTGCTCATGCTCCCTAGTTAGTCAGCCATGGATTTATGTCACCTTGGGGTTATGTTTTCATAGAATGGCTTGAGTTGTAGGGAACCTTAAAGAACATCTAGTTCCAAACCCCTGCCATGGGCAGAGACAGCTTCCACTGGAGCAGGTTGCTCAAAGCCCCATCCAGCCTGGTCTTGAAGACTTCCAGGGATGGGGCATCCAAAACTGCTCTGGTCAACCTATTCAAGAGCCTCATCACCCTCATAGTAAAGGATTTCTTCCTAGTATCTAATCTATACCTAACCTCTTTCAGTTGAAAGCCATTTCCCCTTGTCCTATCACTATATGTCCTGTTAAAGTCTGTCTTCAGCTCTCTTAGGCCTCCTTCAGGTACTGGAAGACTGACAGTTTTTAAGAGAGTCCATGCAGCTCTGCTGTTGTGGAAGCTGATGGACAGCTGAAGGAGAGCTAAAGGAGCACGGCAGCCCCCATTTCCAGGTCTCTTACAGCCTCGGTTGTGAGCTCTGTGCTGCAGCTGGACTCCTCAGGGAGCTGCTCTCTTCTTCTGTTTGTGAAATGCTGGATCTTCCCCTTTCCTCAAGTCTCCAAGTCTTCTGGTATTTGTCTTGCTGCTTTTGGACATGCAGAGATTTTGGGAACAGATCATCAGATCAAAAGGTCAGAAGTCTTTCCTGCTTTCCTGCTCTGGAGCACAGTCTTTGTGTTCATTGCTCATTTGAAAGATGCTGGGACAGCTGATGTTACTAACCAGACTCTCTGCAAAGGCTAACCAGACTATCTAAAATTGCCTTTGGTTCCGAAGTGCCAGAAAAAAAGGAAATTTCTTGAAGGTATGGCAAAACTGAGTTGGTCTTTCATCCAAGAAGGAAAAAAAAAAAAAGCAATCAACAACCTTGCACTTTTATTTTAATTCACCATTTTCCCATGCCCTTTTGTAGAAAAACTACTCACTTTTGACAGCAGACAAACTTGGAAGTAGGAAGATACAGTAGAATTTCTGAGATTAAACAGCATGATTTTTGCAGCTGAAACAACTTGACGTCAATCTGATCACGAAAAGACAAAGAACGGCCTCAGGCCTGGCTTCTCAGCTAGTGAGGAATAGGACTTTCCTCAAAGAAAAGACTAAATTCATATCTACAGAAACGCTGCAAACATTGTGAGATCTTTAGATGACAGTCGAATAGTTTTAGGATGGTCCCTGTTCCTCTGTTAAATAAAAAAAAATCCTGCTTTTTCTGTGTGTACATAAATGGGTTTGTGGCGTTTCTGCACAGGTGAATGGGGTTGCCCATTACCTGCATGCAGCACGGTAATCTCTCCACAGACTGTGTCTGCAGGGTAAGTAGTGAAACTACTTGGCAAATGCATTTTCATATCCCTTTTTTTCCTGAGGAGGATGAGCTTTAATCTCCCAAATTAATTATGCAATTCTATGAAGTTAAGTGTCCTTGTCTTAATGGAACATTCATTTTAGAGCCTAATGAAAGATGAGTAGCCTCAAGTCTAAGAACACGTGTCCAGGGCGGATCTCAGTCTACCCCTCATTCATAACGCACGATGACTGTACTTCAGTTCCTCTCTCCTTGTTTACACATGTTACTGGCTTTATGGAAGACAGTGAATGATACATGACTAACATGGAAATCACGCTGAATGAAAATTAAATACCTTGAAGAAGTAGTAAAAATTACATCATCCCTAATTTGAGACGGTATAGTTCCACTGCAGCTGACAAGCCTCATGGAGTCTATCTCATGGAAACTGGATTTTATACACAAAGAGCTCCCAACATGCCAGTGCGATGTTTCTGGCTGCCTGTAATTTGGTCATAGTAACTGCTGTATGTTTTTCCTTGGAAAAAAAAGAACAGACCAGTTGGTTCAAAGCATGAAGCGGCGCAGGATCATGCAAGCATGTTGCTGTAGGGCTCACAGGATTCCTTACTCAGACAAATTCAAGACTACAGTCCCAATCTTCAAAGTGATTTATGATACAGCCTCAAGCTACCTTACTAATCACCCTTCTACTCACTTGTGACGCTATGTGATACTGTGTCCCTAAGGGACAATACAAACCTCAAGCAAGAGATTAGAGCTGTAAAAGCAGAGGTAACATTTTCTTGAAGAATGGCTACTATATTATCCCCTTGAAGACACAAAAAACAATTATGAACAAGTAACAACAAGGAGATTTTAAAGTTTCCCCTCTTACACAGAAACATAATCAGATCAGTGTTGGGCAGATCATGCATTGGATGGATGATATAGGATGTTCGGATCTCAATTTGATGGCATAAATTCATAAAAGAAAATAAATGTTAAAGAGAAATATAATTTTTTTCCTGGATTTTTCCCAGTCTATCAACCATAAAAGTTTATTTAAATAATAATTTCTTAAAAGGGATTCTGGTATAGATGGTTTGACGTGTAGAAACAGTACCATATTTCACTCTCTTTGAGTCTAATTAAGTCTGTTTACTCAAAAGAAAGTTTCATCCTTTTAGGCCCTGGGTGACTCAAGGGATGAAGTCCCAAGAAGTTCTCTCCTTATTCTCTAAGACAGAGGCAAAAGCTAAAGAGATGACCTTATAGTAGACATTTTTTTTAAGGCAATATCAATAGCTTAATAGCTAAGGCAGCAAGCTGTGATTCACAAAGAAATAAAAACTCTTGCCATGGGGAAAGGAGTGGAATAGAAAAGTAAGAAAGAAACCTACACTGGAAGCTGGCATTGTGTGACTGACAACTGATAAAGACCGGTTCACATCAAATGAGGACAATTTAAATCCCTACCTTCTACTACCCACCTATCCTTGACTGCATTCTAAAACCACAAAGTAAAAGCACATTTTTGCCGTGCCCCTCACCTAATCACTCCATAGAAAATCTCTCTGGAGAGTGGGGCACTTGAAGAAGATGCACTGCAGTGTTGACACTCTCCAGAACAGATTAATATGCATTTGGGATGTTTGACATAAGCCACTAGAAAACAAGAATGTAGCCAATTGCCACATATTCTAGCCACTGTCCTTTCCTTGGGAAGGACTGCTTATTCTAACACTTAGGCATGGCAAAGAGGACAATAGTTTCTCAATGCCTCTGCTTTTGCAATTCGGTTTGTGACCTGTTGCCATTCATACTTTCTTATACGCTTATTTTTGTCCTTTATTTTGCTTATATGAAGTAGATATCAACAGATAGGGCATGATAATGCCATGAATCATCACATAAAGCTTAAAACAAAACTATCAGGAGGGGTTTGGGTCTTCCTTGGCACAAATTTCCTATTCAAATGGGTGACAGTGCTGCTCAGTCCTTTTATTCCATCCTCACTCTGGTAAAACTCCTCAACACAATGATGCATGTGAGAAATGAGAGTGGGCCCTGATTTCCAGCCAATGTCACAGTGTGAGGCACACATGCTCCGTGTCTATATTAATGTATTAAGGAGCCCTGTGCCCCACAGCCTGACCGCCTGTACCATTTAGCTGTCAGAATGGTCTCATGAATGCCTATAGCTTGGGCTAGGAAGCTTTTGCTTGTTTTGCTTGCAAAGACAGCTTTGGCCACGATGCAGGAGTTAGCATAATGTAAGGAACACAGGCAGTCTCTAAGGGGCCACCCTGTTTTGGAAACAAAGGAGGCTATTACTGTTATGGACGTGGACAGACTGTGCCAACTGACCACAAGGCAGAGAATACACCTGGGACTTTGCGGTTTACTGTAAGGGACACAGCCAGAGAGGAAGCAGCCTGTATGCCTCAGTGAGTTAAGAGATAACAGATGTGCTGGCAACCTCGTGGGCACGTACAGAGGACAGATTTGGACAACTTTACACTGACTTATTCACACTTACTCTTACCACAAACCTGCAAAGCACCTGGTGGAAACCTAGCCTCAGCCTCACACTTCAAGGAAAATGCTTACATTTCCCCATTCACTTCCTTCTTCCAGCCAGTGTCACTTCAGATTTTCTAAGTTTCATGCAGACACATTTGGGCTGTTTCCAGCAGACTGTTTCTCTGGCTGCCGGCTTGGGGAGATATGCAGGCTTCCCATGCTCCGTGGCCCCAGCGGCTATTCCCAGCCCTGTGCGGGAGCGGCATTCCTTTCTGCCCACTCCCTTTGCCGAGGCTCAGCCCAGGACACTCTGGCAGCCCTTGCAAGCAGCTCCACTCTCCTCCCGGAATTGCACCCTGGGGTCTCGGCACATGTGTTCAGGATGCCGCGAGACTCAGACCAGGTGTCTGAACATCAATTACACGGGGTCAGTGAGGCTGCAGCTTGAATGTGGGAATGCCTTTCTTCATCCATATGCAGCATGCCCAGGGACTGTACAGATGGAGCAGCAGGAGCCAACACTTCGCTGAGAGCAAGACACACACGAGTGCGACAGGGAAAGCCTGCGAAGCTTTCCCAGTTTCCCGTCCCTACCTTAGAAAATGATTCTTCTCCCCACGGCTGCAAGGCACAGCAAGCATGGGCAGGACCTGACAATGGAGACCCACGTGGGACAGGCAGACAACTGACAATTTGTACAGATGCCTTTTTTCCTTCTTTTTATCTCCGATGAACAATAGTTTTGTTTCCAAGCCTGTGTTTCCACAGGAGGCTGGAGTGTGCACCAAGGGGGTCAGCTCTGTGTTGAGCCAGGAGCTGCAGCCTCCAGAGGATGGACAGAAGGGCAGCCACACTGCTCAGGCACTGATGGCAGGTACACAAGCTCCCGGAGTTCAATCGGATATAAAAATTCATGACCTCAGAGCTGCGCTTTGTGACAAGGCTTAAACCTGAGGCAGTTAGTTGTTTTGTAATAGCATAAACCAGAAGACGACAAAAAACCCACCAAAATCCCCAAAAAACCCCAACTGCAGAACAAAACAAACATGCTGTATCCAAAATATTTCACTTTGCCCAGCATTCCTTTTCTGTATACAGCCTGATTATATATTCAAGTAATTTTGGTCAGCAAAGAACCTTTAAAAGTCTGGTGTACCATAAAGGAAAAGTATACTTGGAATAAAGAATTTATTATTTGGCTCCATCATCCACTGCTGAGAAGAGGTGTGGGTAGGATCTGCAGCTAGGACCTGCCAAAAATAAGCCAAGCCCTACTTATCTGAATGATCTTTACTTGCTAAATTCAGAAAGCTACTTCAAAATAAAGGTTGGGATAATATACAAATAAATAGGACACCTGAAATATCCAGTAAGCATGCATCCTTGGTAACTGATATGATCTAAATGTTCTTCTGATCTAGTGTTTCTAAAATAAAAATAGAACTCATTAGTAAATTTATATTGGAAATCAGGGGGTTTTCTTGACAAAAAGTTCCCTGTTGAGGAACTGTTCCTGGAGAGATATACCAAATGATGCTGCCCTTTCAATTCATATGGAAGGCTCTGGGTAATTTTTAAATTCTGTTCCGGCCCTCCTAAAACATGCTGATTTCCCTAAAATTGCCACAAATTTTAAACTTGCACATCTGCTTTTCCAGCTTCCTGGCCTCCCTGCAGCCAGCTGGGCTGCACCAGGACCCGCTGGCTGCCTCTGCCTCAGGCTCGCTCCCCCATCGACCCCAGGGGAGCCCCGGGTCCGCTCACTGGGCGTAGGGCCAGCTCCGGGTGCAGCTGTGCTCCCAGAGCGGTGTGAAATGAGCTGTGTGGGAAAAGGGCTGTAAGAAGTGGGGCTTCCCCCTTGGTCTCCAGCAGCCTGGGAGCTCGGGCCGAATGCTGGGCCTTGGTGCTGGCCTGAGCTGTGGTCAGCCGTGCCTGTGCCAGGCTACCCCGACCTCCTCCACCTGTGAGCAAATACCCCAGCCTGGCCTCTGCCTGTCTCCATCCCCATGGCCCTGCCCTGCCCTCCCGGGCTGTGCCTGCCCTCGGTGACCACCTGGACCCGCTGAAGGGTAAGGGTCCAGCCCACCTCCCCACCTTGTCCGTGGTCTCATGCCTCCTGGCTCCCCTGCCCACATGGAGCAGCAGCCCACTGTGCCGCTGGGCAAACCACAACCATATCACCCCTCATTCCCAGGAAGTACAGAAGTAAAGGCAGAAACTGAAAGATAGCACAAAACCAGGTGTATTTAGAAGATGCAGCAGCCTAGTCAAACACTATGACTGTCAAAGAAGGGAAACTGCAACAAAAACATGATTCTGCTGAAAGTAGGGCAAATTAATCACACAAATGCAAGTTTGCTCATGAACTATGTGAGCTTTTTCCTTGCTACACATTGTTTCTAGGGCACAAAAACAAGGAGCTGCCTTTGCATCAAATCAGCATCTTCAGCTTCCAAATGGACCAAAAAGGGCACCTTGGAAACCAATAATGTTGGTCCCTGGTCAGTCAGAAATGTTTGCATGATAAAGATCACATACTTTCACTGTGAGCTGAGTCAACTGCTGCTATCAGCTAGGTGCTGCCATTTTAAAGAAAATAACTGTTGATAAATATCAGGAAATACTGCAAATTTCACTGTGCTTTTTACTCCTTAGGAGCAAACAGGGTACTGCGAATAAAGCAAGGCAGGAGAAGATAAGCTGCATTCTTAGGACAAACGATGTAAGCTACTAAATTAACATTGAACTCAGAAAATGTTGGATCAGTATAATATGATATGAAGAACGTTCCACTCCTTGGCCAATTCTTGGCTTGTCAAAACAAAAGCAAAGAACTAATTAAGAATAATCTGGTCTCAAACAAGAAACGCATTACGACAAAAGAACCCAACACTAATACAAAATGTGCTCTGAACTACTGAATTAAAATATTTATAACAAATGTGTTTGCTTCTGGTATAACTGAATAAGCCACAATACAGCTTTACATTTGAGCAAGGCAAATATATTTGGAACTGTGCAAAATTTAAAAAATACGTGGTAGGTTTAGTATCATAATGCATAAAGGCTTCCTGTGGTAAAATCACTACATAATAAAACTCAGATGTCCTACCTTAAAAGCTCAAGGAAAAGCAATGCTGAATTTCTGAAACTGCTTCAGCTACTTTCAGAGTAAGGTGAAAAAACAACAGGATCATTTTATTACATGACAGTTTACCTTGTCAGGGTTCTTGTCTCTCAGTATCAACATCTTAACTCTGAGAATTCTGGGAGGCTGACAGAACTCTGTCTATTTTGCTACCAAATGCAGCATGACTATATGCCAGTCAATAACTCAATAAAATAGTATTAACTTGAACATATTATAGTAAATATTCTTTGAGCATAATTCTGATCTATAAAGAAGAAAAAGTGAGTAAAGAACCTATGTGTGACTTTGCACAGAGAGTTTAAAAAACATGGACACACACAGGAACCTCCTCCTCATCATCACTAACTTCAGGGAGATACAGTATTTTGCTTTTGATGTAACCTGTCTTTTGTCCTTGCATGAATAACTTGAATCAGTTACATGATATACAGGATATGACTGTATACAAAGAATAGACTCTCTGATTTTTTCCACACAGACATAGCACAAATGACTCTTAAAGAAATCTTTCAAGAAAGAATGATTAATTAATAAACTAGAATCAGTATCAGTTTCATAGTCATGGCAGAAAAAAAGAATTTCAAGGAAGAATCTGAAGAGTAACAAGGAAAAGAGACATTTAAGAAATTCTCTTACTGATGGGTGGAGCAGACAGCATAAAAGAAAGGAAGGACCAAAAATAAGGAATTTAAAGCTATCAAGCATGACTACATCTCCATGTCTGCAATACTGGCTGTGAATATGTTTGTCCGTCTGGCATCATTTGATGCTGATGGGAGAAGCCATGGCTCTCGAAAAAAACATGAATTCCCACTCGGGCAGCCATCCTGCTGCCCATCTGCAACATAATACAAACTCTGTGACCCTCATCACTGAAACACCACTACCAGACCAAGACATGGCTTCGATGTCAGTGAAAATGAGCGGCCTTGCCTTAGGCAGCTGCCACCTCCTTCATTCAGGATTTCTCAGAGTTCTTTAAGAGAGCTGCCCCTTCCTGTCAGCTCCATGACTGAACATAGAAAAAGTCCTTTCTAAACTACCCAATCATTCTTCCAGGGTTCAAAGAAATTTTGAATAAAGGAATCAGATGGGCTAGAAGGGTCCCCAAAATGCTAGTGATTTTTTCAAGGTATGATTATTCCGTCTGATTTTCTTACGGAACACCACTCTTACTCAAAGATGAGCCCAACTGTACACTCTACCCAGCCAGACCCAATAAGCCTTGTCTGCCAGTATGGATATACCTCAAATGAAGTTATTCTAAATTAGGATTGCAATGTATCTTTTTGAGGAATCTCCTAGGCTGTTTCTGAAGCAGCCCACAGGTAGGGAGCCTGGTATTTTCAGGAAGAGGTGGATTCACTTCGCGTGCGCTAAGTAAGCAATGTGGCGGGTGAAATCAATACGTCAGATTGATGCCTCATTCCTAGGTCACCTGGGCAGTATGCCTGCCCTATCACATTCTTCCCACTATGATTCCAGTGCCCACATTTACAGTGGATGCATTAAGCAGGATGGGCCAAGTGATTACTCCACCCTGGCTTCTTTCAGCCTGGAAATCCTGTGTTAATGTAAAAACTCCTCCTGTTTCAACCAGACAAAACTTTCCAGATGGAATAAAACAGGACACATCTGGGAAAACCTGGATGTGAGATAGCCCAGAGCATTGACACATTTTAACTTAGAGCAATAACTTAGGCACCCATGCCAGCAATCTAATTTCAATATGAAACCAATAGAAGTAGTACATAGTACTGTTGGTTTTATTTTCTCTTTTAAAAAATTATTGCTTCGCCCACTTTGATGACATCCCCCATGATTTCCCCTTACAATCTCACAGAAGTGAAGAGAATTGTATCTCACGCACTACTTCAACTGTTTTCTTTCTATATATCTATATATGGTCTCCTTTTAAAATGACAGTTGTGATGTTACTTGCGGTTATTTTTGCAAATGTTATTCAAACTTATTCTCTCTCAATTTTCTTTCTTTGATCTCACAGTCATTTCCTTCTTTGCTGGGATTCTATTGCTCCCACCTGAATATAACTTGGAAAAAAAAATTTTTTGTTAGGGGCAGTTTAAAAAATGTACTAAGAGGGCACCAATAAAGTAATCAAATGTTACAAAACTACTTAGGGAAAAGTGTGCTTTGGGGAAGACAAAAGAAAAATAATCAGCATTAGCAGAAGATGCAGTGTCTCTGAAAAGAAAAAAAAACAAAACCAAGAACTATATTTTTGATGTAATATATTTGCAGGGAGAGAAAGGGAGAAGAAATCTGTAAACTTGGTTGAACTTCACGTAGTTAATACTACTTAATTTTATTTAAGCCATGTGAATTCTTAAATCTACAATTCAGAGTAGTTCCAAAGTTATTTGAGGCCTTTAACATCACTATCCAGTGTACGCCAAAGAGTGCTAAAGATAACTGCGCCTGATCCACTCCATTTGGCTGTCTGTCCTGGCACTTCCATTCAGGGACTTCTCTTCTTTAGTTCTTCAAGCCGGCAACCAGCATTCTCTTCTCTTGCCAGAGACACCATTTTTTCTCTCCCAGTTCTCTGATATCCTAAACATCCTCCTTCTTTTTCTCCCTCTCATTTCTTTTTCTGCTGAGAAATATCTGTCTACCCAACAGCCAGCAGCAGCCTGGCAGGCAATACATTCAGTCAAACTCCCTGAGTTCCGCTCTTTCTCTCTCCCTCTTTCCTGGCCTTTCCTTAAAGTCCTTCCAATTTCTTCCTATGTGCAATTTTTCTCATTCAACACCACTTATGTCCAGCAGCTGTAATTCATTCACATATATATGGCTGTCAAAGTCAGCATTACAGGCAGAACCATGACTTTTAAGACCTGGTCCTACAGACTCTAATAATTCATAGCAGTTTTTTTAATTCAAGCTAATAAAACACCTCATAACATTAGCATAGTGATCTG
This sequence comes from Eulacestoma nigropectus, assembly GCA_013397775.1. Taxonomy (NCBI): domain Eukaryota; kingdom Metazoa; phylum Chordata; class Aves; order Passeriformes; genus Eulacestoma; species Eulacestoma nigropectus. Next base: position 937,107 of record VZTE01005204.1, read on the forward strand.
TGTAACAAATAGGAGAAGATTCAGTGTGACAAACAGGATCACAATATAAAGAATATGACTGCCAGCAACCCTGGCAATTATTCAGGTGCTGCTGCTTCCCACAGACACCCACTTTGTCACTTCACAAACATATTTGACCAGAGCTGTCACTGCAAAGAGCAAGTCCAACCCTCCTCCCAGCTGCCTGCTTCCAATCCCATGCCAGCCCAGGTTTCTATGAATAAAAGTGATGATGTGACCCAGGATAAAGTTAGCTCACACCCCTCTTCTCTTTTGGGGTAGTGATCAGTATAAATAAGGAATTTTCCAATTCAGTTCACTACACGACTACAGAAAGACCTGGGCTGGCCAAGGGAAGGAAGCAGCACATGAGTGGAAAATAGGATAAATATTTTGGTGGCAGTGCAGCTCAGTTTTTCATGGAAACATGACCAGACTTCCCCATTCACATTCACTGGGGTGTTTCATCTCCTACACAGCCACCACCTTAGGAACTACTAAATCTGGGAAATTAGACATTCAAGCAAGCCAATTTACTTTTTTAAGATTCTCTGGGAAAACCAGCATGTGGAGGGGATTCAAGCAGCCATGATCAGACTGCATCCATTGATGCAGTCTGAGATATCTTGAACATCTGTTCAGTACACCTCTACTTTAACACCACAGCCTGCAGTCTACTATAAGAACATGAAGGAGAATGAATTACTCCATGCTATAGCTAAAACTCAGATATCATGCTATGCACACTACAACACAACTTCATAAAAGGAGGGTCATAATGCCACTGGTTTATGTGAACTGATTCCAGTGATATCATTACTGGGCATAAAACATTCTCAGTATCACCAGCCTGCTCTGGTTTCAGTAGCACATGGTAATTTTATCATCCATTCAGCACTATGCAGCAGAACAATGTTTGTATCTAAATGAGGCAAAGACAAGCAGCACATGACACTTAAGGTCCTTACTCCTGTCCCTTCTGACAGGGCTGTGGGTCCCCAGCCTGACAGCTCTTGCTCAGGCACAATGTGGAGAGATCAACCATCCATGCAGACTGACGGGCAAGCACTACATGCCAGCTGCAGCTGGAGTGCAGGATTATTGTGTGTCCCAACACCTGCTGCAAAAGCCCTAGTACTTCCCATTCCTTAACACAGTATGCCATCTCACCACAAAGATGTGGCCTATCATCACACATCCATATGGAGTGTAAAGTCATAAAGTTGCAGACAGTAGGATTAAAATATAAGTGGGATAGCTTTTGAAAAAATGTAATCAAGGTCCTGCTAGCACAGGACCACTAAGCCTTACCCACACTTGTGGCTGACCAATAAATGCAGCCACAAGCCAAGCCTTACCAACCTCAGTCTTCTATATTCAGGCCCGATTCAAAATCTATTCCCATTAATGATAATCTTTCCATTAAACTCATCAAGCTTTGTAATAGGTAAATGTTGCACTCTCCTATACATTATCTCTCACGTCTTTCATATCCTTGTGACAATGATGCAAGAGTTTAGTAAGTTCTGCTTACATCAACAACTCAGGTAGATAGGTGCAAGCACCTATATAGCATGTAACAACTATTTTCGGATTTAACAATTTTATTTAAACAACAATTTATTTATAAACATGCCTCTGACTTGTAGAGACAAGCTACACAGTTCTCAGATGAGGTTTGTATGTAACTGAAGACATTTCACCTGCAGGTTAATTTTACCAAAGTACTCTTTGGTATCTACAGCATTGCATTTCTGGTGCTTTTCATACAAAAATAAAGAAGTTGTTTGGTTTGTGTTGGAGGTTGGGATTGCTCCTTTTGTTTTTCTCTCAGGGCATTTTCTCCCATCTGTTGCTAAGAGACAATAACGACTGGTACTTAAGAGCGACAAAAGAAGTGGCCACGGTTCAGGGAAAGGGTGTTCAGGGAAAGGGTGCAGCTGGCTACTCTCTTAGCTGAGAGGTTTCTCTTGGAGGGTCAGAGATACTGGGGGGAAGGGGCTAGGCGCAGCTCCTAGCTCTCTCTCGCTCTCAGCATCAGAGGAGGACAGTCGAGCTGTTGCTTACTGGAGGGAGAATTCGCTGCTGCCGCCAGAGTCCAGCCCTGTACCGCTTCTCCTGCCGTGGGTGAGCCTTTGCTCGTGAGAGCAGCCATTGAACTGGGACCTTATTGGCACCCTGCCTCACTGGAAAGGACCCTTGCCAGCTGTTCGGATGCCTCAGGGGAAAAGACCAGGTTCTCGACTGTCTGGTTGGAAAGACAGGTGTCTGCTAAGGAAGGCAGGAACCTCCCCTGGAATAGAGAATATGACCCCCTGTACTGGTTTTGCTTGGCCTGGTTTTTGGTAGCAGGGGGGCCACAGAGGTGGCTCCTGTGACAACCTCCTGGAAGTTTCCACCATGTCCAGCAGAGCCAATCTCTGATGGCTCTGAAGATGGACATGCTGCTGGCCAAAACT